>CM065663.1:497120-510938 GCA_033220385.1 Triplophysa yarkandensis | reverse complement strand
AAGGAATCACATTTCAAGCATTCATGTCATTTCTTTCTATACATACTCTATAAACACTTTCATGAGATTTAATATCTTTATCTGTTGTTTCCACTGAAAGTAAAAATATAGATTTTTCTGTATTTCAACTTAATTAAATACAATCTGTCGACCGGACACATCATAAACTTTACAACCGAAACTCTTTGTGTAAAGATAAAACTGGCCAGTATGTCATGACAGTGAATATAAAAGCTATTGTTTTACATTAAAAAACACATGCAATTAAAAATAAACTGTTAATACAGTGTACACTTGTTGTAATATTTCAGCAGCAGATTTCAAGTCACAATAAATAAGATAAACTGGTGTTATTTTTTGATCTTGTCCTGAACAGATCCTCTGATCTAAGCATCATTTATATTCAACATGAGTAACCATTCACAGGTGTCTGATAACACATAAAACATGACCTTTAATTATAACATTAAATAATAGATTCATAACAATACATTCAGTTACTTTTCAGTATAAGAAAAGACTCTTAAAATATTTTAAATCGATTTTTATTTGATTGTTAGATGACAAACACCAGAAGCAAAGTGAGAGAACAAGATTCTTCTTAAAAACTTTTTGTTTTTGCTTTGCACAGACGAAAAGAAGGTCAGAGAGCTTTTGATTCATGACCACATACATTTTGTAATCTAAGACGGAACAAACAAAGAAATCTTCTTATCAGTTGCCAACACTTGACCAAAATCTCAGTGCAAAAATGTATAAATAAAACTACAAAAATGCATTACAAAATAACAGTAAAATAAGTTTTTGATTTGTGATGCTCTTTAATGTAACATTCAAAAAAGGCAAAAATATTTGCACAAATTCAGCAGCAGCATCATCATTCCCTGCTAGAACCAGCAACTGCTGTCAATCAAATAAAAAAAGGCAAGATTAACAGAAGCAAGAGAACCTTCTGGTTTGAACCTATCGATTATAGTGCAGCAAACGCAAAGTTACAGTAATGTACAGAATATTCATGCAGAACCCTGCAATCCACACGACAAAATGCCTTTTTAACATGAACAAATCTGTACCTTTAAAAGAGAACAAAAGCATCACATGAACAGTATTTTCAAGTCATTTCAGTATAATAAAAACTGAACAGTAAAGCTTCTTTGCATTATTGTTTAAATTCTCTTTAGATTTCACGGTTCAGTAACAAACATGTGCATAGTTATAAAGGCATACGTTCACTATTATGTGACATATTATAAAGTCTCTGTTTACGGCTTCATACTTGTGATAAAGCTGATCGGATGAAAGGAAATATTTGAAGACACAGTATATTGTGTGCTTACTTAACTTAAGATGTTGAAGAATTAAAAGCAGTTGCACAGATAATGGGGCACATGAAGTTAAGTGTGAACAGATGCTCTTGTGGTTTCATTCTAACCTTTCTTTTATCATGATTAGTTTTATTTTTGTCTTTAACCGTGTCCTAAATATTTGATATGATTGTCACCATTGTGCCACAATTCAGTAAAAACATTCCGTGGTGATCACTGTGATATTATTTTCAGTTGGTTTTCTCTCTGTGCCCGTGTTTGCTTGTGCCCGACTGAAGTGAAACAGTACATGTGTCATCATTCCAGTAAGGGCACATCATCATCATCATCATCCTCCTCTAACTCCAGACGGGCAAAGGGACGCTGGGAGGAATCATCTCTGTTCTTCATCAGTCTGAAGAGACAGGTGAAGGTGGTGAGGATTATTAATACCCCGATGACACTACCTACCGCTAATGCTAGCTCTCCACACTGCTCGTGAGCTAACGCACAGCGCACGCGGGCAAAACTGCCATTGTTGGGCATGGGAGGGATGCCAATGAGATGACACATGAGCGGATACAGATCAACATTGTTCAAACTGGACATCTTGTAGCCTTGACGAAACGCAGGCCCATGAGCAGCCAGGAAGGGATGCATGCTGGGAAGATTATTATCATAGCCATGATCACCCACTGTAAGAGACATCACACATTCTTAATGGTGTTGATGGAGAAGAAAAGGAATGTTAAGTGAAAACACTTACGGCGAGGGAGTCGGCCATGTTTGACAATCGTCCAGCCTTCATCTGCCATCAATATAATCGGCTGAGTCCGTTCACTGTTTTTATAGTGCAGCCTATCAGGAAGAGCATCCTTCAGATAAACCTTCATGTGTGTATTACACTTCAACAGATTCTTATATACGGTCCCATGATCTGTGCCAAAAGAAAAGAGATTCAAGAGGAGGGAACCAGAACAATCACACAAAACATCTGATACGAGGCAAGAATGTTTGCCGTCCTTTTCTCGAAACACTCATCTTAATAAAACACTAGGTTTTATTCTTTATATTGCTTAGATATTTCACAACATAAGGGATGATTAAATTAATAGATCACCAAATGTAATATTTTATATATTATCATGTCATTTTTCCAACAAAAATATAATGTTGATTGATTTAAATACTTAAGTGATAGTTAAAGTGATAAATGGAAGTGAGAAGGGCGCCAGAAACCAACGAAAATATGAACAGGGCTTAATTTATAGACCTACATCTACAATAAAACCATAATATTTGTCTTTGTACTGAGCATATTCATTTTCATACATTTAAATTAAATTATAAATTAACATTTATTTGGATTTATTTTATTTTAAGAATATTTTTTTATTTTTAAGTACATAAATGTGTTTGTTTATAAATACAACATTATAATCAACAGTGAATATTATGTTAACACAAATATTCCTCTGGATAAGAATCTTCACATTGAATAGTTTGACAGCCTGATTTATCTCTATCCAATAAACATTGATTTAACTTAAAGTCTTAAAGTATCAATTGTTTGATTGAAGTATTAAAAGCATGCGAGCACTAAATGACTAGTAATGTAGATGATGTGAATATAGAGCAAACTTTGAGCTCTCTGAAACATTCAGATTTCGTTGATGTATGAATATGACAAACCTGTGAGTGGGATTATAGCGGCGACAGGAGTGAGATCCACCACCCTATAAGAGTCTGCGTGAACACATTTGTCCAGTTCAATGATGCGCTCTTCAGAACATTGAGTCATGCCGTGATCACTGGTGATGATGACATTTATTTTGCCCCATAATCCCGTTCTGTTGAGCTGTTCCATCAATAAACCCACCAGATTATCCACCTCCCTGAGAACCCTAGTCATCTGGGTGCTGTTCTCCGGTCCGTACAGATGACCGCTGCGGTCCGGCTCTTCCCAGTACAGAGCACCGAACTTAACCTTTGGGTTCTCCGTTATCCAGTGTGTAAGGTTTCCCAGCCTCTCTCTGAAGCTCACCTGAGCGTTGTATTTAAAAGAGTATTCTAATGTGTGATTTTGAATATTTACATCTGATCCCGGCCACATGGCCGTGGCCGCTCTGTATCCAGATTCCTCCACAGACACCCAGATGGGTTTGGCTTTGTTCCACCAGAACGGATCGCTGTCGTCTTGAACAGAGAAATTCTTCTGGGTCAATGGGTCGTACATCATGCTGGCCAGAATGCCGTGACTCTCGGCGTACAGTCCTGTCACTAGACTGTAATGATTTGGAAAGGTTTTGGTGGTGAAAACGTTGGTGAGTTCTTGGACAAGCAAACCGGAGGAGAAGAACTTCTGAAGGTTAGGGAAGGAGTATTTTTTAAGGTAGTCTGCTCTAAATCCATCGAATGACACCAGAAGAAGAGGAGTCGTACCATCAGCGGTCTCACTTCCATTTCCAGCCGGTAGAGAAGCGGTTAATCCGGTCCAGACCGTAAGAACACACAGAAAACTGCTGATCGGCATTCTTTGTTAAAAGTTTACTATCTGTGAAGATCATAAAAACAAGTCATGTCATGAGCCGAGTGTAAAGACAAAATCCTTCCTCTACTACCTTAAACATTTATCAGCTAATATTAAAACATGTTCCTATAGAAACATGTCCTTATGGGCACAGAAATACTCTATATTCACGTGTGTGTGTGTGTGTCAGTGTGTGTGTGTGTGTGTGTCAGTGTGTGTGTGTGTGTGTGTCAGTGTGTGTGTGCGTGTGTGTGTGTGTGTCTCTGTGTGTGTGTGTGTGTGTGTGTGTGTGTGCCTGTGTCAGTGTGTGTGTGCGTGTGTGTCAGTGTGTGTGTGTGTGTGTGTGTCAGTGTGTGTGTGTGTGTGTGTGTGTGCCTGTGTCAGTGTGTGTGTGTGTGTGCCTGTGTCAGTGTGTGTGTGTGTGTGTGTGTGTGCCTGTGTCAGTGTGTGTGTGTGTGTGCGCGCGTGTGTGTGCCTGTGTCAGTGTGTGTGTGTGTGTGTGTGTGTGTGTGTCAGTGTGAGTTTCTTCAGACGTCTCACAGTGAAACAGGTAAACTCTTATTTTCTCTTAGCCAAAACTTTCTGAAATTAACTTAAATAATCACTGTATAATTAATATCATTATAATATATCTTTATATTCCTGACATACTGCTGTTAGCATATACATAAATAAATATATTATATACATAAATAAATATATTATATACATAAATAAATATATTATATACATAATAAATATATACATAAATAAATATATTATATACATAAATAAATATATTATATACATAATAAATATATACATAAATAAATATATTATATACATAAATAAATATATTATATACATAATAAATATATACATAAATAAATATCTTATATACATAAATAAATATATTATATACATAAATAAATATATTATATACATAATAAATATATACATAAATAAATATATTATATACATAAATAAATATATTATATACAAAAATAAATATATTATATACATAAATAAATATATACATAAATAAATATATTATATACATAAATAAATATATTATATACAAAAATAAATTTATTATATACATAAATAAAAATATACATAAATAAATATATTATATACATACATAAATATATTATATATATAAATAAATATATTATATACATAAATAAATATATTATATACATAAATAAATATATATTATATACATAAATAAATAAATATATTATATATATAAATAAATATATTATATACATAAATAAATATATTATATACATAAATAAATATATTATATACATAAATAAATATATTATATACATAAATAAATATATTATATATATAAATAAATATATTATATATATAAATAAATATATTATATAAATAAATAAATATATAATATACATAAATAAATAGATTATATACATAAATAAATAGATTATATACATAAATAAATAGATTATATACATAAATAAATATATTATATGCATAAATAATGTCTTAGTTATTAATTACACAGAATATATTTACATGTTTATATTTAAGAATATTATTCAGCATATATATATATTTATATGTTTAACACTTCCTCTATCACTTCCTTCTATTCAGATACAGAAATAAGTTTTACTTTCCGTTTAAACATTTCATTCATCTGAATTAAACATTAATATTTATATCATATTTACCATGTGCTGTTCTGGGTTGTTCGGATTAACATTCCATTGGAAGTATTTTATATAAATAAAGTGTATGTGAGAAATTAAACATATATATATATATTAATAAAATATAAAAGACAGTGTTAATAAGACAGTAATAATGTGTAATAAAGCGCAGTTATAATGAATGATAAGAGCTGATGATCAATACTGAGCGATAGATTAATATAAAGACGTCATGATGAAGTTTCTTTCACTTCCTCAAACACAATAACGCGCTGCGTCATGACGTCACTGACACACGTCACAGCCAATGGGATGACAGGACGGAGAAGGAAGGACCGCCCACTGCAGGTGTTCCTCAGCTGATTGGTCCAGAGCGCGGAAGTTTATTTAAATAATAATACTATAAAATACTCACAACAATACTATAACAGAAGTTCAGCCGGAAGTGTTGATGTACTCATATGAAACAACGTGACGCTAAACTCATAGTAATATATTTATACTGCGCGTGTGTGTTTGTCACGTGTTTCCGGTAGTGTGTTAATAAATACTTCCCCAAACAACACAACACAACTCAACTCAACACAACACAACTCAACACAACACAACACTAAACAACACAACTCAACACAACACAACACAACACAACTCAACACAACACAATACAACTCAACACAACTCAACACAACACAACACTAAACAACACAACTCAACACAACACAACACAACACAACACTAAACAACACAACTCAACACAACACAACTCAACACAACTCAACACAACACAACACTAAACAACACAACTCAACACAACACAACACTAAACAACACAACTCAACACAACACAACTCAACACAACACAACTCAACACAACACAACACTAAACAACACAACTCAACACAACACAACTCAACACAACACTAAACAACACAACACAACTCAACACAACACAACACAACACAACACTAAACAACACAACTCAACACAACACAACACAACTCAACACAACACAACACAACACAACACTAAACAACACAACTCAACACAACACAACACAACTCAACTCAACACAACACAACACTAAACAACACAACTCAACACAACACAACTCAACACAACACAACACTAAACAACACAACTCAACACAACACAACACAACACAACACTAAACAACACAACTCAACACAACACAACACTAAACAACACAACTCAACACAACACAACACAACTCAACACAACACAACACTAAACAACACAACACAACACAACTCAACACAACACAACACTAAACAACACAACTCAACACAACACAACTCAACACAACACAACACTAAACAACACAACTCAACACAACACAACTCAACACAACACAACACTAAACAACACAACTCAACACAACACAACTCAACACAACACAACACAACACTAAACAACACAACTCAACACAACACAACACAACATAACACAACACAACACAATACAACTCAACACAACACAATACAACTCAACACAACTCAACACAATACAACTCAACACAACACAACACAACACAACATAACACAACACAACACAATACAACTAAACACAACACAATACGACTAAACACAACACAACACAAAACAACATAACACAACACAACACAATACAACTAAACACAACACTATACAACTAAACACAAAACAACACAAAACAACACAACACAACACAATACAACACAACACAACACAACACAATACAACTCAACACAACACAACACAACTCAACACAACACAATACAATACAACTCAACACAAAACAATACAATACAACACAACACAACACAACACAATACAACACAACACAACATAACACAACACAACACAATACAACTAAACACAACACAATACGACTAAACACAACACAACACAAAACAACATAACACAACACAACACAATACAACTAAACACAACACTATACAACTAAACACAAAACAACACAAAACAACACAACACAACACAATACAACACAACACAATACAACTCAACACAACACAATACAACTCAACACAACACAACACAACTCAACACAACACAATACAATACAACTCAACACAATACAATACAACACAACACAACACAACACAAAACAACATAACACAACACAACACAATACAACTAAACACAACACTATACAACTAAACACAAAACAACACAAAACAACACAACACAACACAATACAACACAACACAATACAACTCAACACAACACAATACAACTCAACACAACACAACACAACTCAACACAACACAATACAATACAACACAACACAACACAATACAACACAACACAACACAACACAACACAACACAACTCAACACAACACAACACAATACAACACAACACAACACAACACAATACAACTCAACACAACACAATACAACTCAACACAACACAATACAACTCAACACAACACAACACAACACAACTCAACACAACACAACACAACACAACACAACACAATACAACTCAACACAACACAACACAACACAACTCAACACAACACAATACAACTCAACACAACACAACACAACATAACACAACACAACACAATACAACTAAACACAACACAATACGACTAAACACAACACAACACAAAACAACATAACACAACACAACACAATACAACTAAACACAACACTATACAACTAAACACAAAACAACACAAAACAACACAACACAACACAATACAACACAACACAACACAATACAACTCAACACAACACAATACAACTCAACACAACACAACTCAACACAACACAATACAATACAACTCAACACAAAACAATACAATACAACACAACACAACACAACACAACTCAACACAACACAACACAACACAATACAACACAACACAACACAATACAACTCAACACAACACAATACAACTCAACACAACACAACACAATACAACTCAACACAACACAACACAACACAACACAACACAATACAACTCAACACAACACAACACAACACAACTCAACACAACACAATACAACTCAACACAACACAAAACAATACAACTCAACACAAAACAATACAATACAATACAACACAACACAACTCAACACAACACAACACAACACAACACAATACAACTCAACACAAAACAACACAACACAAAACAATACAAAACAACACTAAACAACACAACTAAACACAATACAAAACAACACAATACAACACAACACAACACTACACAACTCAACACAACACAACTCAACACAACACAATACAACTCAACACAATACAACTCAACACAACTCAACACTAAACACAACTCACCACAATACAACTCAACACAATACAACTCAACACAATACAACTCAACACAATACAACTCAACACTAAACACAACTCAACACAATACAACTCAACACAACTCAACACAATACAACTCAACACAAAACAATACAATACAACACAACACAACACAACACAACTCAACACAACACAACACAACACAATACAACTCAACACAACACAACACAATACAACTCAACACAATACAACTCAACACAACTCAACACAACACAAAACAACACAACTCAACACTAAACAACACAATACAATACAATACAATACAACTCAACACAAAACAACACAACTCAACACTAAACAACACAAAACAATACAATACAACACAACACAAAACAATACAATACAATACAATACAAAACAACACAACACAAAACAACACAACTCAACACTAAACAACACAACCTTAAAACAACACAAAACAACACTAAACAACACAAAACAATACAATACAACACAACACAAAACAACACAAAACAACACAACTCAACACAATACAACTAAACACAACACAACTCAACACAACACAAAACAACACAACTCAACACAACTCAACACAATACAACTAAACACAACACAATACAACTAAACACAACACAAAACAACACAACGCAACACAACATAACACAACTCAACTCAACTCAACACAACACAAAACAACACAACTCAACACAAAACAACACAACTTAAAACAACTCAACACAACTCAACAAAACTCAACACAACGCAACACGACATAACACAACTCAACACAACACAATACAACTAAACACAACACAATACAACTAAACACAACACAAAACAACACAACGCAACACAACATAACACAACTCAACACAACACAAAACAACACAACTCAACACAAAACAAAACAACTCAACATAACTCAACACAACTCAACAAAACTCAACAAAACTCAATACAACGCAACACAACATAACACAACTCAACACAACACAATACAACTAAACACAACACAATACAACTAAACACAACACAAAACAACGCAACACAACATAACACAACGCAACACAACTCAACACAACATAACACAACTCGACACAACACAAAACAACACAACACAACACAACACAATACAACTAAATACAACACAATACAACTAAACACAACACAAAACAACGCAACACAACATAACGCAACACAACTCAACACAACTCAACACAATACAACACAACACAAAACAACACAACTCAACACAAAACAACACAACACAACTCAACACAACGCAACACAACATAACACAACTCAACTCAACACAACACAAAACAACACAACACAATACAACTAAACACAACACAAAACAACACAACACAACACAATACAACTAAACGCAACACAACACAACTCAACACAACACAACGCAACACAACATAACACAACATAACACAACTCAACACAACACAACACAACATAACACAACTCAACACAACACAACACAAAACAACATAACTCAACACAACGAAACACAACT
This sequence comes from Triplophysa yarkandensis, assembly GCA_033220385.1. NCBI lineage: Eukaryota > Metazoa > Chordata > Actinopteri > Cypriniformes > Nemacheilidae > Triplophysa > Triplophysa yarkandensis. The sequence goes on along the minus strand of CM065663.1, from coordinate 500,601 downwards.
CAACACAACTCAACACAACACAACACAATACAACTAAACGCAACACAACTCAACACAACTCAACACAACGCAACACAACATAACACAACATAACACAACATAACACAACTCAACACAACACAACACAACACAAAACAACACAACTCAACACAAAACAAAACAACTCAACATAACTCAACACAACTCAACAAAACTCAACAAAACTCAATACAACGCAACACAACATAACACAACTCAACACAACACAACACAACACAATACAACTAAACACAACACAATACAACTAAACACAACACAAAACAATGCAACACAACATAACACAACACAACTCAACACAACGTAACACAACACAACACAAAACAACACAACACAACACAACACAACACAACACAACACAACTCAACACAACACAATACAACTAAACACAACACAATACGACTAAACACAACACAAAACAACACAACGCAACACAACATAACACAACACAACGCAACACTACTCAACACAACACAATACAACACAACACAAAACAACACAACTCAACACAAAACAACACAACTCAACACAACTCAACACAACTCAACACAACGCAACACAACATAACACAACTCAACACAACACAAAACAACACTACACAATACAACTAAACACAACACAACACAACACAACACAATACAACTAAACGCAACACAACACAACTCAACACAACTCAACACAACGCAACACAACATAACACAACATAACACAACTCAACACAACACAACACAAAACAACATAACACAACACAACACAATACAACTAAACACAACACTATACAACTAAACACAAAACAACACAAAACAACACAACACAACGCAACACAAAACAACACAACACAACACAACACAACACAATACAACTCACATTTACATTTACATTTAGTCATTTAGCAGAGGCTTTTATCCAAAGCGACTTACAATATATTACATTGTAAAAAATATTACAATATTATAAACACATATGATTATATTCTAGTGAAACAAATATTACTTATTATAATAATTACAGTGCTGTCAAGATCCAGAACAAACGTGTGTGCTATAAATAATGTGTTGTGTATGTTAATACATTCATACACAACACATTAATACACACTTATGTGTATATTTATGAACAATTTAATAACTTTAAGCTTTAAATGTAAATATTTTTAAATATATACATGTGTGTTTAAGAGTAAGACATTAATATGCACAACACTCACACACAAATTATGTACACACTTGTCAATATAAAAAACGAATTTATTATCAGATTAAAACACTTAAATAAAATAAAAAATGTCAACACAAAGTACATCAGCCAATCTCTCACTCAACACAATACAACACAAAACAACACAACTCAACACAACTCAACACAACTCAACACAACACAAAACAACACAACTCAACACAACTCAACACAACTCAACTCAACTCAACTCAACTCAACTCAACACAACTCAACACAAAACAACACAACTCAACACAACTCAACACAACTCAACACAAAACAACACAACTCAACACAACTCAACTCAACACAACTCAACACAACTCAACACAACACAACTCAACACAAAACAACACAACTCAACACAACAGAAAACAACACAACTCAACACAACTCAACACAACACAACTCAACACAAAACAACACAACTCAACTCAACAAAACTCAACACAACTCATCACAAAACAACACAAAACAACACAAAACAACACAACACAAAACAACACTACTCAACACAACTCAATACATCTCAACACAACTCAACCATTATTTATTTATTCTTATTTAAAATATTAACCCCACCAGAGATGTACAGACATCAAAAAAAGGAAATATATCATAATCATCTTTTAATGTAATATATTATACATAAACTAAAGAAATAATATATGTATGAAAAACATTAGTGTTATATAAGTTTAGTTAATGATCAATAATAATAATAATAATAATAATAATAATAATAATAATAATAATAATAATAATAATAATAATACGGGTTTTCTTTGTCAGATCAGACAACAATATAGAAGTTATTTATGATGTCAAATTATATTATATTATATTATATTATATTATACTATATTATACTATATTATATTATATTATATTATATTATATTATATTATACTAAATTATATTATATTATATTATATTATATTATACTATATTATATTATATTATATTACATTATATTATATTATATATTATATTATATTATATTATATTATATTATATTATACTATATTATATTATATTATATTATATTATATTATACTATATTATATTATGTTATATTATATTATGTTATAATATATTATACTATATTATACTATATTATATTATATTATATTATATTATACTAAATTATACTATATTATATTATATTATATTATACTATATTATATTATATTATATTACATTATACTATATTATATTATACTATATTATACTATATTATACTATATTATATTATATTATATTATATTATATTATATTATATTATACTAAATTATACTATATTATATTATATTATATTATACTATATTATATTATATTATATTACATTATATTATATTATATATTATATTATATTATATTATATTATATTATATTATATTATACTATATTATATTATATTATATTATATTATATTATATTATACTATATTATATTATGTTATATTATATTATGTTATAATATATTATACTATATTATACTATATTATATTATATTATATTATATTATACTAAATTATACTATATTATATTATATTATATTATACTATATTATATTATATTATATTACATTATACTATATTATATTATACTATATTATACTATACTATATTATATTATATTATATTATATTATATTATACTAAATTATACTATATTATATTATATTATATTATACTATATTATATTATATTATATTACATTATATTATACTATATTATATTATATTATATTATACGATATAATATTATATTACATTATATTATATTATATATTATATTATATTATTTTATATTATATTATATTATGTTATATTATATTATATTATATTATGTTATATTATATTATATTATATTATATTATATTATATTATATTATATTATATTATATATTATATTATGTTATATTATATTATGTTTCATTCACAAGATTTTCTCTGATATTTGAAAAAGTTTTTCTCTTCTGTATTAAAGAAACATCACAGAAGGAAACACATCTTCTGACATCTTTCTGATAAATACCAAAATGTTTAATGTAAATACCTGTATTATTAATGTTATTAAATTGATTTCAGATTTTTAAGTGTAATATTTCTTTTTACATTATTCACAAAACTTTTTTAGTCCCATTACTGATGTATTTAAACATGTTATGTTTACATTTCTTTCTAAATATAATTATTATTTCAGGATGTATGATTAATAAAAACTT
>CM065663.1:487120-492120 GCA_033220385.1 Triplophysa yarkandensis | reverse complement strand
ATATGAAACAGTAAATCTTGATATGAAACAGTAAATCTTGATATGAAACAGTAAATCTTGATATGAAACAGTAAATCTGGATATGAAACAGTAAATGTTGATATGAAACAGTAAATCTGGATATGAAACAGTAAATGTTGATATGAAACAGTAAATCTTGAAATGAAACAGTAAATCTGGAAATGAAACAGTAAATCTTGATATGAAACAGTAAATCTGGATATGAAACAGTAAATCTTCATATGAAACAGTAAATCTGGATATGAAACAGTAAATCTGGAAATGAAACAGTAAATCTTGATATGAAACAGTAAATCTGGATATGAAACAGTAAATCTGGATATGAAACAGTAAATCTGGATATGAAACAGTAAATCTGGAAATGAAACAGTAAATCTGGAAATGAAACAGTAAATCTTGATATGAAACAGTAAATCTGGATATGAAACAGTAAATCTTCATATGAAACAGTAAATCTTGAAATGAAACAGTAAATGTTGATATGAAACAGTAAATCTGGATATGAAACAGTAAATCTGGATATGAAACAGTAAATCTTGAAATGAAACAGTAAATCTTGAAATGAAACAGTAAATCTTGATATGAAACAGTAAATCTGGATATGAAACAGTAAATCTGGATATGAAACAGTAAATGTTGATATGAAACAGTAAATCTTGAAATGAAACAGTAAATCTTGAAATGAAACAGTAAATCTTCATATGAAACAGTAAATCTGGATATGAAACAGTAAATCTTCATATGAAACAGTAAATCTGGATATGAAACAGTAAATCTTGAAATGAAACAGTAAATCCTGAAATGAAACAGTAAATCTTGATATGAAACAGTAAATCTGGATATGAAACAGTAAATCTGGATATGAAACAGTAAATGTTGATATGAAACAGTAAATCTTGAAATGAAACAGTAAATCTTGAAATGAAACAGTAAATCTTGAAATGAAACAGTAAATCTTGAAATGAAACAGTAAATCTTGAAATGAAACAGTAAATCTTGATATGAAACAGTAAATCTGGATATGAAACAGTAAATCTTGATATGAAACAGTAAATCTGGATATGAAACAGTAAATCTGGATATGAAACAGTAAATCTTCATATGAAACAGTAAATCTGGATATGAAACAGTAAATCTTGAAATGAAACAGTAAATGTTGATATGAAACAGTAAATGTTGATATGAAACAGTAAATCTTGAAATGAAACAGTAAATCTGGATATGAAACAGTAAATCTGGATATGAAACAGTAAATCTTCATATGAAACAGTAAATGTTGATATGAAACAGTAAATGTTCATATGAAACAGTAAATCTTGATATGAAACAGTAAATCTTGATATGAAACAGTAAATCTTGATATGAAACAGTAAATCTTGAAATGAAACAGTAAATCTGGATATGAAACAGTAAATCTGTATATGAAACAGTAAATGTTCATATGAAACAGTAAATGTTGATATGAAACAGTAAATCTTCATATGAAACAGTAAATCTTGAAATGAAACAGTAAATCTTCATATGAAACAGTAAATCTTGATATGAAACAGTAAATCTGGATATGAAACAGTAAATCTTGATATGAAACAGTAAATCTGGATATGAAACAGTAAATCTGGATATGAAACAGTAAATCTTCATATGAAACAGTAAATCTGGATATGAAACAGTAAATCTTGAAATGAAACAGTAAATGTTGATATGAAACAGTAAATGTTGATATGAAACAGTAAATCTTGAAATGAAACAGTAAATCTGGATATGAAACAGTAAATCTGGATATGAAACAGTAAATCTTCATATGAAACAGTAAATGTTGATATGAAACAGTAAATGTTCATATGAAACAGTAAATCTTGAAATGAAACAGTAAATCTGGATATGAAACAGTAAATCTGGATATGAAACAGTAAATGTTGATATGAAACAGTAAATCTTGAAATGAAACAGTAAATCTTGAAATGAAACAGTAAATCTTGATATGAAACAGTAAATCTTGAAATGAAACAGTAAATCTTGAAATGAAACAGTAAATCTGGATATGAAACAGTAAATCTTCATATGAAACAGTAAATCTTCATATGAAACAGTAAATCTTGATATGAAACAGTAAATCTGGATATGAAACAGTAAATCTTGAAATGAAACAGTAAATCTTGAAATGAAACAGTAAATCTTGATATGAAACAGTAAATCTGGATATGAAACAGTAAATGTTGAAATGAAACAGTAAATCTTGATATGAAACAGTAAATGTTGATATGAAACAGTAAATCTTGAAATGAAACAGTAAATGTTGATATGAAACAGTAAATCTTGAAATGAAACAGTAAATCTTGATATGAAACAGTAAATCTTCATATGAAACAGTAAATCTTGATATGAAACAGTAAATCTTGATATGAAACAGTAAATCTTGATATGAAACAGTAAATCTTGAAATGAAACAGTAAATCTGGATATGAAACAGTAAATCTTCATATGAAACAGTAAATCTTGAAATGAAACAGTAAATCTTGAAATGAAACAGTAAATCTTCATATGAAACAGTAAATCTTGATATGAAACAGTAAATGTTGATATGAAACAGTAAATCTTGATATGAAACAGTAAATCTTCATATGAAACAGTAAATCTTGAAATGAAACAGTAAATCTTGAAATGAAACAGTAAATCTTCATATGAAACAGTAAATCTTGATATGAAACAGTAAATCTTGAAATGAAACAGTAAATGTTGATATGAAACAGTAAATCTTGATATGAAACAGTAAATCTTGAAATGAAACAGTAAATCTGGATATGAAACAGTAAATCTTGATATGAAACAGTAAATCTTGAAATGAAACAGTAAATCTTGAAATGAAACAGTAAATCTTGAAATGAAACAGTAAATCTTGAAATGAAACAGTAAATCTTGATATGAAACAGTAAATCTTGATATGAAACAGTAAATCTGGATATGAAACAGTAAATCTTCATATGAAACAGTAAATCTTGAAATGAAACAGTAAATCTTCATATGAAACAGTAAATCTTCATATGAAACAGTAAATCTGGATATGAAACAGTAAATCTTGAAATGAAACAGTAAATCTTGAAATGAAACAGTAAATGTTGATATGAAACAGTAAATCTTGAAATGAAACAGTAAATCTTGATATGAAACAGTAAATCTTGATATGAAACAGTAAATCTTGAAATGAAACAGTAAATCTTGATATGAAACAGTAAATCTTCATATGAAACAGTAAATCTTGATATGAAACAGTAAATCTTGATATGAAACAGTAAATCTTGATATGAAACAGTAAATCTTGATATGAAACAGTAAATCTTCATATGAAACAGTAAAATCTTGATATGAAACAGTAAATCTGGATATGAAACAGTAAATCTGGATATGAAACAGTAAATCTGGATATGAAACAGTAAATCTGGATATGAAACAGTAAATCTTGAAATGAAACAGTAAATCTGGATATGAAACAGTAAATCTTGAAATGAAACAGTAAATCTGGATATGAAACAGTAAATGTTGATATGAAACAGTAAATGTTGATATGAAACAGTAAATGTTGATATGAAACAGTAAATCTTGAAATGAAACAGTAAATCTTGAAATGAAACAGTAAATCTTCATATGAAACAGTAAATCTGGATATGAAACAGTAAATCTTGAATTGAAACAGTAAATCTTGATATGAAACAGTAAATCTTGATATGAAACAGTAAATCTGGATATGAAACAGTAAATCTTGAAATGAAACAGTAAATCTGGATATGAAACAGTAAATCTTGAATTGAAACAGTAAATCTGGATATGAAACAGTAAATGTTGATATGAAACAGTAAATCTGATATGAAACAGTAAATCTTGATATGAAACAGTAAATCTTCATATGAAACAGTAAATCTTCATATGAAACAGTAAATCTTGAATGAAACAGTAAATCTTCATATGAAACAGTAAATCTTGAAATGAAACAGTAAATCTGGATATGAAACAGTAAATCTTGATATGAAACAGTAAATCTTGAGTGTTACCTTGAGGATCAGCTTTCTTGTAAGCATTTCCTGCATCGACGAAGCTGGTGGCAGAGTCCAGTTTATTCTGCATCTGCATGTGAAGTCTCGCGGCCCTGACAGAATGCACTTCCTGCAGCTATAACATAACACAAATAACACATATAACACATATATATCATATAAAACATATATATCATATATATCATATGACCATAACATCATGATATTTCACATCATGTGTAATTGTGATGGATGTCAATCATACCACTCCAGTTTTTAGCCATCTTGAACATGTTTGCAGCTCTGGCATACATTTCACAGGCATCTTCCACTTTATGGTTCCCTCTGTAAGACATAAATCCATATGTTCTATAGGACATAAGACATAAATCCATGTGTTCTATAGGACATAAGACATAAATCCATATGTTCTATAGGACATAAGACATAAATCCATATGTTCTATAGGACATAAGACATAAATCCATATGTTCTATAGGACATAAGACATAAATCCATATGTTCTACAGGACATAAGACATAAATCCATATGTTCTATAGGACATAAGACATAAATCCATATGTTCTATAGGACATAAGACATAAATCCATATGTTCTATAGGACATAAGACATAAATCCATATGTTCTATAGGACATAAATCCATATGTTCTATAGGACATAAATCCATGTGTTCTATAGGACATAAGACATAAATCCATATGTTCTATAGGACATAAGACATAAATCCATATGTTCTATAGGACATAAATCCATATGTTCTATAGGACATAAGACATAAATCCATATGTTCTATAGGACATAAGACATAAATCCATATGTTCTATAGGACATAAGACATAAATCCATATGTTCTATAGGACATAAGACATAAATCCATATGTTCTATAGGACATAAGACATAAATCCATATGTTCTATAGGACATAAA
>CM065663.1:449620-482120 GCA_033220385.1 Triplophysa yarkandensis | reverse complement strand
TATATAACAATATATATAATCACAATGAGTATACATGTGTTAAACTATCTCTATATAACAATATAAATAATCACAATGAGTATAAATGTGTTAAACTATCTCTATATAACAATATATATAATCACAATGAGTATAAATGTGTTAAACTATCTCTATATAACACTATATATAATCACAATGAGTATACATGTGTTAAACTATCTCTATATAACAATATAAATAATCAAAATGAGTATAAATGTGTTAAACTATCTCTATATAACAATATAAATAATCACAATGAGTATACATGTGTTAAACTATCTCTATATAACAATATAAATAATCACAATGAGTATAAATGTGTTAAACTATCTCTATATAACAATATAAATAATCACAATGAGTATACATGTGTTAAACTATCTCTATATAACAATATAAATAATCACAATGAGTATACATGTGTTAAACTATCTCTATATAACAATATATATAATCACAATGAGTATAAATGTGTTAAACTATCTCTATATAACAATATAAATAATCACAATGAGTATAAATGTGTTAAACTATCTCTATATAACAATATAAATAATCACAATGAGTATAAATGTGTTAAACTATCTCTATATAACAATATAAATAATCACAATGAGTATAAATGTGTTAAACTATCTCTATATAACAATATAAATAATCACAATGAGTATAAATGTGTTAAACTATCTCTATATAACAATATAAATAATCACAATGAGTATAAATGTGTTAAACTATCTCTATATAACAATATAAATAATCACAATGAGTATACATGTGTTAAACTATCTCTATATAACAATATAAATAATCACAATGAGTATAAATGTGTTAAACTATCTCTATATAACAATATAAATAATCACAATGAGTATACATGTGTTAAACTATCTCTATATAACAATATAAATAATCACAATGAGTATACATGTGTTAAACTATCTCTATATAACAATATAAATAATCACAATGAGTATAAATGTGTTAAACTATCTCTATATAACAATATAAATAATCACAATGAGTATAAATGTGTTAAACTATCTCTATATAACAATATAAATAATCACAATGAGTATACATGTGTTAAACTATCTCTATATAACAATATAAATAATCACAATGAGTATACATGTGTTAAACTATCTCTATATAACAATATATATAATCACAATGAGTATAAATGTGTTAAACTATCTCTATATAACAATATAAATAATCACAATGAGTATAAATGTGTTAAACTATCTCTATATAACAATATAAATAATCACAATGAGTATAAATGTGTTAAACTATCTCTATATAACAATATAAATAATCACAATGAGTATACATGTGTTAAACTATCTCTATATAACAATATAAATAATCACAATGAGTATACATGTGTTAAACTATCTCTATATAACAATATAAATAATCACAATGAGTATAAATGTGTTAAACTATCTCTATATAACAATATAAATAATCACAATGAGTATAAATGTGTTAAACTATCTCTATATAACAATATAAATAATCACAATGAGTATAAATGTGTTAAACTATCTCTATATAACAATATAAATAATCACAATGAGTATACATGTGTTAAACTATCTCTATATAACAATATAAATAATCACAATGAATATAAATGTGTTAAACTATCTCTATATAACAATATAAATAATCACAATGAGTATACATGTGTTAAACTATCTCTATATAACAATATAAATAATCACAATGAGTATACATGTGTTAAACTATCTCTATATAACACTATAAATAATCACAATGAGTATAAATGTGTTAAACTATCTCTATATAACAATATAAATAATCACAATGAGTATACATGTGTTAAACTATCTCTATATAACACTATAAATAATCACAATGAGTATAAATGTGTTAAACTATCTCTATATAACAATATAAATAATCACAATGAGTATACATGTGTTAAACTATCTCTATATAACAATATAAATAATCACAATGAGTATAAATGTGTTAAACTATCTCTATATAACAATATAAATAATCACAATGAGTATAAATGTGTTAAACTATCTCTATATAACAATATAAATAATCACAATGAGTATAAATGTGTTAAACTATCTCTATATAACAATATAAATAATCACAATGAGTATAAATGTGTTAAACTATCTCTATATGACAATATAAATAATCACAATGAGTATACATGTGTTAAACTATCATCTCTATATGACAATATAAATAATCACAATGAGTATAAATGTGTTAAACTATCTCTATATAACACTATAAATAATCACAATGAGTATAAATGTGTTAAACTATCTCTATATAACACTATAAATAATCACAATGAGTATAAATGTGTTAAACTATCTCTATATAACAATATAAATAATCACAATGAGTATAAATGTGTTAAACTATCTCTATATAACAATATAAATAATCACAATGAGTATAAATGTGTTAAACTATCTCTATATAACACTATAAATAATCACAATGAGTATAAATGTGTTAAACTATCTCTATATAACAATATAAATAATCACAATGAGTATACATGTGTTAAACTATCATCTCTATATAACAATATAAATAATCACAATGAGTATACATGTGTTAAACTATCTCTATATAACAATATAAATAATCACAATGAGTATACATGTGTTAAACTATCTCTATATAACAATATAAATAATCACAATGAGTATAAATGTGTTAAACTATCTCTATATAACAATATAAATAATCACAATGAGTATAAATTTGTTAAACTATCTCTATATAACAATATAAATAATCACAATGAGTATACATGTGTTAAACTATCTCTATATAACAATATAAATAATCACAATGAGTATACATGTGTTAAACTATCTCTATATAACAATATAAATAATCACAATGAGTATACATGTGTTAAACTATCTCTATATAACAATATAAATAATCACAATGAGTATACATGTGTTAAACTATCTCTATATAACAATATAAATAATCACAATGAGTATACATGTGTTATACTATCATCTCTATATAACAATATAAATAATCACAATGAGTATACATGTGTTAAACTATCATCTCTATATAACAATATAAATAATCACAATGAGTATACATGTGTTAAACTATCTCTATATAACAATATAAATAATCACAATGAGTATAAATTTGTTAAACTATCTCTATATAACAATATAAATAATCACAATGAGTATAAATTTGTTAAACTATCTCTATATAACAATATAAATAATCACAATGAGTATACACGTGTTAAACTATCTCTATATAACACTATAAATAATCACAATGAGTATAAATTTGTTAAACTATCTCTATATAACAATATAAATAATCACAATGAGTATAAATTTGTTAAACTATCTCTATATAACAATATAAATAATCACAATGAGTATACATGTGTTAAACTATCTCTATATAACAATATATATAATCATAATGAGTATACATGTGTTAAACTATCTCTATATAACAATATAAATAATCACAATGAGTATAAATGTGTTAAACTATCTCTATATAACAATATAAATAATCACAATGAGTATACATGTGTTAAACTATCTCTATATAACAATATAAATAATCACAATGAGTATAAATGTGTTAAACTATCTCTATATAACACTATAAATAATCACAATGAGTATAAATGTGTTAAACTATCTCTATATAACAATATAAATAATCACAATGAGTATACATGTGTTAAACTATCTCTATATAACAATATAAATAATCACAATGAGTATAAATGTGTTAAACTATCTCTATATAACAATATAAATAATCACAATGAGTATAAATGTGTTAAACTATCTCTATATAACAATATAAATAATCACAATGAGTATAAATGTGTTAAACTATCTCTATATAACACTATAAATAATCACAATGAGTATAAATGTGTTAAACTATCTCTATATAACACTATAAATAATCACAATGAGTATAAATGTGTTAAACTATCTCTATATAACAATATAAATAATCACAATGAGTATACATGTGTTAAACTATCTCTATATAACAATATAAATAATCACAATGAGTATAAATGTGTTAAACTATCATCTCTATATAACAATATAAATAATCACAATGAGTATACATGTGTTAAACTATCTCTATATAACAATATAAATAATCACAATGAGTATAAATGTGTTAAACTATCTCTATATAACAATATAAATAATCACAATGAGTATACATGTGTTAAACTATCTCTATATAACAATATAAATAATCACAATGAGTATACATGTGTTAAACTATCTCTATATAACAATATAAATAATCACAATGAGTATACATGTGTTAAACTATCTCTATATAACAATATAAATAATCACAATGAGTATACATGTGTTAAACTATCTCTATATAACACTATAAATAATCACAATGAGTATACATGTGTTAAACTATCTCTATATAACAATATAAATAATCACAATGAGTATACATGTGTTAAACTATCTCTATATAACACTATAAATAATCACAATGAGTATAAATGTGTTAAACTATCTCTATATAACAATATAAATAATCACAATGAGTATAAATGTGTTAAACTATCTCTATATAACAATATAAATAATCACAATGAGTATACATGTGTTAAACTATCTCTATATAACAATATAAATAATCACAATGAGTATACATGTGTTAAACTATCTCTATATAACACTATAAATAATCACAATGAGTATAAATGTGTTAAACTATCTCTATATAACAATATAAATAATCACAATGAGTATACATGTGTTAAACTATCTCTATATAACAATATAAATAATCACAATGAGTATACATGTGTTAAACTATCTCTATATAACAATATAAATAATCACAATGAGTATAAATTTGTTAAACTATCTCTATATAACAATATAAATAATCACAATGAGTATACATGTGTTAAACTATCTCTATATAACAATATAAATAATCACAATGAGTATAAATGTGTTAAACTATCTCTATATAACACTATAAATAATCACAATGAGTATACATGTGTTAAACTATCTCTATATAACAATATAAATAATCACAATGAGTATACATGTGTTAAACTATCTCTATATAACAATATAAATAATCACAATGAGTATACATGTGTTAAACTATCTCTATATAACACTATAAATAATCACAATGAGTATAAATTTGTTAAACTATCTCTATATAACAATATAAATAATCACAATGAGTATAAATGTGTTAAACTATCTCTATATAACAATATAAATAATCACAATGAGTATAAATGTGTTAAACTATCTCTATATAACAATATAAATAATCACAATGAGTATAAATGTGTTAAACTATCTCTATATAACAATATAAATAATCACAATGAGTATAAATGTGTTAAACTATCTCTATATAACAATATAAATAATCACAATGAGTATAAATGTGTTAAACTATCTCTATATAACAATATAAATAATCACAATGAGTATACATGTGTTAAACTATCTCTATATAACAATATAAATAATCACAATGAGTATACATGTGTTAAACTATCTCTATATAACAATATAAATAATCACAATGAGTATACATGTGTTAAACTATCTCTATATAACAATATAAATAATCACAATGAGTATAAATGTGTTAAACTATCTCTATATAACAATATAAATAATCACAATGAGTATAAATGTGTTAAACTATCTCTATATAACAATATAAATAATCACAATGAGTATAAATGTGTTAAACTATCTCTATATAACAATATAAATAATCACAATGAGTATACATGTGTTAAACTATCTCTATATAACAATATAAATAATCACAATGAGTATAAATGTGTTAAACTATCTCTATATAACACTATAAATAATCACAATGAGTATACATGTGTTAAACTATCTCTATATAACAATATAAATAATCACAATGAGTATAAATGTGTTAAACTATCTCTATATAACACTATAAATAATCACAATGAGTATAAATGTGTTAAACTATCATCTATATAACAATATAAATAATCACAATGAGTATACATGTGTTAAACTATCTCTATATAACAATATAAATAATCACAATGAGTATACATGTGTTAAACTATCTCTATATAACACTATAAATAATCACAATGAGTATACATGTGTTAAACTATCTCTATATAACAATATAAATAATCACAATGAGTATAAATGTGTTAAACTATCTCTATATAACAATATAAATAATCACAATGAGTATAAATGTGTTAAACTATCTCTATATAACAATATAAATAATCACAATGAGTATACATGTGTTAAACTATCTCTATATAACAATATAAATAATCACAATGAGTATACATGTGTTAAACTATCTCTATATAACACTATAAATAATCACAATGAGTATAAATGTGTTAAACTATCTCTATATAACACTATAAATAATCACAATGAGTATAAATGTGTTAAACTATCTCTATATAACAATATAAATAATCACAATGAGTGTAAATGTGTTAAACTATCTCTATATAACAATATAAATAATCACAATGAGTATAAATGTGTTAAACTATCTCTATATAACAATATAAATAATCACAATGAGTATAAATGTGTTAAACTATCATCTCTATATAACAATATAAATAATCACAATGAGTATAAATGTGTTAAACTATCTCTATATAACAATATAAATAATCACAATGAGTATAAATGTGTTAAACTATCTCTATATAACAATATAAATAATCACAATGAGTATAAATGTGTTAAACTATCTCTATATAACAATATAAATAATCACAATGAGTATAAATGTGTTAAACTATCTCTATATAACAATATAAATAATCACAATGAGTATAAATGTGTTAAACTATCTCTATATAACACTATAAATAATCACAATGAGTATAAATGTGTTAAACTATCTCTATATAACAATATAAATAATCACAATGAGTATACATGTGTTAAACTATCTCTATATAACAATATAAATAATCACAATGAGTATAAATGTGTTAAACTATCTCTATATAACAATATAAATAATCACAATGAGTATACATGTGTTAAACTATCTCTATATAACAATATAAATAATCACAATGAGTATAAATGTGTTAAACTATCTCTATATAACAATATAAATAATCACAATGAGTATAAATGTGTTAAACTATCTCTATATAACAATATAAATAATCACAATGAGTATAAATGTGTTAAACTATCTCTATATAACAATATAAATAATCACAATGAGTATAAATGTGTTAAACTATCTCTATATAACAATATAAATAATCACAATGAGTATAAATGTGTTAAACTATCTCTATATAACAATATAAATAATCACAATGAGTATACATGTGTTAAACTATCTCTATATAACAATATAAATAATCACAATGAGTAAACATGTGTTAAACTATCTCTATATAACAATATAAATAATCACAATGAGTATACATGTGTTAAACTATCTCTATATAACAATATAAATAATCACAATGAGTAAACATGTGTTAAACTATCTCTATATAACAATATAAATAATCACAATGAGTAAACATGTGTTAAACTATCTCTATATAACAATATAAATAATCACAATGAGTATACATGTGTTAAACTATCTCTATATAACAATATAAATAATCACAATGAGTATAAATGTGTTAAACTATCTCTATATAACAATATAAATAATCACAATGAGTATACATGTGTTAAACTATCTCTATATAACAATATAAATAATCACAATGAGTATACATGTGTTAAACTATCTCTATATAACAATATAAATAATCACAATGAGTATACATGTGTTAAACTATCTCTATATAACAATATAAATAATCACAATGAGTATAAATGTGTTAAACTATCTCTATATAACAATATAAATAATCACAATGAGTATACATGTGTTAAACTATCTCTATATAACAATATAAATAATCACAATGAGTATAAATGTGTTAAACTATCTCTATATAACAATATAAATAATCACAATGAGTATAAATGTGTTAAACTATCTCTATATAACAATATAAATAATCACAATGAGTATACATGTGTTAAACTATCTCTATATAACAATATAAATAATCACAATGAGTATAAATGTGTTAAACTATCTCTATATAACAATATAAATAATCACAATGAGTATACATGTGTTAAACTATCTCTATATAACAATATAAATAATCACAATGAGTATAAATGTGTTAAACTATCTCTATATAACAATATAAATAATCACAATGAGTGTAAATGTGTTAAACTATCTCTATATAACAATATAAATAATCACAATGAGTATAAATGTGTTAAACTATCTCTATATAACAATATAAATAATCACAATGAGTATAAATGTGTTAAACTATCTCTATATAACAATATAAATAATCACAATGAGTATAAATGTGTTAAACTATCTCTATATAACAATATAAATAATCACAATGAGTATAAATGTGTTAAACTATCTCTATATAACAATATAAATAATCACAATGAGTGTAAATGTGTTAAACTATCTCTTTATAACAATATAAATAATCACATTGAGTATAAATGTGTTAAACTATCTCTATATAACAATATAAATAATCACAATGAGTATACATGTGTTAAACTATCTCTATATAACAATATATATAATCACAATGAGTATAAATGTGTTAAACTATCTCTATATAACAATATAAATAATCACAATGAGTATAAATGTGTTAAACTATCTCTTTATAACAATATAAATAATCACATTGAGTATAAATGTGTTAAACTATCTCTATATAACAATATAAATAATCACAATGAGTATACATGTGTTAAACTATCTCTATATAACAATATAAATAATCACAATGAGTATAAATGTGTTAAACTATCTCTATATAACAATATAAATAATCACAATGAGTATACATGTGTTAAACTATCTCTATATAACAATATAAATAATCACAATGAGTATACATGTGTTAAACTATCTCTATATAACAATATAAATAATCACAATGAGTATAAATGTGTTAAACTATCTCTATATAACAATATATATAATCACAATGAGTATAAATGTGTTAAACTATCTCTATATAACAATATAAATAATCACAATGAGTATACATGTGTTAAACTATCTCTATATAACACTATAAATAATCACAATGAGTATAAATGTGTTAAACTATCATCTCTATATGACAATATAAATAATCACAATGAGTATAAATGTGTTAAACTATCTCTATATAACAATATAAATAATCACAATGAGTATAAATGTGTTAAACTATCTCTATATAACAATATAAATAATCACAATGAGTATAAATGTGTTAAACTATCTCTATATAACAATATAAATAATCACAATGAGTATAAATGTGTTAAACTATCTCTATATAACAATATAAATAATCACAATGAGTATAAATGTGTTAAACTATCTCTATATAACAATATAAATAATCATAATGAGTATACATGTGTTAAACTATCTCTATATAACAATATAAATAATCACAATGAGTATACATGTGTTAAACTATCTCTATATAACAATATAAATAATCACAATGAGTATAAATGTGTTAAACTATCTCTATATAACAATATAAATAATCACAATGAGTATAAATGTGTTAAACTATCTCTATATAACAATATATATAATCACAATGAGTATAAATGTGTTAAACTATCTCTATATAACACTATATATAATCACAATGAGTATAAATGTGTTAAACTATCTCTATATAACAATATAAATAATCACAATGAGTATAAATGTGTTAAACTATCTCTATATAACAATATAAATAATCACAATGAGTATACATGTGTTAAACTATCTCTATATAACAATATAAATAATCACAATGAGTATACATGTGTTAAACTATCTCTATATAACAATATAAATAATCACAATGAGTATACATGTGTTAAACTATCTCTATATAACACTATAAATAATCACAATGAGTATAAATGTGTTAAACTATCTCTATATAACAATATAAATAATCACAATGAGTATACATGTGTTAAACTATCTCTATATAACAATATAAATAATCACAATGAGTATAAATGTGTTAAACTATCTCTATATAACAATATAAATAATCACAATGAGTATACATGTGTTAAACTATCTCTATATAACAATATAAATAATCACAATGAGTATAAATGTGTTAAACTATCTCTATATAACAATATAAATAATCACAATGAGTATAAATGTGTTAAACTATCTCTATATGACAATATAAATAATCACAATGAGTATACATGTGTTAAACTATCTCTATATAACAATATAAATAATCACAATGAGTATACATGTGTTAAACTATCTCTATATAACAATATAAATAATCACAATGAGTATAAATGTGTTAAACTATCTCTATATAACAATATAAATAATCACAATGAGTATAAATGTGTTAAACTATCTCTATATAACACTATAAATAATCACAATGAGTATAAATGTGTTAAACTATCTCTATATAACAATATAAATAATCACAATGAGTATAAATGTGTTAAACTATCTCTATATAACAATATAAATAATCACAATGAGTATAAATGTGTTAAACTATCTCTATATAACAATATAAATAATCACAATGAGTATAAATGTGTTAAACTATCTCTATATGACAATATAAATAATCACAATGAGTATACATGTGTTAAACTATCTCTATATAACAATATATATAATCACAATGAGTATAAATGTGTTAAACTATCTCTATATAACAATATAAATAATCACAATGAGTATAAATGTGTTAAACTATCTCTATATAACACTATATATAATCACAATGAGTATAAATGTGTTAAACTATCTCTATATAACAATATAAATAATCACAATGAGTATACATGTGTTAAACTATCTCTATATAACAATATAAATAATCACAATGAGTATAAATGTGTTAAACTATCTCTATATAACAATATATATAATCACAATGAGTATACATGTGTTAAACTATCTCTATATAACAATATAAATAATCACAATGAGTATACATGTGTTAAACTATCTCTATATAACAATATAAATAATCACAATGAGTATAAATGTGTTAAACTATCTCTATATAACACTATAAATAATCACAATGAGTATAAATGTGTTAAACTATCTCTATATAACAATATAAATAATCACAATGAGTATAAATGTGTTAAACTATCTCTATATAACAATATAAATAATCACAATGAGTATACATGTGTTAAACTATCTCTATATAACAATATAAATAATCACAATGAGTATACATGTGTTAAACTATCTCTATATAACAATATAAATAATCACAATGAGTATACATGTGTTAAACTATCTCTATATAACAATATAAATAATCACAATGAGTATACATGTGTTAAACTATCTCTATATAACAATATAAATAATCACAATGAGTATAAATGTGTTAAACTATCTCTATATAACACTATAAATAATCACAATGAGTATAAATGTGTTAAACTATCTCTATATAACACTATAAATAATCACAATGAGTATAAATGTGTTAAACTATCTCTATATAACAATATAAATAATCACAATGAGTATAAATGTGTTAAACTATCTCTATATAACAATATAAATAATCACAATGAGTATACATGTGTTAAACTATCTCTATATAACACTATAAATAATCACAATGAGTATAAATGTGTTAAACTATCTCTATATAACAATATAAATAATCACAATGAGTATACATGTGTTAAACTATCTCTATATAACAATATAAATAATCACAATGAGTATAAATGTGTTAAACTATCTCTATATAACAATATAAATAATCACAATGAGTATACATGTGTTAAACTATCTCTATATAACAATATAAATAATCACAATGAGTATAAATGTGTTAAACTATCTCTATATAACAATATAAATAATCACAATGAGTATACATGTGTTAAACTATCTCTATATAACAATATAAATAATCACAATGAGTATAAATGTGTTAAACTATCTCTATATAACACTATAAATAATCACAATGAGTATAAATGTGTTAAACTATCATCTATATAACAATATAAATAATCACAATGAGTATAAATGTGTTAAACTATCTCTATATAACAATATAAATAATCACAATGAGTATAAATGTGTTAAACTATCTCTATATAACACTATAAATAATCACAATGAGTATAAATGTGTTAAACTATCATCTATATAACAATATAAATAATCACAATGAGTATACATGTGTTAAACTATCTCTATATAACACTATAAATAATCACAATGAGTATAAATGTGTTAAACTATCATCTCTATATAACAATATAAATAATCACAATGAGTATACATGTGTTAAACTATCTCTATATAACAATATAAATAATCACAATGAGTATAAATGTGTTAAACTATCTCTATATAACAATATAAATAATCACAATGAGTATAAATGTGTTAAACTATCTCTATATAACAATATAAATAATCACAATGAGTATAAATGTGTTAAACTATCTCTATATAACAATATAAATAATCACAATGAGTATAAATGTGTTAAACTATCTCTATATAACAATATAAATAATCACAATGAGTATAAATGTGTTAAACTATCTCTATATAACAATATAAATAATCACAATGAGTATAAATGTGTTAAACTATCTCTATATAACAATATAAATAATCACAATGAGTATAAATGTGTTAAACTATCTCTATATAACAATATAAATAATCACAATGAGTATACATGTGTTAAACTATCTCTATATAACAATATAAATAATCACAATGAGTATACATGTGTTAAACTATCTCTATATAACAATATAAATAATCACAATGAGTATAAATGTGTTAAACTATCTCTATATAACAATATAAATAATCACAATGAGTATAAATGTGTTAAACTATCTCTATATAACAATATAAATAATCACAATGAGTATAAATGTGTTAAACTATCTCTATATAACAATATAAATAATCACAATGAGTATACATGTGTTAAACTATCTCTATATAACAATATAAATAATCACAATGAGTATACATGTGTTAAACTATCTCTATATAACAATATAAATAATCACAATGAGTATACATGTGTTAAACTATCTCTATATAACAATATAAATAATCACAATGAGTATAAATGTGTTAAACTATCTCTATATAACAATATAAATAATCACAATGAGTATAAATGTGTTAAACTATCTCTATATAACAATATAAATAATCACAATGAGTATACATGTGTTAAACTATCTCTATATAACAATATAAATAATCACAATGAGTATACATGTGTTAAACTATCTCTATATAACAATATAAATAATCACAATGAGTATAAATGTGTTAAACTATCTCTATATAACAATATAAATAATCACAATGAGTATACATGTGTTAAACTATCATCTCTATATAACAATATAAATAATCACAATGAGTATAAATGTGTTAAACTATCTCTATATAACAATATAAATAATCACAATGAGTATAAATGTGTTAAACTATCTCTATATAACAATATAAATAATCACAATGAGTATAAATGTGTTAAACTATCTCTATATAACAATATAAATAATCACAATGAGTATAAATTTGTTAAACTATCTCTATATAACAATATAAATAATCACAATGAGTATAAATGTGTTAAACTATCTCTATATAACAATATAAATAATCACAATGAGTATACATGTGTTAAACTATCATCTCTATATAACAATATAAATAATCACAATGAGTATAAATGTGTTAAACTATCTCTATATAACACTATAAATAATCACAATGAGTATAAATGTGTTAAACTATCTCTATATAACAATATAAATAATCACAATGAGTATACATGTGTTAAACTATCTCTATATAACAATATAAATAATCACAATGAGTATAAATGTGTTAAACTATCATCTCTATATAACAATATAAATAATCACAATGTGTATAAATGTGTTAAACTATCTCTATATAACAATATAAATAATCACAATGAGTATAAATGTGTTAAACTATCATCTCTATATGACAATATAAATAATCACAATGAGTATAAATGTGTTAAACTATCTCTATATAACAATATAAATAATCACAATGAGTATAAATGTGTTAAACTATCTCTATATAACAATATAAATAATCACAATGAGTATAAATGTGTTAAACTGTCTCTATATAACAATATAAATAATCACAATGAGTATACATGTGTTAAACTATCTCTATATAACAATATAAATAATCACAATGAGTATAAATGTGTTAAACTATCTCTATATAACAATATAAATAATCACAATGAGTATAAATGTGTTAAACTATCATCTCTATATGACA
Organism: Triplophysa yarkandensis; assembly: GCA_033220385.1. Lineage (NCBI taxonomy): Eukaryota > Metazoa > Chordata > Actinopteri > Cypriniformes > Nemacheilidae > Triplophysa > Triplophysa yarkandensis. The sequence goes on along the minus strand of CM065663.1, from coordinate 467,585 downwards.
ATATAAATAATCACAATGAGTATAAATGTGTTAAACTATCTCTATATAACAATATAAATAATCACAATGAGTATAAATGTGTTAAACTATCTCTATATAACAATATAAATAATCACAATGAGTATACATGTGTTAAACTATCTCTATATAACAATATAAATAATCACAATGAGTATACATGTGTTAAACTATCTCTATATAACAATATAAATAATCACAATGAGTATAAATGTGTTAAACTATCTCTATATAACAATATAAATAATCACAATGAGTATAAATGTGTTAAACTATCTCTATATAACAATATAAATAATCACAATGAGTATAAATGTGTTAAACTATCTCTATATAACACTATAAATAATCACAATGAGTATAAATGTGTTAAACTATCTCTATATAACAATATAAATAATCACAATGAGTATACATGTGTTAAACTATCATCTCTATATAACAATATAAATAATCACAATGAGTATACATGTGTTAAACTATCTCTATATAACAATATAAATAATCACAATGAGTATACATGTGTTATACTATCATCTCTATATAACAATATAAATAATCACAATGAGTATACATGTGTTAAACTATCTCTATATAACAATATAAATAATCACAATGAGTATACATGTGTTAAACTATCATCTCTATATAACAATATAAATAATCACAATGAGTATAAATGTGTTAAACTATCTCTATATAACAATATAAATAATCACAATGAGTATACATTTGTTATATTGTCATGGTAATGAACTTCACTTGACCTGTTGTGTATGAAGTAACGCATATAAATAAAGTGAAGAGAGACACACACACACCGATATAGAAGTACATTAATGGGGATTTATCTTATTTATTGATATATTAGAGTCACATGTTGACTAAACAGATATACAAAATACACATTTAAATATCTGAATATAAAGTGTATGATCTTCCATGTCTGTGTAAGTATCGGTGGCTGCATTTAAACAGTTAATCGCCTCTGTGTGAACGAAATATCACAGTGATTCAAATGAAATGATGACACAAAACAAAAAGAATCTACAATTTTCATTCATTCAAGCCAGTTCATTTCATGTGATGCCTACATTATAATATATACAGATTTTTATAACAGAGATCAACTTTTTTTTTATCAAGAAGATATTAAAGATTCATCAGGATGAGCAACCCGGATACTGCTGGAGGGTCATGGAGGAGAGGAAGAGGTGAAGGAGGAGGAGGAGGAGGTGGAGGATGGAGAGGAGGAAGAGGAGGAGGAGGATGGAGAGGAGGAAGAGGAGGAGGATGGAGAGGAGGAGGAGGAGGATGGAGAGGAGGAGGATGGAGAGGACGAGGGAAAGAATTTAATGCTGGTCAGGACAGATGCTGGAGAGGTCGACCCTGGAGCAGAGGAGGAAAAGGTAACCATTACACCAACAACACACAATACAGTGAGTCTTCTGGTTAATTGTATATCTTTTCAAATAGCAGTAATGAACTAATGCCTTTTGTGCACCTGTTGTTTAATTTGTGTGTGTTTGTTGGGGTGTAGGATCAGAGATAACTCCATCTGTCAGTCAAGCACGGACCATCCAATCAACTCTTGATATCACATGTCCATATAAAGGCTGGAGACTTTATTTCTCTGAAGGTTTTGTGTTATCCTGTTTCACTGAAGAACATCCTGTCAACCCATGTGATCTCTTTAAACCATTACATTTACTTCTGTCATAGGTTTTGTTGAAAGTTCACCATATGTGGATAAGATAAAGGCATTTGAGCAGTACTTCACATCACAAATAGATCTTTATGATAAGGTAAATACTTTTTTTATGGCTAACTTTTTTATTTATGTGAGCATTCCCTTCTAAAAATGTGCAATAATAATTGTGGAATGAATATTTGTGATTCTGGTCAGTTCTGGTCTTTCATGTAGCCATGTAATAAAGGTTTTTCTATTCTGTCAGGATGAGATTGAAAGGAAAGGCAGCATTCTTGTGGATTTTAAAGACATTGTTCCAAACAAGCACATATCAAAGACTTTACCTGACCTCTCCAAAGAACTGAAAGAAATGCCAGAGAAGATCCTAGACTGCTTGGGTTTAGCAATTCATCAGGTCTGTCAGTTTAAATAGTGTGTTTGTGTGTGAAGCACTTTGAATGCTTTTCTCTAGATCAGAATGAAGAATCTGTTTCTGCAGGTTTTAACTGTTGATCTTGAGAGACATGCGGTTGAACTCCAGGGACAGGAAGAGCTGCCTGCCGGTATGAGGCCTATCATAAACATCCCTCATATCAGTGCCAGGTTAGACCGCTCATCTATCTTAAACTCCAAATGTGTTACACACAAGGTGTCTTAATAATTGTGGTGATTTCTCTTTTTTCAGGCTTTATAACTTTGAGCCTCTGACTCCTTTAAAAAATCTGAGAGCAAATTTATACGGCAAGTTTGTTGCGATCAGAGGTACAGTGGTACGAGTGAGTAACATTAAACCTCTGTGCAGTAAACTGGCCTTCACCTGTAACTCCTGTGGAGATACACAGAGTTTGACGCTGCCGGATGGGAAATACACAACACCCAATAAAGTATACCTCACAAACAATACATTTACATTTTGGCATGTAACTCACTCTTTTATTAAAAGACTGAAAGATTGTTTTTTGTTGCAGTGTTTACAAGTTGAATGTCGTGGTCGGTCGTTCATACCAAACAGATCTTCCCCTTTAACCCTGACTGTCGACTGGCAAACAATCAAGTAGTGTGACATTATTTGTGTAACTATATAACCCCATCCTTTCACAAGCATTTATGATGTTTGTCTCCTGGTGTTTTGTGTTAAGGGTTCAGGAGCTGATCTCAGACGACCAGCGTGAGTCCGGTCGGATCCCGCGGACCGTTGAATGTGAGCTGACGCAGGACCTGGTGGATAGCTGTGTTCCTGGAGACACTGTGACCATCACCGGTGTTATTAAAGTATCCAGTGATGATGGTATGACACATGAGATCATTTATACAGCAATGAAGGAAACTGGTGTGATGTTGATTATTGATTACAGAGAACTGGTCTGGTGATGTTTACAGCTAAAGTCATTGTTCTGTAATTAAACTTCAATAGTCTCACTGACTCAGGTCTTCTTTTATCATGCAATGAAAGAAGAAATATATTTTGTGTGTTTCTTCAGGAAGTGGAAGACACAAGAAGGACAAGTGTATGTTCCTGTTGTACATTCAGGCAAATTCAGTGAGTAACTCAAAGGGTCAGAAGAGCAAAGCATCCTCTGAAACTGAAGGACAGGGACCATCAGTAGAGTTCTCCATTAAAGATCTTTATGCCATCCAAGAGATTCAATCTCAGGACGATCTCTTCAAACTTATAGTAAAGTGAGAAACATCTTTAATATCCCACATATGACACTCAAGTTACAGGTTTGTTTATAACACTGTTGTCTTATCAATTACAGCTCACTTTGTCCTGCTATTTATGGCCATTTGGTGAGTGTTGAACTTTAAATTTTATTTCTGATTCTTTACATTTTTCCTTATGGTTGAAATCTTTGCGTGTGTGTGCCAGCTTGTTAAAGCAGGATTAGCTCTGGCTCTTTTTGGTGGATGTCAGAAATATGTGGATGATAAGAACCGGATCCCCATACGTGGAGACCCTCACATGCTTATCGTTGGAGACCCTGGACTGGGTAAAAGTCAGATGTTACAGGTGAATGAGTATACTGTCTGAAATCAACTGCTCAGGTGTTTTTAGGAGATATTTAAACACGGTTTGTGTGTTTGTGGGTTCAGGCTGTGTGTAACGTTGCTCCTCGAGGAGTTTACGTTTGTGGTAACACAACCACCACAGCAGGACTCACTGTGTCTCTGTCCCGGGACAGCGGATCTGGAGATTATGCTCTGGAGGCTGGAGCTCTGGTGCTGGGAGATCAAGGTCATCATCTCTAATGATATCAAAGAAAACATCATTTACATATTTCAACATCTCCCAACCATTCAAATAAAAGTTTGAGGATGTTTCACAGAAGCTTGATTTGCTGTTGACAGGAATATGTTGTATTGATGAGTTTGATAAGATGGGCAGTCAGCATCAGGCTCTGTTGGAGGCCATGGAGCAGCAGAGCATCAGTTTGGCTAAAGCCGGGATTGTTTGCACACTTCCAGCTCGAACCTCCATTATCGCAGCAGCCAATCCTGTTGGAGGACATTATAATAAAGCCAAAACTGTCTCTGAGAACCTCAAGTGAGTGCAAGATAAAGCATGGATCTTACATGGATGTTTGCAGTGTTTACTATGGTAAAAGAGATTTCTTTCCAGGAAAACCTGAAAAAGTCATGACATTTTAAGATGTCATTTTCTAGGCTTTCTAAGATGTGATGTGTTAAATTTTTCTTATTATATAAAGTTAACCTTTATATTTTATAAAAAAAAGAATAAAAAAAACTTTTTCAAAGTGATGAAAAAGTTATGGAATATTTTTGTCAAATGTTTATGAATCCTGAAGGAAAAATAATAGAAATTGTTATCTGCTAACTGCAGACTCATAATGCTCATGAATATAGAACTCTTTTTCTCTGTATGGCTGTAGAATGGGCAGTGCACTGCTGTCCAGATTTGATCTGGTCTTCATCTTGTTGGACACTCCAAATGAAGACCATGATCACCTGCTGTCTGAACACGTGATGGCCATGCGTGCAGGGAAGACCGGGGCGATCAGCAGCGCTGCGGTCACACGCTGCGGCACGCAGGAGTCAAACATCTCCATATTGGAGGTCTCCACAGAGAAACCCCTCGCTGACAGACTTAAAGTAACACACGCATGGTCTATTTGTGAGAAATAATGTAACGTTCTGTACAAAAATAACAATACTTGTATCCACAGACGTTTCCAGGAGACAATCTTGATCTCATTCCACACCAGCTTCTGCGGAAGTATGTGGGTTACGCTCGACATTACGTTCAACCCACACTCTCCTCAGAGGCCGCACGGGTCCTGCAGGAGTTTTATCTGGAGCTACGCAAACAGAACCAGACGGCAGACAGCACGCCCATCACCACCCGTCAACTGGAGTCTCTCATCCGTCTGACAGAGGTGACTCGCATCACAAATCTCACGCCCCACCTTTCATATATTCTGCTTAAACCTGCTTTCTTCTTCCGTCCACAGGCCAGAGCTCGTGTTGAGCTGAGAGAGAGCGCCACACAAAGTGATGCAGAAGATGTGGTAGAGATCATGAAGCACAGGTGTCCTTATAATCTTTTACATTTACATTTACATTTAGTCATTTAGCAGACGCTTTTATCCAAAGCGACTACTAGAACTATTAAAAGGAATGCTTCTGAATGCTGAACATCTGTTGTTTGCACTCAGTTTAATCGACACATATTCCGATGAGTTTGGTCGACTGGATTTTGATCGTTCTCAACTGGGCTCTGGAATGAGTAGTCGCTCGAAAGTCAAGAAATTCATCACAGCCTTACACAAACTTGCCGAGCGGCAACAGAAAAACATGTTTGAGATACAGGAGCTACGACAACTTATGAAAGATCTGCAAATACAGGTGAAAACACTTCTGTTGCACGTGATGACGTATGTAAAACTCTATGTGTGATGTACGTCTGATTGTGTGTTGTCAGGTGGTGGACTTCGAGGGATTCATCAGTGCTTTGAATGAACAGGGTTATCTTCTAAAGAAAGCTCACAGGACCTATCAGCTGCAGACCATGTGAGCGATTCATCTCTCACACGCCGTTTTCAGTTTGAGAAAGAGAAATGTGTATTTATAATCTCATTTAATGTCCATATAACCGTTTAATGTTTTTCTCATTTAATGTCTATATAACTGTTTAATGTTTTTCTCATTTAATGTCTATATAACCGTTTAATGTTTTTCTCATTTAATGTCTATATAACCGTTTAATGTTTTTCTAATTTAATGTCTATATAACCGTTTAATGTTTTTCTAATTTAATGTCTATATAACCGTTTAATGTTATATGAAGAACACATTAGCTTAATGTACATACATTTATAATCCCATTTAATGTCTATATAACCGTTTAATGTTATATGAAGAACACATTAGCTTAATGTACATACATTTATAATCCCATTTAATGTCTATATAACCGTTTAATGCTTTATAAAGAACACATTAGTTTAATGTACATACATTTATAATCTCATTTAATGTCTATATAACCGTTTAATGCTTTATAAAGAACACATTAGCTTAATGTACATACATTTATAATCCCATTTAATGTCTATATAACCGTTTAATGCTTTATAAAGAACACATTAGTTTAATGTACATACATTTATAATCCCATTTAATGTCTATATAACCGTTTAATGCTTTATAAAGAACACATTAGTTTAATGTACATACATTTATAATCTCATTTAATGTCTATATAACCGTTTAATGCTTTATAAAGAACACATTAGTTTAATGTACATACATTTATAATCCCATTTAATGTCTATATAACCGTTTAATGCTTTATAAAGAACACATTAGTTTAATGTACATACATTTATAATCCCATTTAATGTCTATATAACCGTTTAATGTTTTATAAAGAACACATTAGTTTAATGTACATACATTTATAATCCCATTTAATGTCTATATAACCGTTTAATGCTTTATAAAGAACACATTAGTTTAATGTACATACATTTATAATCCCATTTAATGTCTATATAACCGTTTAATGCTTTATAAAGAACACATTAGTTTAATGTACATACATTTATAATCTCATTTAATGTCTATATAACCGTTTAATGTTTTATGAAGAATAATTAGTTTAATGTACATACATTTATAATCTCATTTAATGTCTATATAACCGTTTAATGCTTTATAAAGAACACATTAGTTTAATGTACATACATTTATAATCCCATTTAATGTCTATATAACCGTTTAATGTTTTATGAAGAATAATTAGTTTAATGTACATACATTTATAATCTCATTTAATGTCTATATAACCGTTTAATGCTTTATAAAGAACACATTAGTTTAATGTACATACATTTATAATCCCATGTAATGTCCATAGAAAGGTTTTGATAGTTAAGTTTAATAACAAGTGCATGGTTTTACTGTACTTTAATGCAGAAATATTTCACAAAGAAAACTATTTCACACTTTAAGTAACTGTCTTGATATTAAATAAGAATGCTTTGTATTACTTTGTGCTATTGGTTGTATTTGATTTCTACTAACTTAATTATTTATGATATAATATTTTAATATATGGATAAATAATGTAATCCCAACAAACATAAATCAATATATAAGCAAAGAATAAGAAATATTAAGCATATATACTATAGGATGCTTACACGTAAGCCCCGCCCCCTTATGACAACTGTCGTAAAACGACCAGACGGTTCGGAATACGGCAGGTCAGAAACATTGAATTAAATGATCAGATGATGCACGGATCCACACATTTATGAGCTCGGAGATCTTTCTGCGTTTGGTTTCATTCAGTTTAAACAGCTGACATGTTTTGGGCAGCTTGTAAAAACAGTTTGCTGGCTTGTGCTAAAGGGCACAGATTGAGTGTCAGCCCTGCTGTCAGATGTACATTTCCTCAAATATCTCCAAACAAAGAGACGAGCAACACAAGATGGATGAAGAGCAGGATCATGCCCAGCTGTACATCTGCTGCATTCACTTCTTCATCATCACATCCGGATGTAAACACGAGGAGAAGAGAGAAAAGTGATCTGTTGACATGTGTCACATATCACTCACAACTACACAATCATCACTACAGAGGAGTTCACTTCCGGCTGCAGGACTGTGCCCTCCTCAGATCTGGGCTCAGTCTCAAGACCTCACAGGGTGTTTGTACTGAAGCTTCAAGAAGGACAGATTTACACCAGCACAGAAATAACCCAGATGAAGGAACATCATCTTCATCACCTTCTCCATCACCTTCATCTTCATTATCATCTTCATCTCCATCTTCACCTTCATCATCACCTTCTTCATCATCACCTTCATCATCACCTTCATCTTCATTATCATCTTCATCTCCATCTTCACCTTCATCATCACCTTCTTCATCATCACCTTCATCATCACCTTCATCTTCATCATCACCTTCATCTTCATTATCATCTTCATCTCCATCATCATCACCACCATCATCACCATCTCCTTCATCTTCATTATCATCTTCATCACCATCATCTTCATTATCACCTTCATTATCTCCTTCATCTTCATTATCATCTTCATCACCATCACCTTCCTCACCATCATCATCTTCACCTTCCTCACCATCATCATCATCTTCATCCTCAGCTCTGAATAATGACAGACATTTCCAGTTAAAGGAGTTGGTGAGTTAATCCATCTCTACAGACACTCTTATATTCAGTTTCTGTTTAATTCATCTACCAGAGCCAATCAGAGGTCAGATGTCTTCAAGAACACTTCAGTTATTATCTGCTGACACTGAGATTCAAACCAACAACCTTCTGATCACCAGATCCACTCTGAACATCAGACCCCATTAAACATTATATAATAAGAACCTGAAACAATAACCCGCTGTAAAGAACAGTATGTGTCTTCTACATGTGTGCATTTATCCGTGTTACACTCTTGTGTGATCTGTAATGTTTATGAGTGCATGACCGGAATATGCTGCTGTATTTCAGTATGAGAATCCGTGGACAATCCCCAACTATCTGTGTGTGGCTCGGATTCTGTTGTCTCCTCTTCTGGGATATTTAATCATGGAACAGTATTTTCATGCCTCTCTGGGACTCTTTGTTCTGGCTGGAGCAACCGATCTGGTAAAACACCTCTTCACTTGAAACAAACATTAAACCTGTTTACCACACGTTTGCTCAGAACGTGTTTGTGGTTTTTATTTCAGATGGACGGTTACATCGCACGGAATTGGCCCAATCAGAAGTCCGCTCTGGGCAGTGCTTTAGATCCATTGGCTGATAAGATTCTCATCAGTGTACTGTACGTTAGTCTGACATATGCGCATCTCATACCAGGTAAAACACTTCTTTATGAAGACTGCTACATGTGCTTTATTACACTTGAGAGAGACTCATTTGAATAATAATGAGGTGTTGAATGTCTATGAGATCATCATCATCATCATTATATTGAGACTGATTTACATGAACACATTGTTCAGGTGTTTTCTGCTCTCTTTTAAAGTTCCTCTGACAGCTCTGGTGATCTGTAGAGATGTGGCTCTGATCGCTGCTGTGTTCTATGTGCGATACAAGACTGTTCCTGCACCCGTAAGTGTGTCAACAGTCAAGTGATGTTCTGATTCATTGTTGTGTTATTTTATGGGATGTATACAAATCATAGAAATGAAATGTTGTGTCCAGGTCACACTCAGTAAATTCTTCAATCCCTGCTACACAACTGCTCGCTTAAGACCAACACTTATCAGCAAGGTCAGACGTTTACCTCGTGGACATAATCTATATTGATCATTAATGTTTTAGCATCATCACACTTGAGTTACACAATAAAGAAACAAGAGTTACATGTGAAGAAGTGTCTGTGTTGTTGTAAATGATTTGTTTGTGTGTGTGTTTCAGATCAATACAGCGGTTCAGTTGTTTCTGGTAGCGGCGTCTCTGGCTGCTCCTGTGTTTCACTACACTGACAGTGTTTTACTGCAGTCACTGTGGTGAGAGTCTCAGATCATCATCATCATCATCATCATGTACGTGTGCACACATATCAACACCGACACACATGAACATGTCTTTTGTTTGTTCACAGGTACATCACTGCACTCACAACCACAATATCTGGATACAGCTACTATCATTACGGTAAAAAGACTGTTGAGGTGCTGAACAACAGCAAATAATTCAACTGATCTCAGATCTGTGGAGACTTATGCCATGAGCTTTTTGTAGCCAACATCTGTATAATCTGTAAAAAGATAGAAATTATTTTCATGACTTTATTTAAATCGTGTGATGTCACTTATAATCAGCATATGCCTTTAAAATTCACAAGAAGTGTTTTTTTAAATCACTTTTAATGATCTCTAAGATGATTTTCAGAATAAAAATCCCCACCAAATATATGTGCTTAATGTATATATTCACTCTGGACTGTCACAGTACACTTTCTGTAATGTATTCATCCATCTATATAGTTTATCTACTTTATATAGTACTACATAGTATAGCACTTTATATTGCAAGTTCTCCTGCTCAGAAATCACGGCGGGCTCTTGAATTGAGCTGCATTTTGACTGTGAATCTGAAAAGAAAGAAAAAGATCACACTGTGTGATCTTTTAACAATTTATTTGTAAATTACCGTGTCAAATAAGCATTTGATCACTTGAGTCAAAACAAGTTATATTTTGTACAGAAGCCTTTGTTAACAATAACCGAGGTCAACCGGTTCCTGTAGTTCTTCTCCAGGTTTGCACACACTGCAGGAGGGATTTTGGTCCACTCCTCAATACAGATCTTCTCTAGATCTTGATATGCTTTTTACGGATCCACTCCTTGGTCTTCTTGGCTGTGCTTTGGGTCATTGTCATGATGGAAGACATAGCCACGACTCATCTTTAATGTTCTGACCGATGGGAAGGAGGTTTTTGCCCAATATCTCACAATACATGACCCGTTCATCCTCTCCTTAAAACAGTGCAGTCGTCCTGTCCCCGTTGCAGAAAAACATCCCCAGATCATGATGCTTCCACCCCCATCTTTCACTGTAGGTCTGATACTCAGCATTCTTCTTCCTCAAACACGGTGAATGGAGTTAATACCAAAGAGTTCTACTCTGGTGTCATCTGACAACAGGACTGTCTCTCATCACTCCTCCGGATCATCCAAGCGGTCCCTGTCCAACTTCAGACAAGCTGGACATGATCTGACTTTATCAGAGGAACCTTCCCAACCATGCATGATTTTAAACCATGACGTCTCAATGTATTACTGATAGAAGCCTTGGAAACGGTGGTCCCAGCTCTCTTCATGTGTGTGTGTTTGTGTGTGTGTGTGTGTGTGTGTGTGTGTGTGTGTTTGTGTGTGTGTGTGTGTGTGCGTGTGCGTGATGAATGTAGGGTTTGTGTAGGAGGATACAGTACACATTCAAATGATCCCAACCTCCATCTGGACATCATCTGCTCTTCTACTGAACTGTATGATGAATCCAGTATTTCAGTATCATTGAAAGATTCTTTATAAACCAGGATGGTGATCCTCAATCCTTTCATAAGGCCTGTAAAGGAAAGAATGATAAAATAAAGAGAGAGAGAATGTAAGGATGCGAGGGTGTGAAATGCCCGATACTCTCTCTTGTATACTTTTATTCTTTATTTTACATGTTGATATTAAAACTTTCTTTAGGGTTAAATTATTATCATTGCTAAGTATAGATCAAGCGATGTATGTTATTATTTTCAGTTGGTATAGCTGTCTAATATAACATGTAAATGTACTTATGTTGGAGTTATGGCAGTATTTTTTTATTAATTTTATGATTCAGAGACCTGGAGAAAACAGTGTACACTCTATAAAGCGTCCCCAAGGGTTATTTTAATCTATTTCAACAATTTTTGATCATTAAAACTTTTTTTAAAACTTTAATTATTCCAGCTCTTTACGGCTTTGATTTAGCTTAATGCCGATAGCAAGACATGGGTTCAATCCCGGGAACTCCACATAGTCACATGTTTTCTGCAATGCAATGGAAATCCCTTTGGAAAGAAGCTGAATGCATAAATGCAGATGTACATTTACACCAATATTTAAAGATTCATGTTTGAGAATGAATGCATGAGCTGGATTATCTTGTAATTTTACACATTATATGTTGTGTAATTTATTGACGATCCTATCTGAGCTGATCATGTGCTGGTCCTAAAACCTCAGATCTCAGGACCTGTTTAAAGCAGCTGGCATGCGTCACAACATATACCTTAACCATTTCGTTATAACAAATATGATCTAAATCTATTGTCATGCTCATTTGTCCAGATTTCTTTTACACTTGTTTCTTATATTATGTTATGTACATTTATACATTATTTGACATTCAAGTGAATGTGTCATGTGTAGTGTTGTTCAGTTATCTAAAGATGGCAGCAGTGTTTCATGTGACTGTACATAACAATACACACAACACAACCCTACACAACACACTTTATTCTCATGTTGTGTGTTTTCTCTCTGTTCTTGACTGATAATAGTCCCAGAAAGAACAGTTTCATCACTTCAGACAGAATCTCTGCAGTTGTTGGTATACAGGGGTTGTTTTCGAATGTTTATAACGTTTTTATAGGATCAATGTAAAATTACTATGATTTTTATACATTGTCATGTTATTTGTTGTTACACAACACATTCTCCTAGCATCTCTTAACCTTTCCTCGCCGATACAGACGTATGTGGCCTCCAGATCCCTGAGATCCGCGTGTGATCCACATCTGAGAGTGCCGGCCCAAAGAGGTCAAAACCCCTCGCTCACACTGAATATGAAATGACCTCGCTTGGCCCGTGTGTTGGGTTGTATTTTGCTTTGTTACCTCTTGTACTTGTGCATTTCTTCTGATAAAAGCCACAGCTAAATGACTAAATGTAAATGTGTCATATGAGCTGATGTGATGTTTTTTATCTGCTCATTTTCTACCGTCTTTATAGCCTTTTTAAACTGATCTTCCACTGGGTTTTAAATGACATGATGGTATTTTAATAAATCAAAAGTAATTATAACAATACAATAAACGATGTTTTATGACAGGATGAGGAGGATGACACAAGCATCCTCATGGAGTATCATGATCTTCCATGCCGGAGCACCTGTGAGTGAGTACTGTAGGGAAACACTCGTTACTAATAACAGTATTGTGTGGCCAACAGTTCCTCTCTCTGGATACAATGGGCTCCAATCCAAACCTCTGGCACACCGTCACACTGTTAGTAACCTGAAGCCTCACGCTTCCTATTGTCTTTCCAAACAGAATCATCTGGCAGACGTCCCGAGCCGACGGCCACAGACACCTGCCTGTCATACTGTGTGTGTGTCCTGTGTGTGTGTGTGTCCTGTGTGTGTGTGTCCTGTGTGTGTGTGTGTGTGTGTATCTGTGTGTCCTGTGTGTGTGTGTGTGTCCTGTGTGTGTGTGTGTGTGTGTGTGTGTGTGTGTGTGTGTGTGTGTGTGTGTCCTGTGTGTGTCCTGTGTGTGTGTGTGTCCTGTGTGTGTGTGTGTGTGTGTGTGTGTGTGTATCTGTGTGTCCTGTGTGTGTGTGTGTGTCCTGTGTGTGTGTGTGTGTGTGTGTGTGTGTGTGTGTGTGTGTGTGTGTGTGTGTGTGTGTCCTGTGTGTGTGTGTGTCCTGTGTGTGTGTGTGTGTGTGTGTGTCCTGTGTGTGTGTGTGTGTGTGTCCTGTGTGTGTGTGTGTGTGTGTGTCCTGTGTGTGTGTGTGTGTGTGTGTGTGTGTGTGTGTGTGAGAGTGTGTGTGTGTGTGTGTGTGTGTGTGTCCTGTGTGTGTGTGTGTGTCCTGTGTGTGTGTGTGTGTGCTGTGTGTGTGTGTGTGTCCTGTGTGTGTGTGTGTGTGCTGTGTGTGTGTGTCTGTGTGTGTGTGTGTGTCTGTGTGTGTGTCTGTGTGTTTGTGTGTCGTGTGTGTGTGTCGTGTGTGTGTGTGTGTGTGTGTGTGTGTGTGTGTGTGTGTGTGTGTGTGTGTGTGTGTGTGTGTGTGTGTGTGTGTGTGTGTGTCTCTGTGTGTGTGTGTGTGTCTCTGTGTGTGTGTGTGTGAAGCTTTTGCATGTTTGACATCCGTTAAGAAGCTGTACTTTCCCTCTGTTATTTGAATAGTGTGCTGTTTACTCGTCTGGCCCGCATCGCGTGTCCCAAACTGCTTTAGGACACATGTGGCTTTGGACACAAAGGAACGTTTTTGGTGTGTCAGGTCATCCTCGGCTTCTGATTTACAGTCCAATGTGTCTCTTTAACTTTCATGAGCTTGTGTGTGAAAACGAACGCTGTCTCCACATGTTGTACACTGACGGTTACATCCTTTCATTCCCATCTTCTGTTTCCTTCACTGAGATGATTGTTGGAGTGAATGTGTTGATTGTGTTCTCTGGGAGTAACGACAATACTCGTGACCTCGCTCAATCCATACCCTGAACATCTGAACTACTAGAATGATTTATTCATTTGATCAGCTGTTAGACTTTAAATGTTTGAGCGGACAAAGATGTTAAAGTTCCAGTTTTAGTGACCCTTTAGAAACATGATTTGTGAAAAAGTGAAGATTTCAGACCTTTAAACTTAGTATTTCTTCCTTTTTTTTAAATAACATTTTTACATGAAATTATTCTAAAAGTCCTACGAAATATAAAAAAGAGGATTATTAAAACCACAATCTGTAAGTTTAAGTCTGTTTAAAACAGACGATCGTGTGTTGGGATCTTCTCTATGACAGCTCAATGTATAGTTCCTGATCATCATCTTCCAGGTGTGATTGAGAGTAATGTAAAGATCGCATGTCAAAGCAGTGATTGTTTCTCATCATGGCAGTAAAATGATTCGTAACATGTTAAATCAGATTTTATAATACTGTTTTAAAGTGAATGTTGAAGAGTGGCGGCTGAATACATCAAACACACATGAGAAATAAATCATTCATCTCTTATATCGAACACTAAATTACTTCAGACACAAGTGACAACTGCAGATCCGTCTGCCAGATTATTTGATCCTATTTATTCTCATGTAAAGATACATGCTTCTGGCTCTTAAAAAATCTAAAAATTTTTATTTTATATTGATATGAATTGCCTGCAGAGAAGTCTTGGATTCGGTTTAGTGACAGAGCTTTATTGTTGTTTTTAATAATACTTCTTATATGTCAATCATCATGCTTTTGACCTGAACTCTTTATTTTGCTTTTGTTGTTCTAAACTCATTTTGAATGCATTTTTCTGTTATTTCTGCAGAGTCAAAGCCCATGGGTGTGTGTCATGTGCTAATATACAGAGGATTAAAGATTTCAGAGCTTATAGACATCGTCCGGTGTCAGTCTTCAGAGATCCTATGAGCATCATGAGCGTCAGCATCTGTTTTCAATATGTCAGCGGAAGGGTGGCTGCTTCGTTTAGTGGCAGAAAAACTACAGCCTACTGTATGTTGAAATAGCCTGCGGCTTTGGGCAGGACGGATGTGTGGCTTATTGTTGTATCCCAGATTCCGTGAATCTGCACTCCTGCTTGCGTCCTTTGAAGACAACAAGTGTACAATTAGAATGGAATGTATGTAATGCATTTGTACAGGCCGGACACAAACGCAGAATAACGTGTGTCAGACCTCTCATGTCCACCGCATGAAAGTTTTCTAACTCATTCATCTCTGATCTGAAATATCATCATTTAAGAAATGAGAAGCACTGGACTTTTGCTCAAGAGAGAGGAATGATGTGAGGAAACGAACATCAGAACGTTCCGGGGTCGTGTATTTCTTCTTACAACTGTTAAGCGCCTCTTACAATATGAGAAGATGAGAGATAAGAAAAGAATTGGACCTCAGCTCAAAGTTTTTCTGCTTCTTTCTCTTCCGGTGGTTCTCTTTATATCTGAGCTGACTGAAGTACTTCTCTCCGGATTCTTTGAGTTGGAGAGCAAAGAAACTACATGAACTAGGAAATGACAATATCAGAGTTAAGAGTTCAAACAGTGGGGATAGAAATGCAGAATCCTGAGGAATAACTAGTAATAGAACGTGAAATCCAGTAAATAGATCTGGCAAAGTGAACCGAGGCCAATGAGATCAAAGAGAGTTTCTGCGACCAAAATACCAAATTCTCTCTGAGCACAAATTAAACCTTCCCGTTATTAACGATTCTATATCATCTTTATTCAAGGTTCTGAAGAGTAACAGTGGAGAAATAAAGGATGGTAAATGATGGTTTATGCGCTGGATGTTGATGGCAGATGAGCAGATATCAGACACTAGATGACTGTTTGTGGATCTGATGTAATGTCTCGCAGATCTTGAGTCTGTAATTTACTGAAGATCTCTTGAAGGTGAAAGACATGAGCAACAAACACAGAAGACTCCTTCACAGTGATAGAAAATATACTTCTGTCCAAACTTCTTAAACCAATCGTTTCTTTTTCCCAACAACTTTCTCAAGCAAGAAAAGCTTAGTTACAACATCAATTCATTCGGGGTTTTCTTGTTTCTTATCAAATCCCGATCTTTGATTTAAAATATGTATTAGTAAATCTGGTCAAATTCTGAAAGCAGAAGTACTGTTGCTCATCGTCATTAAAAAAGAGACACATGACCTCCAGCATGTTCGATGAACGTTGGGATGTGAAGGGGAAGATGAACGGTGAAACATTAACTCTCTGTTTCGTCCGTTGGTTAAATTTCCCGTTCGACTGAATAACTTATCATATGAAGTGAAACATGAGATGTTGTAAAAACATCATCAGCGATGTCTTCTGTGTTGTATTGTGAAACTGAAGACAACAACATGTTATCGTGACAAACACCGAGGTGAACACAATGTCGTGTTATTCATCCACACGACCACCCAGAATTCTGTCTCTCCTGTAACATCACACCTCCACGTTAACATTTGCATTCTGCATGTCATGAAGTCGACCTAATGTCTGTATCTGATCTCTCCTTTTGTCTTTTCTTTTAGATTTTGAGCTTTAAAGACATCACACACACATTCTCATCATTCTCGACACATGTTCTTCTGTTAAAACATATCAAAGACTGTCTAGCAGATCGGACAAAAGCACACAAATTATTAATATCATTTGACAATACACAAAAACAAACTTTCAGTCTCGTTTGCATTTAAAACACTTTTTTTCTTGTGTAATTTAAAAAAAAGATGTCAGACGCTTATTGGCCACAGTATTTCCTACACAACAGATTATTGTTCGTATCGTGTTATAAAGAAAGCGTCATTTATTAAGAACACACACTATAGATTCCACAGAACGGCATCTTTCCTATATAACAGTATTAAACGAACCTTAATTCGTGTGATCTGACGGGATTTGTGTGGATGTGTAGAATGTGTTGTGTGTTTTTCACTGGTCTGGAATGCAGCTGTGGGTTCATCCAGGAATCTGTTATCAGCAAGAGTTTAATGATGTCTGAAGGAATGTGTGTGATGAAGAACATGCTGCTGGGATGCTGGAGGAAGATGCTGAACAGACCGTCATGACACATCATCAATCAACATCCCAAACATTTACATCCCATAACACCTCAAGATGGGCTTTCCTCTACACTGGAGGAACGTCTGCCTCTTGGCCATTAGTAATGTGTAAATGTTAAGCGTTTCCTGTGTTAAGCAGGACATCATTTGAACATCTTAGACTCCTAACAGCTCATTTGCATATGTATGCGATAACTCCTCCCATCACCTCACAGGTGTCAATCATCAATGCATGGATCAGGAGATTATATATAAAGCTCAGGACGGATGTTGCTGCTCATCCATCATGTTCTTCTGTGTTCTAACAGGTTCACTTCTCTGCGTCCTGACTGTAACACAAGCTGACAATGTTCAAGAGAAGATGTTTTTAAAATCCCTGGGCCTCTCGAGTCGACCCAAACCATCGGCTCCCGGCCCGGTTCCTTCTCAGCTGTGGAAGATGTTCAAGAGCTCCGTAGAGACCCGTCCATGTGTTGTGTCAGAGTACGGTGTGAGGGGCAATATTGTGAGATTCATGCCAGACCAGGGTGAGTTCTCTTCCGCTGCTCTCAAATATTACCGGTTTGAGCATTTTAATCATTTCAAAAACAGGAACTCTGTAAGGACATTCTCCAGAAAGTGACATCCGACGAGGTGGAAGAACTTCACAAATGTCCTTCAGTAGTGGCACTGCAGTTGTGTTTGATTTTTTTAGAACTAAAGTTGTGTTAGGTGTTATTGACATGTATCATCAG
>CM065663.1:364482-444120 GCA_033220385.1 Triplophysa yarkandensis | reverse complement strand
AGAGCACATTCATTACCAACATAATACTGGGACGAGACAAAGTGTGTGTGTGTGTGTGCGTGATACTGTCATGGAAAGAGAGAGGTAACAGCTTAAACACAGGGTTAAGACACAATGGAAAGACTTTGGTAATGCTAAATTACATGTTTACTCCAAATAGAAAGTTTAAAGAACAAGAATTATAAATTCACAAATGAGATCTCCTTACGGTTTTCTCTTAGACTTCAAAAAATATAAGAAAAAGCAAATACAAAGCTTTTCTCTCATGAGATATTTCTCCTGCGGAGAGTCAGAAATGAGGAGACATTCTCCAAAAACTGTTTTATTATATTGATACAAAATCAATGCAAGTGAATCTGTGCCAATGTGTGCCAACATTTCACAAAATATCTTCATTTGCGTTTCGCAATTGCTGAAGCAGGGTGAATGACAAGGTTCTGTTATTGGGTGAACTTAACTGTCATCTGTGTCTCAAATATTAAAATATACCGTACAAATATCCCCATTAGAGTTTCAGAAGAGATCTCAATAAAATCTCACACTGAGCTCAAATTAGTTAAATCTGCAATCAACAATCGATAGTTTTGGAAATCTCAAACATTTCTCATTAAATTTACTTTACACTTTCATACTCCTACTGCGTTTCAACAAGTTTAGTTTTTTCTTAAAAACTTCTAGGAAAAAACATCTGAGATTATACTTAAACAAACATTTTTTGTCGGCAATCCTAAATGGAACACTTTACAGAAAAGTAAAAAGTCGAATGCTATGGACATAATAATGGGAGTAAGCGGGATGTGGGATCATGTCTTCACCGGAGCAGAGCTGATTGTTCGAGGTGAATGGTTGTGTGGAAGTGCATTCATTTCTGTTTTTGTAGGAGTGTGACAGCATGCGTGACTGTGACTGTTTGTGAGCGTGAACATGTGTGTCGGGCAGATGCGGAGACAGACAGCTGCCGTCCGACAGCAGGTAGCAGCTGGACTGCCTCACCTGTCACCCAGACCCAATCCCTTCCATCAGCGCCCGCCAGGAGGAAAAGCCCCATGTTCATTCAGACGGGGATCGGGGAAAGAAAGGCCACAAACAAAGGTGGCGGGCATTTTCCATGAGCGGCACAGAAATCAAAAAACAAAACCCAGACCGTCAGCCATGTTTATTTAACCACCTGTATTAAAATTCCAAGGGTATCTGAACAACACGTTCCGAACGGATGGCACATCCGTTTCCGACAAAAACAAGTGAGGAGAATTTTATATTCTTCCTCCTCAGAAAGGATTTGTCTGTCTCGATGAGGAATACCACGAGAGGATTATGTGTAAGCGGAGCCAAGCTCGCGTGTGTGTGGCTCTGATGCGGACCGCCCGAGTCGATGGGGTCGGGATGGAGCTGATAAAGAGATGACACCGCGGATAAGATAAGAGGGCCGTATAGGAGACGTTCAGATAGGGGGCAGGAGAAGTGCGATGCGGAATTGGCATCAGATAAAGCGAGAAGGGCCCCTGGAGGGCAGGGAACAATAGGGGGAGGCGGAGAGGCAACCAGCCGACTAAAGAATCGTTTCCGGAAACATGCACGAAGAGCGGGCTTGAAAGAGTGGGGTGGGCCGGTGAGATGAGCTTCCATTAAGCTCATTGAGTGCACGCACACTACAAATTCATTAACACGCCCAGCGAGACAGCCTCAGAATTCAGCCTGGTGTTAAGGCCAATGGGACTTTATAGAGATTAAAATGAGACTGAAATAAATCTGACAAATCGCATTACATGACCAAACAAAGCACCTAAACTGTCATAAAAAAAGCAATTTCCAAATACTTAATGGGCATTAATAATATGCAAAATAATGATATTGATCCAGCAATATTGTAAATGCATAAACATCAATAATTTAATTTTACTTGATTGACATATTTAATACAATACTGTTTTTGTTCTAGACACAACTTAAGCGTTGACAAAAAGTTCTTAATTTAGCTCTTTTTCTGTTGATATAGTGTAATATGTTGCAGTGCATTTTATTATGGATCATGTACTTGTAATCTCATTATAAAATAAAAAGAAACGTTATACTAAAATATCTATTTTGCACTATAATATTTACCTGTACATTCCTGAATAGGAACAATAAAAATGAGTACATAAATATAAAAAATTGAAAAATGCACTTGAATTGAGAATTTGACAAACAAAATCAAAATGTGTGTTTTGTAACTTTGTCTCAGCAAATGTTTACCTCCGTTTTCAATATGAAGTGATTTAATGGAATCCATGAGCGCAAAAGTGACCACAGGCGACGATAATTACTGCTTGATTTATGGCTGAAATCACACAACAGAACAGTTTCTAAACGTATGATGAAGTCATTTTACTGCCACCACACTGACAGGATCACAAAGCCACCGAACGTCCCGACACAACTGGAGAAACAAAGAGAAAACTAACTTTCCTGCGTCTGAAAGGGAACGAGGATCAAGACAAGCTGTTTTTAATGGTGGTGGCAGTGACAGGAGGCAGGCTATTTTTAATGGTGCACAGAGGCCCTTTCACGGCTCTTTGTCAGTAACCTGCGGTGACCTGCATTCACCGCCACATCGAGGTCCCCGGCACAAAAGGTAGCCGGCGGACGGGTTGGGGGTGGTGCAGCTGGCCGACGCTCGTGACCCCGCGAATGCCCCCTGAATGGCAGAGGCGACGTAAAAAAATGGCCTGGGACTTTCAAGAGTTAACGTTAAAATAAGACACATGGGCAAACAAACAAAGGAAGAGCAAGGTACACATATACCATGCACGTGAGAACGCTTAAAGAATGTACAAACAACGTGGAAACAAAAGGGCTCTTGTAACGCGGGCGGGATCTTGATGAAAAATTCAAACAATATTATATAGAGAATGTCAACAGCCGACACACTTCTGCTGAGGGCCTTACAAACAATCCGAGGAACTCTGCACACACATTACAGCGGTCCGGCTCGGCCGCGAGCGTAATGATGATGGCTGTGGACCTGCTTTTAAAACAAACACAAACACGGCAAACAGCGGAAAGGGAGGGAAAGACGTCTGGGCCTGTCTTGGGTATCTCTCTTGCACGCACACACACATTTGGATAGGGGGGTTAAGGGTCACCTGTGTAACCTGTGATCCTCCGACGCTCCACGGAGAAGTTCTCCCTGAAAAACTCTGATAAAGATACAGCCGTCTTTACATTCCTTCCATCAGGATTTAATACGTTCTGACAGAAAAGCTTAAGCGTCCAGTAGTTCGGCTTCATCCATCAGTCACATATCACAGACTACACAAACACACAGACATGATGTTTGTTAAAGCTGGTGGATGGGTAAATCTTTATTGACGCCCTGTTGGTTTTCACAACATGCCGATGAATAGCTATGTAATAATGTAAGCGAGTGTATGAATGTGTTAGATAAAAACAAGAGCTTCCTTAAAAACCTTCATGGGTGAAATTACTTTCTTATGCTACAGACTTGAGGACGCCCATTGTCATTACACGAGAAATTTCACTTTCAGAAGCTGAGGTGGAGTGATACGAAACAGTAAAGCAACCATGTGCTTTGATCTATCAAATCCACTCTTTTAGATTGAACAAATCTTTTTTTAATTATGTAAGTTTTAATAAACCCCGATCTGTAAATAATGTTACTTTTAGTACTGAAAATAAAACGAAAGGTTTGTTTAACAGCTTTGGCAACCAAGCATATGTGACATACTGCAATCCAGATAAGAAAAGACATTTAACTTTTTTAGAAATGAAAAAGACCATACATGATCAATTACAATATTATTTTACCTATTATTATAAACTTTAAATTCTTTATAATTTGAATGGTTTTATTCATGTACAACCATTTAAATTCTCATACTTATATATGTGTATCTTTCTATACATTCTTCCACTTTTGGTGTGGCGAGACGACCAAAAATGTTTTATTTTCTTTTAAACTCCGTCCACATTGTTAGATTGTGTTTTAACTTGAACACATATACTGTAAATGACAGCTTAAAGACTAAATCGATACATTTATTCGTCCTGTATATATGAACGACACATTATCAAAATAAAATGACTGTGCAGAGTAACATATTAAATTAAAGGTTCAATTTTACAACTAATATTTTTGTACCTTAAGATATAAGTGTAATTTTACTGTAACGGGCTTGAAGTTTCTACAGAATTATATTTCTTTAGTCTTGGGTTCACAAATGACCCACCATATAAACCAAACATAATGACCGCTGCTCATTTTCTTCCTTCATCAGGTTTGGTGCTGGGAGATCAGAAGTCAGCGGGTGGCAAAGCGGGCGACGCGGCTGGAGAAAAATCGACAAACTCTCGCACCTAATTGTTATTGCGGCAGTGTTTGGCCTGGAGCCAGTCGATAGGAATCAGGGATCAGCTCCTGGGCTGTTGCTTTCACTTCCAGTGTCTTAGTTGTAATGCATCCCTCTACTAACAGGGATCAAAGTATTAGGGATTCAGGTTATTTGTATTGATTTTATGTGCTGTCATGCCACGTTTCAGCCGACTCATATTTGTGGAAATTGCAAATTTCACCTCGGAAATGTCACCTGCGTTTAATCTTGCGCCGCGTGGTCAATACGGGAATGCAGGCTCGATCAGACCGCCGTTATTGCATGGGGGCCGGGAGCTTCCCTAGTTGCCATGGCGTCGGCTCGGCGGGAAAAGATGGGTGCGTATCCTGAACGGAAAGACGACGGATGTTACAAAAACTAAAATGACATTGTGAATAAGAACTATAAATGGGCCGTTTAAACCCAAAGCAGATTTCAATGTTTGTATAGAAATAACAAGAGATATATATAAGGTGATATTTGTATAATATTTGCATCCGTAGATCGCTTCACAATAAAGAAATAGTCCTAAGAACTTCTCTAAACCATCTTCTCCTGTCATGATAAAGATTAATTTCCATGTGAAGTCCATGCAAAAATCGCCATAACTTGGCAATGAGGCATCACCTGTTCATGGTCACGCTTCTGTGACGTTCACCTCTAATAGAACTAATATCTTTACCTGCGGGTTTATCAAAACAAAGCCAGAGCCATGTAAATATACAATGACACGCAGTGGCACAGTTTGTTGGCTCGCACGTCCGCGGCGTTGTTTTCTTTCATTCCAAATTTGCTCTGGAAACTAATCGTGTCCCAATAAAGCCCACAGCAAACATGGGCAAGAACGACGCCCACATGTGGAAGTTTACATAGCTCGGCCAAATGTACATATAAGGCAGGGAGTGGAGGGGTCCACGCTGGTTGTGTTGACAAGGCAGTGGGGGATTTTTAGAGTTAAGTCATGGAATTGTGGGTAATGGCAATGGACTCGAATGAAAAGCAAACCAAAGCACGAACGGCAACCATATTCATCTCAGACGAGAAGCCATAATTTGAATTCGAAACACATGGCTGCTCCCTTCTACGATCTTATTCTACAGATCTCTTCATTTACCATTACAGGCCTTTCACTAGCCTCCATCCTTAGCATGGCATAATCACTTGGCGATGCAAAGACACGACCGGGCGACGCTCGGGCCGGATCATCCTCTAACTGATGAGTGTGATGCTAATCTATGGATCAATTAGAAAAAGCCACATGGGGTCAAACTGCAGATATTGCAGCGCCTATTAGTTTTCCTACCTGCCATTATTACAGAGTCACATGTTCAAACAAAGAGCAGCGGCTCGGCATGTAGGCAGCACTAGCCAAAGTAAACAAACCAGCAATGAGGCTTGAGCAAAATATTGATCTGACACAAATCTGCAGACGGGCTTCAATTCTGTGATTAAGGTTATATCGTGAGTTCCCTAGTCTATTGCTGAGTATTTGTCAAGTATTTTTGGAAAGTGCTCCTTTAAAGGTTGATATATCTATACAGACTATTAAAAGACAAATGACAATTCATTTATGTGTCACTTATGCATTAATGTAATGTATATATTTTTGTCATAACACATTTCAGACCTGTTTTTCGTCAATACTTTTTCCATTTCTATTCTGTATTTTCCATTGATGTTGATATTAGTGTGGGTTTATTGTAAGCTATTTTGCACAATGCCACTTTCTTTTAAATTTGTGTTAAATATTAGTACTTATCAAATTAAATGTATTTATAAATGAAACTTATCACTCACACCTTTTTTTCCTTTCTCTTAAATTTAGGCATCACCTCTTATAATATGCATTTGTTCTCAATTTATTAAACTATGTGTTCATATTTGAATAAACCTCTGATTAAGTCTAAACATCAGAAAAATATGTGTCAATTCACAAGTTTTCTGTTTAAAAAAAGGAAATAAACATGTGCTTTGGAATTTCACCAAAAACGATATGGTTTTTGGGAGATAACATGCTTTAAATTAAAATAAAACGAGAATCAAAGCAGAAACAATAATACCCAACGAATGGACAAATAGATAAAAAACATCAAATAATAACTATATTTTTATTTGTTTGATTAAAAAATCATGTCTAAAATAAAACAAACGCTTAAAAACCTTAAAGAGAGACCTCAAGTGGGCATTTAAACCACCAAATGTTGATATATATGCTATAAGTATTAAAAAATTGCTTATTTTATTTTTCATTGAAAGGTTGACAATTTCACATATATATATATATATTTATTTTTTTAATACTGCAAGACTATAAATGTGTAAATGAATTTAGATTTTAGAGGTAAAAAATCTGGATTTGGGTAAATATAATGAGAAATTGGTTTATATTGCCATCTTCAATAATATTGACTTTAACCAATCTCAGTTTAGTTTGAGAAAATGTTGAGATCTCTTTTAAAACTCAAATAGACCTTTTCCAGAATAAACATTTGCAACTGATACTTAAGCGACATTTTCCATTTGTGCTCAATTTAACCTCATTAATGTTCAATATAAATAATTACAGAGAAGGGTATTTTTTCTCATGGGACACCGAAGCAGCTATTGATGCCAATTTAAAACACAAACAAAGATAAATGTGATAGTAATGGGATCAGCTCTTAAAAAAGCAAACAGCTGTGAATTTAAATGATTGTAAGACAAACAAAAAGATCCATTTTCTGTATTGCCATTTCGTTTGCGAATTTCCGAAGCTATTCTATACAAATGACTTTCTATCTTTTTATAAATTATTTCTATTCTGGTCTCTTCAAACCGCACCACATAATAGCAAAGCAGCCGAGTGTTCTGGAATTCAACACGGCTAAAATTTGACGTCCGTGAGTCAATTGTGTTTCAGAAGAATGTGCCGGGGTCCTGAGCCTCGGTTGAGCCTCATGTCACCATTCAAAATCCATGTGCGCTCATTAGTTATGAATCCATTCACGTTTGTCCTTCAGATTAGATTAAGGCAACCGGGGGGTGTGGATGTTTCCCACATTCAGCTAATAAGTGTTACGATGCTGACAATGCATATAAAACGAACGCAAAAGTAATCCAACATTCCATGATTCAGAAACTACCGAGAAACTCCACGGGTGACCAGCATGAGGTGGTACTACTCAACGCCAATAATGCTTGGAATACTTAAGACCTCTTCATTAGGGTTACAAGGTGTTGATGATATAAAGAAGCTCTCAAAGGAAAGATATGCCATTGATGGGTGGCCAAAAGATAAAGCTGCATGATTGCAATCTCTTTTAATACACAAGGCCATTTCATTCATTTCGGGTTAGATACTAGGCATTATTACAACCAAATTAGCAATTGTGACCTGAGCAAACACGCTGGGATTTGGACTTGTCACAATGGGCGCTCTGAGGGGTGCCGATCCGAGGGGGATGTCCCGCACAGCAGGGCTCCCTCCATCCGAGATCATCTTCCCGCTGACTTCTCTGGTCCGACGTGATAAAGTAGCCTGGCCTGCATACAAAAGAACTACCGTGCTCCTGCCGTTCCTCTCAGCATGAGGACACAAGAACCACACACTTTCAATACAGTCACTTGATCGTCACAGTGCATTGAATGCTAATTGATACCAGGGGTCAGGACCGAATCCTGTTAGTTGCTGTCTGGACGTAGTGAACTTGCAGAAACCAGCATCGGATTTGAAATATTGTTTAAATGTGCTGTTTTGAAAACGTACCAATCATCTTTATCAGCCAATGTATGTTAAAACACTGACAGCCAATGAAAGAGTTTAAAGTAAGGTAATTAGAAATAACATAAGATTATCATCTCCAATGTAGGAATCCTTATTAAAGCCTTGTGTTTCTCAATCTACATTTCTTGCTTATTCGTAAAAGTGAACAAGGCATCTGGATTCCCCGTTCCCTTATATTTTTCGCAATATTGGCAGACCAATGTGCGTCATTTGTGTCGCACGGCATGAGTGAAGGAGTTGCGTCTTTGCATTGACTTTGTATGAAACGCACTTGCGCAAATAGTTCTATTTACCTGAACACTCAGCGTAAACGGGCCTGTAAAGTATATGCAACTATGTTAACACCTGTGTACAGTAGCAGACAAAAGTAAATGTTCACTTTAGCCGACGTCTTCTATTTAAACAAATTTTACTTGAAGCTTTACTATGGATTCTTGTGTTTTGTAAGCTTGGCTTGGAGAAGAAAATAAGCATATGTGCAAATCTTAAAGAGCGATTGCATTTAATGGTGTCGATCGTCTTGTTCTTGACAAATAATTTAGAAATACCTTTCAAAGGCAAATTTTTGTCTGTTATATACCTAATTTCATGCTTATATTTGAATGATTTTATATACGTTAAAATATACAGCATTGTTTCTATTTATCCTACAATATCGCAAATGGTCCACCTTAAAGAATTGCAAGCTCAAAAACGTAAGAATTTTGTTGTGTAAATCAATTCAGACCACAACTAAGGGAGCAATAAAAATCTAGCTGTACAGTACTTTATCTGCTTTGTAGTCTTATCAAAAAAATCGCTGACTCAATGAGTCCCTTGATTCCCTCTGTTTCAGTCCCCGTTTCCCAATGGGTGTGACTATTTCTCCCTGAGCCCGTGGCTCTAAAAAACTTGGGTGGCCGTGGCTCTCCCTATAGAGCACAATACAAGCTAAGTTTAGCAAGCTAAATCTGCAATAACACAGCTCCTAGTTACGGCTAATCCTATCAAAATGGACTCCCTTCCAGAGACAATGAGAGCCGGTGTCTGCTAATGACGGAGAGATGTCACACATGGAGTGATCTGAGCAATGAGAGGCCCGCGCCAAACTCCAAAGGCCTAAAACCAACACGTCACGGCCCGGCACCGATGCATCTGAAACACCTTAACAAGCCGCAGATGTTCTGGCGCAGGTTTGAGAAGCAACTATACAAAGTCAAAGCCGCGGCGTCAAAGCCGATCGCACGTGTTCTCTGAAGAGATGCTGCGGGAAGTTTTGGCCCGGTTTCTTACAGTTCCTTTGCCTCCAGTGGTTTTCGCCTGCCGCGTTGCTTTGAAAACTTTGCGTTGGCTTTGATCGTGAATGACAGGTTATCATCTAAGAAAAGCAATTACTCATGTGGAAATACGAGGCATGGCTCACACAAAAGACAACATTTAATTTATAACACATCAAATCCCATGCAAATGAATCCATAACATGATTTCAAACAAATTCCTCAGGTCATAATACAAAAATACTTTGTCGAAAGCACTGACAGCTAGATTTACTTTTACGTTCGCATGGCATGAAGCATCCAAGAATCGCACACACAACCTTAGGTCTTATGTGATTCATATTAATCACGGGTAAATTAGATGAACGGAACACAATGACAAAAGCCAAAGACCACCGGGTCTGCTTTGAAGAAAGTTTTCGTCTCTGTGTTGTTTCTTCTTTCTCCTCGCACAAAACCCGAGCCTAATTTGCTATCATCAGGTGTCTTTGTTAACTCAGGACTGGTATTTGGAAATAATCCTCCACTCATACAGTGAATATCGTCAACAGGCACGGACAAGATCAGCTTCCAGGCTTTTTAAAAGACAAGCCTTTGTGAGTTATGCCATGTTCAAGGCTGAATACGTCCTTTCTTGAGAAAGAGCGAGATGACTTGGACAGGACAGAACTCGGGTGCTTTGTGTTTGCCAGGTTACAGAAACAGATGGCCTCTCTCTCTCTCTCTCTCTCTCTCTCTCTCTCTCTCTCTGCGTCTCTTTATTAATAGTTTCATCATTGTCTTAATCCGATACTGTATTAATGTTGACAGAAATATTTATTAGAATTATTAAACATGCGTATAAACAATCACATCTCTTTAAATAAGCAACCTTAAAAGACAGAAATAAGTCTAAATAAGCTTACATTTCACTGTCTATTGTTGTTAACGTTATTTATTTTAATATGGTTATTTCGATATGATTTAATGATATTTTTATATAAGCATACAAGCAAAGACCTTGTCTATTTCCCCATCATAAAAAAAAGCGTGCATTTGTTGACTTTTTAATTTTTCATCATTGAAAGGTAAAGAAATTGAGATGAAGCAGCAGTCATTAAAAAAAACTGAATTTCTTTAAAGATATAATCAACCAATACAATCTATTTAAGCCTAGTGTTATAATATTTTTATGTATATATTGTATAGGACCATTTAATCTGAGAAAAGAATATGTTAACATGACTTAAATGTCCTTGATCTATGCGCTCACCCTTGTGTAATATCTCACCTTTGAAAATGCCTGACAGCTAGTCAAAGACACAAACAATATGGCAAATAGCAAGTTGCAAATGTTTATCGATTGTTTACGTGTTCGTGGTGACAGCATGCCATTGGAGGTCACATCTGTTTACTCCCCAAATTTTAGAAAATGTTGAAGATGCATTAAAGACTGTTGACCCATTGATGAGTGCTTAGATCTTCAGACAGCAACATTGGAAAGACCTTTATACGACACGATCAGGGTTATTTCGGCCTACATCTTTGCTTTAATAATCAAAAAGTGTCCCTTTATTTTTGTGTTTATGTGGCCTTTAAACCAGAAACAGGAATGCTGCGGTTCAAGATAAAAATGAAGCTTGTCACTTGTAACAAAGTAAAACAACGTGGAGTGAGGCGACAAAAGGAGGCAGTGCACAAAATGCCATGCTGAAACTAAAATAAATCCATTCAACTCGAACTGTTTACTTTCTACTTTTGGCCGGCGGGGGAGACCAAAGAAAGAAACAGTTCGGAGGCCTTTTCTTTCCCTTGTACTTCCAGACCTAGCAAACGTCCTGGCAGCAGAGAGAAGAGTCGGAGATGAACAGAGAGAAAGAAAAGCACAGTAACATCTGCAGACGTTTCCAGACAGACAGTTGGGATGTGAATAACTCGACTCTCGGTTGCCCTGACCTCTGGAGAACAATGGGGAGATGCCTAGGAGAGAAGCGGGGAGCCCTTGGAGGTGGCCCCCGGAGCGAGACCGGTGAGCGGGATTTATTGTTCCCGCTCCGGGTGAAAGCCGTGCCATCGGGGCACCCGGCGCCGCATGCCACTACGGCTGTCATAGTTGCCACACAAAGATCTTGCGCAGGAACGAAACAAATTCCACCAGCACGCCACATACAAAGTATGCAAAGTGTGTCTTTGAAAGCATCCCTAAATACAAAAAAATGGCAATGCATCAAATCGTAATAGTTAATACGTGTTTTTCCGACCAAATCAAAGCATAAAAGGACAGTTCTCTCAAAAAGATATCAAAGGGAGACATAACAAAGCAACTGTGTACTTCAAGACTTAAATCTTACAAGTCTCTAATCCTTCTGTAGTCCGTACGGGACCTTTGGTCTCCATGGAAACCCAGGAGCATTCAAGCAAGTGATTGCCTCCAATGAATTTCAGATAAGAAGAAATGGAAGAGAATTGATGTGATTTTAATGCAGAAGAGTGCAGCAGAAGGGAGGTCCACTCGGTTCATATTTGAATAAAGCAAACAGAGGAGACAAAAGGCTGACAGCCGTAAATGACATTGTCAGTACAAAAATTATCAGCCAGTTTACAATCTGTTTGCTCATGTAGAACAAACAGAATGTGTGTGGCATCCCCGGCTTTGTGAATGGCAGTGCTGTCGGCGGCCGGCGAGAGAGAAAAGCAGATCTCCTCTCCCCCAACCGCAACTGCTACCATTAGATAGCCATTTGACAGACACACGGATAAAGGTGGCGGATTTGGAGCGTGGACGAATTTCGGGCGATGTTTTCGAGATCGGTAATGTGTTTGTTTGGAGCGGACCGGGAGAAATAAGGAAATCTGGGGTCGGATGAGATATAGAGGGGGAATGTGACGGATCTAACGGGAGGCACATTCCACACGGCTGACCCTCAGTTCCCTAGCAAAGGCCCACACCACAGTTCTTTTTATCCCTTCTGTCTGTCTGGACAGAGAGAGAGAGAGAGAGAACAGGGGGATGCTCCTTAAACACAGACTTTGAAACCCACCCTCGCCCTTTGTGGTGTTTTGTCACCACTTTTGTTTTGAACTTGTTAAGTTCTTGGTGGAGCCAGCTGGAAGGCCCACAAAGGAAAAGGTGCAAATTTACTTTCTAATAAGTTTGAAAATAATATTTGGGTTGTCATTTTTCTCGGCCCCCATTAGTAAAATGACCCGTGTCTCATTTACATATCCTGTCGGTGTGAATAACTTTGTCAATAAAATAGGCCCTGTGAAAAAGATCACAGGGAGGCCGTAATCAAGCGCGAATCAATCCGACAGAACCTTTCGAGGCGACGATGGCGCGTCAGCGAGCTCACGAATTCTCATTGATATTCATCCCGGCGTTCCCAGCGAGCGAGAGGGACGAATCCCTGCACAGGCTGTGGAGCCGCCGTTGCCTCTTATTAAAAAGTTGTTTGATTAGCGGGGCCCAGAATGGCACCGTGGAAAGGTCTGCTAGCGGCAGATAAAAGACGAATGATAAATAGGCGCGAAAGGGAGGTGATCGCCAGCCTGCCACTAGAGCATCAAAACACAGCCAATTCTCTGAAAAGTTGATCCAATTATTGTCAGCTGGTGGGCGATAGCTCTGACGCTTTTCTCCATTCATTCCAATCTAAATTGCTCTTTCCCTTTTCCTGATACAGCAATCGGTCGTAAAGGGGCGACCATCATTAAAGTTGTTTGAATTGGAGCCCTATAGTGTTTGGTTAAGAGGGCAAATGCAAATTTGATGAAAGAATAAGGCTAAATTTACATATCTGCCCCAGCTCACACGGTGAGGGTAAACATTCTGTTTATCTCAAGTGTCATTTTATGATTTCAGTAGAATATAAAACTGACCTTGGCCTCCACCGCGGCGAAAGACTTCGGCGGAATATACTGTTGTCCAAATACAATTTGTTGAAGAGGAAATTGTCAACAAATCCTCAATAACTCAGCAAACAGGAGCCAAGACCAATTTGCCTTTATGTAAAAACAAGCAGACGGACCAATCTTAGCACTACTTTATACTTTTCTATTCATGTGAAAACCACTAAATTAATTTCAGCCATTGGAGAAAATATTTTGGACACAAAAATATGCCAAAAACACAACTACATGTATGTAACTTTTACTTATATGAAATATGGAAACAAATATGGACTTTAAATTTGAACAGTATCAGTTTACTGTTGTTAAAGGAATAACACACCCCAAATTGGAAACCCAATTCACTTAACGTGATTACACACTGACTTTAGAAAATAATTATAAATAAATAACAAAATATTAATGTCCCATTCAAAAACAAATATATTTGATAAAATAAATATGAAAACTGATTAAAATAAACAACATACGATAATAGTTAATGATAAAAGGATTTAATTTGGGACAGTAATTGTTTTAACTCAATCATTTGGTTTTAATTTCAAACGAATAGTTGGAATCCAAAATTTCAATTATCAGTTTAAGTAAGAATTTTAATTATTAAACCAAATCTTTTTCTGGTCTATAAAATATGAATGCGGTATTAAGCAAAAGCTTCTGCCAAAGCTTCTCATAGTTCATTCATTTAAAGGATTTTCGAAGTCTCAGCATTATAAAGTTAAACTACTACTGAAAAGCACAGAAATGCCTTTGGGAAAGTTGAAAACCTTTTTTCTGCTACTTGACCTGCATCTTCAAATGAGCCACAAGCCGTCTAAACATCTTGTCAATGAACAGCACCAGTGGGCACAGCGTGTAAAAATTGATAGCGGGTTAAGTGAATGACTTTCACATGACTAAACAGGTCGTGTTTTGTTTTCGCTTTATGCTGCGAAGTCAACTTCAAAGTGATGTTTCTCCGGTTCTTCAACCCCAGAGCAGATACAATGAGTGCAGGTGCAGTTCCATTATGAATCATATTCACGCTGACAGGCCGGTATGAGGTAACAGGTAAAAGGTTCTATCACATTTACCACCGTTTGTCTGTAGAAATCGGACAAAAGCTGTTTTAAACAAAGCAACCAAACAGAAAAAGCTAAGCATAACCACGGCTATTGTGTAGTAAAGATCATAATGCACCCACACAACCATTTGCTAAAAATGAAATGATGTGCCGCCGTCAATGGCTACATTTAAAACAACGGCATCGTCAGCCACAAACATCTTTAATCAAATACTATGAAAATAGTTACCATGATAAATAGACATTGTGCACTGCAAACAAGTCTAAGATTGAAGACGGAGGGTAAAAAGTTCATTCAAGGGGTTGTGTGATTCAAAGCCGTGGACCACCCCTGGATGAGCGTGAGCTCGCTGTCACTCATCTTCAATCAATCATGTCAGTAAAGACTTTTCAACGCTCGTGTTTTCATTTACCATGTGAGTCATCTGCAGGTCATGACATTCTTGCTATATTAGTAATACCTCCTAATAACACTGACAGTTGCAAATGTAGCATTCTACTTTTTTGTGCTTTGGTCCGTCGAAGAAAAATGACTTTGCACAACAATTCAACGTCACCCCTCTTTCTATTGAACAGAAATCTCACGTTTAGACGAGGCTTTATGCTGCCCGGTGAATCTGTTCTAGCGCTCAGTGCGAGGCCCGTGTTGGATAAGACTTTCAGAAAGATTAGAAATTTAACTTTCCTTCCAAATTACCATCTGGTCGCAATATCCTTTAAGTAACACAATTCAGAGCACAATTGGGCGCAGGGATTCTGGTGGGGCTTTCTAAGCCACCTGCTACTTCCTATCACAGATTCACATCCCATAATTGCGCTTAATGACATCACCAAATTCTCGGTCCCAGGCGAAGCTTTACAAACAGCCGTTTAAAACAAATAAAAACAGTGCAACAAACCGTTAGACGCCTCAGTTCTGATCAAATTCATGAAACTTTTCCGGTTTGAACATTTGTTTTATGATCGAGAGAAATGTAGTGTAGATATTTTTGACTATTTGTTACGTACAAATTATTTTAAAAACAAAAATGTGGACAGTATAAAAGCTTAAAGACATCTAAATTGACACAGTATTCAAAGCTATATTTTATTGAAGTTTGCTATCAGACGCAAGGACAGACTTCACATTTTAAATTAGACTCAAAGTGTAAAAATATTAAGTGTGTCTATCTGTCAAAATGTCTATAGTAACAAAATTGAGACATTTTTTGACGGTCTAAATGTTTTTTAACTTTTGCGGTAACGATACATATTTCACAAAACACTGGAATGCCTTTTTAAGTAAAATATGTGATTTAATTTAGTAAATGTTATTGACAAATGATTTTCCGAACAAAAATGTTTACGATATAAATGTCTAAAGACAAAAGCAAATTAAATTTGAATTTCTAAGCTATGATTTACGAAAGCTTGCTATTGGACTTAAGCGGGCCCAAAAACCTAAGTTTCAAAAACTTGTAGTCGGTGCATCTGTCAAGATGTCTCCCACGAGCCTCTAGCTTTCCTTCCAATGTGTTGAGTTCTGTTCCGTCTGTCATTGTGTCTGTTAGCTGTAGTCACTCCTAACTTTCCCTGACACATGCAGTCATAAAACCCGGCTATGCCTTCACATCTCCAGGGTTACGCCTGGCAGCCGTCGATGCCTGCTGCTCTGCGGAAAACGCAATGACTAGCACACAGATGCGTTTAATAACAATTCAAATCGTTTCATTGGATTCGTACCAAACCTTTCGCTCTGCATACATTCATGAAATCATAAACGTGATTTGTTCACAAACAAATAATTTACGTTTGCAGACGTTTGTTTCAGCAAGAGTTGAATAGGGTTAACCTCAAGACCTTCAAGTGGTGTGTCAAATACATAGCCACAGGTCATCTGGCAACATTTCTCAAAAGGCCTATATGCACTGTGTATATTTTTCTTTATTGTGTTAACAAATAAAACACATAAAGAGTTTATGTATTGAATTCATTTAAACGTGGGCTAAGATTTAAGCAAATAGTGAGTGTTTTGGTATCCTTTACTCTGCAAACACGTCTTTTAATAGATTAAGTCAGACAAAGTTATCAAAGCAAACCGGCTCAGTGAGTGACAGGTGTGTGACGTGCTTTTTCTCCCGCTCTCGTCTTGCACTCTGTGGATAGAGTTCATTGTGAGTCTGTCAATGAGCTGTCAAGGTGTTGTTAGGAAGAAGCTCTATTATTTTCCCCTCTTAAAGAAACATCATTTTAACCTGAGAAAGTCAGCCACCCCAAAAGAGGGTCACTGGCAAAAATGTGACCTTTAGGCTAGGTCTTGGAAATTCACTTAAAGACACATTAATCAATCGCCAAGTGTGTCGCCATACATATCTCGGAGACACTTTTCAGAATCTTGAGACAGGTCGGTGTGATACACGAACATTTCTGAACTCACAATCGGAATGAACATCTTCGTTAATAGCGCGTTGTCTTCAATGTTATTTTTTATTTAAGACGATAGACCAAGCAATGATTCTGTGCTTGATATGTCATCAGATATTATGAAGTCTGAGTTTAAATCCAGCGTAGAGTTATCCACAGAATTTTGGTTGGGTAAAACAAGGACAAACCCAACATTGGACAGACATGGATAGCAACAGTTGGTGTTTGTCTATATTTTAATCAACCATGGCTTGAATCATCCCACTGCACATCGAAACTCTGTTACAGCATTGTTCGGATTTGACAGATGCTGCGCTGAACCGGGCTCACGGGTCAACGGTTATCTGTAGCACAATTAATCGACAACCAATCCGGTTCCAAACCTTAAAGGCGCTCGGCGAAGCATGACGGACCACACATGGAAGAGTTGAAAGAGCTTGGAAACGTCACACATCTGTACAGGTGTGTTAATGACTAATTAATCCGACTGTAAATCCCTGATATTGGAAAGGTGCAGGTGTTTGGCACGACTCGCAGATTCGCGGAAGTCTAAATGCTGTCCTGGATGCCTGCCATTTGCGTCAAACAAAAGCAACATCCTTCAAAAGTCCCGAACATCTGTTGGGTGAATCGAGGTACATGCATCCCTTGTATCGCAGCAAGAGGCCTTCGGAATGACTAGAGACGTTCCCGTTAGCAATCGCTCACATCCAAGGCGGCGTAACAATAGAAAACAACAACAATGTGCGATTAGGGCATTTTAAAGAAACCACATCTGAACCGTGCCACGGCCATGCACCTGGCAAACCACATTCCCATAAATCTCACAATGCATTTCAATGATTGGGACAGTAGCAGTGCTTTTTGTTCGGCTTCTTTTAATGACGTAAGCCAGGAGAATGTTTTCCCCAACACCAATGCTGCGAGTCAGTGGATTTCGGTTTTCAAACGTTGACGTTTTTTACATGACGCCTAAAGAGTTATCATATAAATATTTACATACTTTAGAATGATTAGGCAAATTTACAGTCGAGTCACCGGGTTGCGCGGAAGCGGCATGAGCATTACTTCAGGATTGTGTCTAATGTACAATCCGACTGATACGCTTTTTTGCATCTCACATCTGCACTGCTGTTTACTTCCCTGGTTTGCCCTCTCTGTCATCGTATATATATTTATAAATATCCCTGCTTTTACATTATGTTTTATAGATATAATATTTCTCTGTATTTTTTTTATTTTGTGTCCTATTATCTGTGCGCACCTAAGTTGTGAAAGTAATACATTTAAACCTCTATTCGTATGAACTGGACATGTGGCGGTTTTGACAATAAAGCAGACTTTGACGGCTGCGAAGATGTTTAAAACTATCTTTGAGTTTCTGGAATATCGAATTTCACATGCTTTCAAGTATGATGCTGGTACACATTAAAAACTCTGGATAAAGCCGCTCTAGACTGCTTAAATGATGTGGAAAATGGGCCTGTTCTCAAACAGAAAGATGATGACAAAAAAACAAAAAGATGTCACTCACATTCAACATTTAGTATACAACCTATATGATGCAGTAGTGAGAAAACCATTCTTAAAGCAGTGAACGAAGACAGTTCAGGTGTCTTTAAACCGGCCGGTTAACAACTTAATGCATTTTTCAATCCCTACTTACTAACATTGGCTTTGCAATCAAGTTTGGGTAGGTTTGAGCCACTCGCGCCATTGGCCGATGACCAGACAATGACAGAGCAAACTGCAGGCCCACGAGGATTTCGGTTTGTTTTTTTCCATTTCATTTACTTATTTTTGCACCATGCAATATGCAGATTTCATATTATCATGTGATGCGGCGTTGACCTTTTTATTTTTGGATAAATCCTCGTAAGAAAAGCACTACCAACGGCTTCTTCCTGAAACACCATCTGCAAAGGCTTAAACATGTATTATCAGAGGCATGCAATATGGAAATAGATATTGATTTGATGAATACTATTTCTCACTGGTTACAATGGTCACAATTATGGCAGACCCTTTAAAAAGAAAATGCTGAATGGAATAAATTTACATCTCAGCACAAGTCTTCGCTTATTGGGTTTTGAAAACGTTTTACGTTAACGTATAACACAGACGTTACAGCTTATTTGACTGCTAATTTGCTTGGCCGATAGTTAAGAGATGTAGGTAAAACGGCCGTTTATGTTCATTTATTAGCAACCTAGCGAGGCTCATCTGAGGCGAGTTCCCGCAACCTGATTGGCTGACCGGACACCTCAACGACAACGCAAATAACAGGTAAAAACCAAGAGCAGCCCACACACAGTGGAATCATCGGGATCTGGGTTGCTCAGTTCCTGCATTGGCAAGCTTTCCACACACCAGTGTTTCAGATTTTTAAGCCTCCTGCATCCACTTATTCAAATGTCATTGGTTAGGCCCGGTACGTTGCCTGTTGCTGTATTCTTCAGGTTTCACGTTCTGCCTCGGCCTCCCGCAGATTATTGCTCGATTATATATCTAGTTGCATCATCTGTTGTGATTGCTTTTCATTTCATACCGTGAACAAACTTTTTCAATGTCGGTGCCAAACAACACGAGCGACGTATTTTCGCAAGAGTTTCTGTTGCTTTCCTTGTTGAAATCTGTCCATTGACCCTATTTCAATTTAAATGTAACAACTTCATCTGCATTAGCAGGATGACATTACAAGGTTTTGATAAAAATGAAAATGTAACATGGCGCCGTTGTTAAAACATCTCTGAAAAATGTGTCTTTCTTTATTGGAGCTTATACTGTCCACAGGCTGGAAGCAACCCAGACCGATCATGGTATAATAAAATCGAAGACGGCTAATAAATGTTGATCAAATATGTGTTAACTTAAAAAAAAAATTAATTTGTGAAGGAACTCATCGGCTGATCACAATGATGCTGATCAATATATTTCTGCAGGACCAACCTGACCTGATGCACAAGAGTAACGACAAACCAAATATCCTCAGTCAAAATAAATATTAAAGTGTGTCAAGATTACTTTCATCGTTAATGGATTAATATGAACGTGCTGTCATAACCAGTGCAGGACTTTCTTTTGTGCCCGGCAGGTGACTGAGAGCACAGGCAGAGGAGCTTGAGTTAAAGGTGTTGAAAGGCACAAGAGCTTGGGTGTAAATCCTGGAACCTCCCTCTCTGTAAACACAGGACCATTGCTTAATGCTCAGGGTGTCATGAAGTGAAAAGGGCTCGAGCGTTGATTAATGAGGACATTCTGGGAACGGGCAGAAAAATGACATTACTAAAGCTTGCTCACTATTTCAACCCCAAGTGTTCCTTGCATGAACTCTGTGTGGCAACCAAACTAAAATGATTTGGAAAACAACTAAACATATCAACCAAAATAAACCAAATAATTTTCATACATGCAAGAAACATGATGGAAAACGATACCATTACAGCTCGGACCCATTTGATGACAACAGATACGCTGAATAAGTAATTTTAACATTCTTCTTTGCCTTGGTTTTCTAGATCTTTATTGCCTTGGTTTTCTAGAACAAAACTCTCTCGCGGTTCTCCTGAAAAGGTTTTTGATAAACGTGTCGTAAATGAACACTAAATAAGCACATAGCTGACTTCTTATTATGCGTTACCATGACAAACGATATAATGCAAATTCAAAGTTGATCTTAACACCGACTTCACTATGATAAATCACTTCGATAACTACTGAGGGGTACTGTGCAAAAGTCCGTCCTTTTTTTGGATGAATGGTTTGAGTATTTACATCATTTGCGGTCGTGTGTTTTCTAAACATTTATTTTGTCATTATTTGTAATTATCCAGTGATAACTTTACTCCGCAGAACAGACTTCTCACAGTAATGTAGATGTGCAGGTCGTTCTCTTGAAGAGTCTTGAAGACACTCATAGGTAAAAGTATTTCTTGTGTAATAATAAATGAAAGAGATGACACCAGATCTCTGTGTGGAGCACTGTACATAATTAAAACTCTCTGGATTTCTACAAATAATGCTAATATGAAGCATAAGAAACTTATATTCTAATGATACATTACTCTAAATGATATTAGTAACTTAGTATTTATTGGGGTGAAAATGCTTTTGCATAGTACTTTTCATCTATGATAAACTGAAATTTTAAATGAAAACTTTAAATAAGAGTTCCTAGAAAGATACCGCTTTTATTCCAGCAGAGGGTTAGAGGTCTGTAGCTTTGTTTGATGACAGTATTCGTTGGCCCAAAAACAGCCTGGGACATTGCACAACAAAACTTTGTTTTTTCTCCAATTTTCTCTCAAAATTATGCCATTAGCAAAACCATGGTGAAGGCCCCGGTGTGACCTCAAAAAGGAAAACCATAAATATAATGTTTAAATACATATCGAATCGATTTTATCTGTTTAAACTAAGCAAGTATGATGCAACCAGTTCCATTACTCTCAAATGTATGCCCCAATTTAAGTATATAAGTGTTTTAAATAAATTCACAATTAAAATTATTACTACATAGTCGTTCGTGTAATGGTTCACCATGAGCCAGTTGAAAACCGGTTGAAATAGTAACTATTTAAACTCGGCACATAAATGAATCATGGTTCATGTTTTGAGCAGCAGGGGTCGCAGCGTATTTTATAAACTCGATTTATAAGCGCAATAGCTGCAAACAACATTCAGTTTAAAATATGATGACAATGAGTGTGGATAATAATATTGTGCAAACACAATGAATATGATGCAGCACATAAACCACACAACAGTGAAACGCAAAAATCTACTAACAGGCCAAAGAACACTGACGGAAGATTTACAACCCCACTGGATTTGAAATAAACTATTAATATAATATTTTACACTGAAACAAATCTATTACATGTTTTTAAAAGACTTTATATAAGTCAATATTTAAGTTTATTTTTGTGATATTTACCAAGCCACATGAAATGTTTTTTACAGTGTTGAGTAAATCCTTACATCCCTAATTGCAATATATATTAAATAAGCACACAAGGCACGACAACATTATTTTTATGTCAATTTATGGATTGTGTAATTTTGGTGTATAATAGCAGTAAGTGTTTTACAAAAATAAAACTTGTTTAAAAGCATTACAAATTGATCTATAGGGATATAACACAAGGGTTTGGCATATGGCTATATTTTATGATTGCCAAAATAATTGAAATAAAGAGTACTAATAATAATATTCCAAAAACAAATACTTCACAGAGCAAAAAACAAAATAAAGTAATAAGTACCAAAAAGTGACCCAAAAGTCCAGATAAATAACATATGGCATGTATTTAACATACTCTAAGAAATGTATGAATAATACTGAATTCTCTCATTTATCCTGATACACATCTATTCAAAGAGAAATCTAACAGATCAGTCTAAAAAATATCCAACTTATCCAACATTTCTAACACATGTATAAAGGATGGTTAAAGGGAAAACAATGTAAATAATGTGGATGCTTTAGACACGATCTGGATCCATTAGATTCATTTTAAAGGTTAATAAGTGAAACTTGAGAAGATCTGTACTGCATCTGAAGAGCAAGAATGATTTAAAAAAGGTTTTGAGTCATTGCTAGGTTATGTGTGATAAACATTATTTGCAGAAGGATCTTCTGACTTTATTGCGTCTCAAGACAAGGGCACTCGTTTTTTACGTCTGTGGATCCAAGCGTTTTTCAGTACAAGGTTCCCGAATCAACACGAATCAAAGCCTTCTTCCTGCCAACATAAGTGACATTCCGCAGAGACAAGTCACATCTGAGATTATTTTTCCTTTCATTTACTGCTAACACGATAACATTAAGAGGACGAGATATGAATTTCACACAACCGACCCAAATTGAATTATATCATCAAGCAAAGAAATCATTTACTCATTATTTATTTAGATTTGACTCTTAAGGCCACATTTAACCCATATCGGCACTACAGATTTCCTGGAGTGTTCAAACGTAATGTCCATATCTCTCTTTTTATATGACCGAAGATAAGACAGGTGGCTTGTGCAGTGTGTTGTGATGGGGATACAGGAAAATAACAGCTATAATAAAACCATAACTCAGCCGTGTCATTACAGGAACGTTAGACACGACCGTCACACCTGCTGCTTTTCTCTTTTACATCATCCACCGGCTGTACTTTATGACCCGCTCTCTGACTCCAGATCAGGGCTGAGGGGTTTAACGCTGTAAAACGCGGCCCAACGCAGGCTTCAGTTGACCTGCTGCTCTATAGTAATAATATGAGTTACAGAGTCGAAACCAAGTCTTGTTAACAGCTGTCCCTAAATCTAAAAGTTATGATGTCTCAAGTGTCGAATACTGAAATTACTACAATGATGTGCTATTCCTCTAACACTCGGTTGTATTTGTTAACATTTATACTTAAAGCATGAACTTACAATAAAAAGCATTTTTCACATCTGTCTACAGCATTTATTAGTCATACGTGTTAAATGAAGGTTATACTAATCCTACAATCAAAACTGTTACCATTAGTAAGTATGCAATGATCGATATTGAAAAAATTATGTAAATATAACTTAATAATTGTAAGTTTTTAGCTAATGCATTTACCAATGTAAACAAACACAGCTTCATAATAGTGTTACCTATTATTTCTGCTGAAAATTAGTGTAGTGATGCTTCAGTGAATAAATAAATCCAACTGCCGTGTAAACATTACATAAGTAACCATGTTTAAATTTACAGCTTTCATTCTTATCATCATCATCATGTCATTTATGTACACACAGTTTGTCTGTGTCTGTTAATACTGCATTACAAGTACAGGATGGGACATTTCAGGGCCTTCATATTTAGGCTTTTTTGGCCATTGATCAATCAACATCTATTTTCTATTTTACATTTATTCATTAAACAGATGATTTATCCAACACAACCTTGCATTACATCATTATACACAATAACCGTTTCAGAGTTTGTGCAATCCCATGAAAACCATCAGGATGTCCTAATGTTATTACAAATGTTTTGTCAGATTTTCTCTCCCAACCGTAACACTTTTTTATTTCTCTTTATTAAAAAAAAATTATATATATATATATAAACTCATGTATATACAAACATTTATTTCTGACCTAAGCAGAGGTTTATATCTGTAAATATTGGTATTTATATTTTATATTTTATAAAGGTATTTATATTGGTATTCATATTTTATATTTTATAATGGTATTAAGATTTTAGGATTTATAATGGTGTTTGATGTTAGGATTTATAATGGTGTTTATATTTCAGGATTTATAATGGTGTTTATATTTTAGGATTTATAATGGTATTTAGATTTTAGGATTTATAATGGTGTTTGATGTTAGGATTTATAATGGTGTTCGATGTTAGGATTTATAATGGTGTTTATATTTTAGGATTTATAATGGTGTTTATATTTCAGGATTTATAATGGTGTTTATATTTTAGGATTTATAATGGTATTTAGATTTTAGGATTTATAATGGTGTTTGATGTTAGGATTTATAATGGTGTTTATATTTCAGGATTTATAATGGTGTTTATATTTTAGGATTTATAATGGTATTTAGATTTTAGGATTTATAATGGTGTTTGATGTTAGGATTTATAATGGTGTTCGATGTTAGGATTTATAATGGTGTTTATATTTTAGGATTTATAATGGTGTTTATATTTCAGGATTTATAATGGTGTTTATATTTTAGGATTTATAATGGTGTTTATATTTTAGGATTTATAATGGTGTTTATATTTTAGGATTTATATTGGTGTTTAGATTTTAGGATTTATAATGGTGTTTATATTTTATATTGG
This sequence comes from Triplophysa yarkandensis, assembly GCA_033220385.1. Taxonomy (NCBI): domain Eukaryota; kingdom Metazoa; phylum Chordata; class Actinopteri; order Cypriniformes; family Nemacheilidae; genus Triplophysa; species Triplophysa yarkandensis. Next base: position 419,546 of record CM065663.1, on the reverse strand, counting down.
TATTTATATTTTATATTTCTATTTCTATTTTATATTTGTATTTATATTTTAGGTTTTGGCTCTGAACCAGACAGAGCATTTTAATCATAATATTCCAGTTAATGTTTTATTTGTATGCTGTATTATTTATTACTCTGTTGTTTTGTTTAATAACACATTTAAGATAAAAGTGTAAATGTTGTAGAACCTTAAATATTTATTACTCTGTTGTTTTGTTTAATAACACATTTAAGATAAAAGTGTAAATGTTGTAGAACCTTAAATATTTATTACTCTGTTGTTTTGTTTAATAACACATTTAAGATAAAAGTGTAAAAGTTGTAGAATCTTAAATATTTATAAATCTGTTGTTTTGTTTAATAACACATTTAAGATAAAAGTGTAAATGTTGTAGAATCTTGAATATTTATAAATCTGTTGTTTTGTTAAATAACACATTTAAGATAAAAGTGTAAAAGTTTTGTGTTGTTTTGCTGCCATCTTGTGGTGAGAATAAAACATGAAATTACACTTTTCTGCAGAACATTTCTGTCTTTATGAAGATGAGAAATAAAACGAATTATTAAAGTTTTTACATCTGTTTGTGTTTCTTTAACTTGTGTTAAATTTGTTTAAATATCTTACCAGTGTTGATAGAGTCTGATGGACAGATGATCATAATGAACAGTACAAAAACAAACTCATATAATAATAATAATAATAATAATAATAATAATAATAATAATAATAATGTGATATTTACACATTTCTTCTTCATATGACAAACTTTACTAACGATGTTTCTGTGTTCATCTTCTGTCAGATTTGCTGTTTTAGAAACAGAAAGTTTAGTAATGTTTTTATATCTCACTTCTGTCAGTTAATGGCGATCTGAGTCTCTCCGGAAGTCACTTCCATTATATATTATTTTATTTATTTTATATACATTATATAGTTCACGTGGTTTTGTAAACATTACAAAAATAAACTGTTATATTTACTTCAATATTAAATAAAAAAACTGTGGGAAAAATTTAATGATTGATTAAGAATCAAGAGCTAATTATGATGTTGATTATTACTAATTATGATTATGAAATGTATGAAGATTTTTATTTTATATAATGAAAAAAGTATTTAATTTACACTATTACATTTGAAATAAAATCTAATATTTTGGTGAATTCTAATAGAAATATTTGAGTTAATGAGATTCTGACATATATAAAACTTTAAACTGTATATTCCTATATTTACTGCATTTTAAATCTCATTTTATTGTGTAAATTGTTTAATGTAAAAAGAGAGTTAATATAGACTTACAGCAGAACTGATTGACTTATAAACTATTTTAAATACTTTCAGTAGATGTGTAGATAAAGATGATAACATATATTTAAAATCATAACATATATATTGCTTTGTCTATTGTTGTGAAAAAAGGCTTTTTAAATACATGTGCAAATTCATACAAAAACAGTATATAAACATTTATAGTGATTTTTATATAAGTTGACTTAATTTAAATGATTGTAATAAACTTCAATATTTTTTGTGTATGTTAAGACAAGGTAAATTTATTTATATAGCACATTTCATACAAAGTGCTTAACATAAAGAGGAAATTAAATATAAAATTATCACGACAATAAAACACGGAAGTTAAAATACATTTTTAAATTATTTAAGATTTGATTTTAAATAAACATAAAATAAAATGAAATTGTTATACATAAAATATATTGTAGTAAAAGTACATTGCTCATGTAATAAATTAACATCTTAAATGAGTTTGAGTTATGATATTTAATGTGGATAATATTTTAAAGCATCTGATTCTCCTTGTTTTCTGTAAACTCTTGGTATTTCTAACTGAAGTTCCCTGTTAGGTTTATATTCCATGAGCAGATCTGTCATATATTTAGGTACTTGACCATTGAATAATTTAATAAACAGGAAAAGTACTTTAAAGTCAAATCTAAATGGACCTAAAAGCCATTTAAAGGACATGAAGACTGGTGGTGAAAGATTTTGCCATCACTGATCACTAAAAACAGCATGTAAAGACAGCACATAGTGGGTCTCAATGCTTAGATTTAAATCAAAAGACAAAGCTTTAAACAAATCAGTACTTTTTCTTAAATGTGAAATCCATTCTTCAGTCAACCATTAAGAGCAACAATGAAATGAAATACATGTTAGATGTATTCTAGAGATGCCAACCAGAAGTAAAACTGGAAAATGTTTTATTATTATGAATTGACAACGTTAAATAAATGTAGAACTTGACCATCTGAGAGACAGAGTTGTGAGAATAAACCCTGATGTGTTCTGAATGTTCATGCCTGTAAAATTTGATTTAAAATTTAAGTAGACTGAACAAAAAGAGTCAAACTTTTGATCCAGTATAGGTAAAACTGAGAGTGTTCAAGAACAAATCTAATACTAAAGGAATATTTGTGTTCCTTTACAAAAATGTGAACTTGCTCAGAATGTTGATACCCCATTAATTTTAGGAAGTGTAAACTAATTAAACAAGCACTTTATATAGTCTTTAGAAAAACAACTTGAACATATGGAATATTTTATAGCAATATATACAGGTTGGATGATACAAAAAATACAGTTCAGTACATTTCCCAATATCTTCTACTCATTTGTTAGGATTATTGAAATCAGGTTTTGCTGATGTGTTTCTGAAACAAGCCCCAGGTGTCTCTTGATATCTCTTGTGTTTGACTCCTTATATATAGCCTTTGGTTTGATTGTTTGGTTTCTGTTATTGAACATATTGTGAAAAGTTCAGCTTCCCTTTGAAAATCCTAAATATTAGATAGTAATTATCATAAATCTATAAGCTATTGAAGCTAAACTATAACCATTTCAGGAAATGTTTAACATCTGAAGTTCATTGTTGAAGGTTATACCGCTCATGGTCTACTTTAGAGTTTACTGTGGTCCAGAAAAAACTGCAGTTTGACACATCATGTTTGTGACATTGTCATTAGAATCAAAGTAGTTTCAATGTTGCTAGTTATTTTTTAAAATAACGTTTAGTTAACTGTTTTCAGATGGTTATTTAAGCTGTAACATAACTACTCTCTATGAGAAACTGGAAGCTTACCAAACACTGCTTGAAGGACTGGTTTACCCAACGTTAATATCAAGAAGCAAATCGATGCCATTCACATACAAAACACCATCGTACATCGAAAGAGTGTGACCAGAGTCTTACATGATATGTAACATAAGTTAAATAAGTCACTTTTAGTGTCACATCACCGCAGAACATGTGCCTTGGTGAGAAAGTCTCGAAGATTGCTCCAGAAATTGCAGAAACAGTTAACACAACCATTAAAGAATTCAACAGTTAAAAATGTGCAAAAAGCACATACATATAGTCAATACACACATAGGTGTATATATTACATTATTAAATAACTAAAGCCATGTATTGCATAAAATAATAATGTGTACATTTCTGCTACCCTTTATAAATATTCTTATACATTATTTTGTCTTTGAGGCTAACCTCATACATTTGGAAAGAATAAATGATGAAAATAATAGAGGATTCATTTATTACGCAGAGTATCCGCATCAGTTGAACTAAAGCTTTTATTTACACAATCATTTTAAATGATGAGGCCTTCGTTGACAAAAAGAAGTAATGAAGTACAAAATGTGTTCGAGGGCAAGAAGACTTTGATTGTATTAAATGACAGAAGTGTGTTCAGGCAAATGAATGATGATAAACCGCACCGGAACACTCTTGAGGAGTGGAAAGTGAGGCTCTATTTCCCTGTCCCTTATTTATTCTCTATTCAAGATTTCTAAGCGTGTGGATTATTTACCCAGAGAAAATACAGCAGTGAAAAATTCATGTGCTTGGCCGTGTACTGGCGTGGGCCTGTCTGACCCGACGGTCACCGGTGGAATGAGAAAACAGGGTCATGATGCTGAGAGATGAGGTCAACATTGAGGCAGGGGATTCGGATCTGGACCCGTAACATCACCTCTTCACCTCTATTAGCCTTTTAGAAGAACAGATAGAAGACATCATCCTTCCTTGCACTGGAAAGAACAGCAGCTTGCCCAACAGATGGCAGCAAAGCATGTATACTTATACACTTATTCATCTCTGTCTATGTGTATGGTAATAACTTAAATACATGTGGAATCATGGCATTCAGACAGCTGGTGAAAGGCATCCATTTGCATCTGGCAGAGAGGCTATACTGGATTGCCAGCAGATTAAGTGGTCACTAAAACCTGCATGAGATTGTCATGAATTCCATATAAAAACATAATTTCCATATCCTTAAGCTCTCAGTTAACCACTTGTCTAAATACTAATAAATCATGTTGAAGTTCTTGCTTTTATTCGGGAAGTACACTTCCCAAGACCTCATGAATCTCTCCTCGACTATGAGGCAATGCACCTAGCCGTCTGGCGTGTTCATTTTAATATTTCATGAAAATTTGAGTAGAGATGTTACATGATATAAGGGAAAAAACAAGATAGTCAATTATCATTCAAGTATGTTTGAGTGAAACACAACTGAAGTCCATTGAATCCCCTAAGCTATTAAAGAGCAATTCTTTAAGTTCAGAAAAACATGAAATTCAGTAATTTACTCAAACTAGTAATGGAATTGTTCTGTTGAATACAAAGAAAGATATTGTATGACTTGTGTGTATATGTTCCCAAGTAATCTCAGTTGCTAGTATTCTTCTAAATATCTAAAAACATAATTGGTGTTGATGTTGAATAATTCACAACCAAAGCCTCACAATGACAGTTCACCACGTGTGTGTGCATCTCAGACGCTGACCCAGCGAATCGCAACCATTCAGCTGGAAGACCCCGTGTTTCCGTCCTCCACGAAACCTGGAAAAACTCATATCCTCGGCCTCAGATGGGATTGCCATTTTCTCTTGCCTTTGACCTGCACTTCACATGAGCAAGTCATACAGGAATCAGGGTGAAGCAGAACAAACACAAAGAGCAGGGAGAACAGGAATTCTGTGCTGGGTTTCAGCAGTGACCGAGGTTTGTTAAACTCATCACCTGCAGCTGGGCAGAAGCTCTGCCTAACCATGGGTGGTCACCAACAAAACCTCTGGAAATAAATGCCTTCACTTGATCACTATCTGCCGTCAGATGTCGACTGAGGCCATGAATGCCACTTTCCTGTGGAAAGACAGAATTATGCATGACGCATCGGAGAGCTATTTAAGAGCAGCCATGAAAAACAAAAACCAACACCACCGGTTTGTGTGTGAACTTGGTTGGCCGGATTGGAATTAAACACTCGGTTTATTTTTGGAGGAGAATTCTAAAGCCGTAAAGACAGGAGGGGACGGTTTCATGTGTTCTGTATTTGTGCTTTAACACTGTTGTTTTCTGACACACAAACTACAATAACACAAATAAATACAGAAAGAACTTCACAACTTTATAAAGACCATGTCCTCACTGTTACCAAATAAAAACAATGCAAATAATAACTTTTACATTTATTTATTTTTTAAATGTTTGTTATTTTAAACAAAGATCATTTATTCTAGGAGTTCACATAACATTTTTGCTGCAAATTGTGTGATTTTTCTTTGGCTCAGCTAAAGCAGACTACACTTCAGCGAAGTATGAGAAGATTTAATGGTTATTATGGGAAGCGTACTGGTTTGATGGACACTTTCTTTTCTATATATAAAGGATGTTATGTGACCATTGAGGGATTCCTTAAATCATGTTTAAGTTCTTCTGTAAAAGGCTTCTAATGACCTAACCAGAAAAAAGCCATAATATTACCAACTGTTGATTTAATAGATTATATTAAACCGTGCAGAACATAAATATCATATTCAATAACAAATAAATAAAGCAAATAATATAAATATGCATGCTACCTTGTTGCAGATATTTAAATGGGTAATAGAGATCTTATTTTTGTGTAATAGAGGTCAGCTGGATGTTGATGTTGTGATGGCAGCTCATCATTGGGAATATTTTTTTCTTTTTCAGGAATTCAAAATTATGTCTATAGTCGTCTTTATTGTATTTACATTAAACATTATTTTATCACAATTTCAAAACTTGTGTCTGTTAAATCCCAGGAAAGTGCATGACCAGAAATCTCCACTAGAGGTCAGAAACCTCAACAGAGTGGAAGGGACTCAAGAAGTTCAAAGATCCTTGGAGGGTTTTTCTTATGTCTTTTAAGAAAAGTTTTGTCTTGACTTAAATGTACCTATATTAGGAAAGATGTACAAGCATAATAGAACATCTGTTATAAAAAAGGCTGTATTCAGAAGAGACAAGATAATAGTACCATACTATAAAAGTTTGGAAACAGTAATCATGTAACATTGTTTTCTTAATAACAACTTTTTATTTTGAATCCAATGCTCTGGGACATTTACACATGAATTAACTTTTGGAGAATAAATATTTTACCAGTAGATCGAATTGTGTTATATAGTTTACTAACCCTGATGACAGTCAGGATAATCAGAAAAAAATACATAAATAAAAAAAAATATATATATATAAGAAAAATGTCACTATATAGATTCTGTATATTTTGAGAGTGTTTTGCGTGCACCTTTCTAAGTATTTTCTGCCAATTTTTGAGGACTGTTGACTGATAGGAGTGAGACGATTCACTCAATTTTGACTATAGAAACTATGCAATAAAACTTTAAAAGAGACTTAACATGGGTATTTAAATCGTAAAACAAACCTGTATAAGTGTGGTGAAACCCTTTTGAAAATCTTTTGAAAAAATCAGGTTAACCAAGAATAGAATTATCTACTCTGCAGAAGATTGTCAAAAAGTATTAGTTCCCATATGATGTGATATATAATTGTATATCAACCACACACACACACACACACACACACACACACACACACACACACACACACACACACACACACACACACACACACACACACACACACACACACACACACACGACCAAACACAAGTATACAGAATATCTTGTTTTTGGAGCAGTTGGAAAGTCTAAAGGATTTTCTCCAGCATGCTTGGCTCCCAATCAAACCGGTTTTATAGTATTTAAAGTTTCTCCAGAGCCCACAAAGTCAAAAGAGCTGTGATGGGAAAATCACAAGTAACACACACACACACACACACACACACACACACACACACACACACACACACACACACACACACACACACACACACACCTTCAGGAGAGCAGAAGTCCATATGGATGATGGAATCATCTATGAGCAATAAAACACACATCTCTCTCTGAACGTATCAGAAAGTCAGAGCTGTCACTACACTTTAACTCAACATTTATATATCAGATGAGGGTCAGAGAGTCATCCTCATCCTCCCAGATGTTGGAAAATTATGACCAGTCAACCCGTCATTATCTCTTTGACCTTTCAGTAAATGTTCAGATCAATCATAGTTTCTCAGAGCTGTAAACTGAGGATTCTTGATGGGTGGCGTGTGTGTAACGCTCCCTAAAACCGCTTCTGTGAATCAATATCAATATGATTCAGATGTGAAATCAAATGGCCCATTTGTTAATAATAAGACATGACTCAGGATCTGTTCTCCACTAATGGTATGGGTTTCTTCACTCTAATGAATCAGAGAAATGTACAGTGTGTTTAAAACACAAAGCGTTGTATAATGTGTTTCTCTGGGCCAGAAAATCCATCATTACTGTCAAATATAGAGGCCAGAATTCCACGCGAGAGAGATGATGTGTCATCAGAATGTTCACTATAAAACCGTGTACTGTACACTAAGGGGATATTCTTAAGTGTCTGAAAAGACAGCTTGGGTATCTCGTGATAAATTCACAAATGAAAGAGTTTTCATTTAGACTCATATAAATAAATAAACAAATAAATGCACTTCTGAAAATTTGAGTAAAATAAGAGACATCCTGACATGCATCGTTTTCAGAAAGCACAATTTCTGTTTACCTGAAATCTTACCGACAGCATTCCTTGAGAAGTAGAACAGTCTTCAAATGGGGGACGTATGTGTTTAATAGAAACTATTCATATTAAATAATAAAATATTCAAAAATAACATCCCAATTTTGACGGAAGGCAAAAACTGAAGTGAGCAATTTGTTAATCAAATTATTGCGTGCTGTTTCTTAAATTTTGGTTAATGTTTTAATGTTTTAACAGTTTTTAAGTATAAACAAGATTATCCCGTGTAAAGATTTTCATTATCATTATTAACTCTACTATTTTCATCCATTTCCAGCAGACACCTCATTTCTGTCTCACTAGAATAGCACCAAAACAAAGTTAAACATGAAGAACATTTTAAATAAATAAAGTTAAAAATGTCTACAAATGCATAACAATACTCTGCTTATTCTGGGTTATTTGAACCTAACGTCGGATCAAAAATGGGCAAATTCAACTATTGAGTTAACTGAAACCAGCAGTAGTTCTATTAAAGCCAATATGACCAGCTTTGACCAGTTCACCCAGAACCACATAAAGTCCAATTAGGATCATGAATTCAGTTCCAGAAAACAGACATCCTTAAACAAAATATAATGTCACTTTAATCATGAGTTCTGAGTTGTCTGCAAGCATTTTCTGTTCACAAAATCATAGTTCAGGTGTTGACGGAAAACAAAATCTCAAGACTAATTTAATATAATGTGGGAAAACCAGATTTAAACTCTTAATGTGTTTATAAATTTCACCATGTCTGGTTTTATATTTGGCCATAGGAGGGTGGCACATTACGAGTGCCCTCATCAGTCTGACCCAGAACATGACTTTGACTGGGGTATGACACTGTCAGTGTGATCTGTTATTTCTCTACAAAGGAGATGATGAAAGCTGTACAACCGAGAGTGTAACACGCGGTAGGATGGACACACAGATTTCTCAATTTATTCTGAGAGAAGCGTAAAGTGCCATAAAGTGTTTGCATCAAGCTTTACATCATTGCTTTTGAGGGTGGTCTCATCTGGGCAAACATACACAGATCCATGAAGGTTCTCTGCGTCGGAGATCATTTAGAGATGACAAACACCCATCGCTTGTGTATGATTTCACAGTCAATGCAGACGTTCTTTTCTCCAGTGCACAAAATAAACATAAAGTGTAATATCTCACACAAGTCTCTTCAATCATTTCCTTGTACAGTTGTTTGTGTGATCTTATACCTCAAACATATTCATGAACATAATTCTTCAGTTTTATACTGACATGTGTTTGTGTATCACAAACACATCAGTTCTTCTCACCTCCTTAAAGGCAGCCAGAGAGAAAACAAGAAAAGCGCGCAGATGAAGATGTGGAGAGAAGCATATGGATGCCATTTGTAGAAAGCGGTGAGAACGTATAGGTCAGTATGCCCTTTGGTATCTCTCTATCCATCTGTTTTCACATTACTTGCAAATTATAGCGTCCTCCAGACCCAAATGAACATAAATCAGGCCGGCGAACACGCACAAGTTTTCCCCGCTGTCATAAAACAATGATTTAGAGTCGGCCTTGTGAAAATACGCCGCTGTGAATTCGCCCCTGCGCCCCAGCAGTAGGAACACAAAGCGCCATCTCATCGGAGTAATTTATGGCCTCCCCGGGAGATGCGGAAGATTAGGGCCCAGGCCACCAACAGACAGAAAAACAGTAGGAACTCCAATAAGAGCCGCTGGAAAACTCCGCTCAAATTTATCAAACAATTCCACAAAATCAATTTCTATTTGGAGAGAGGCGAGAGAAGGGAGATATATGGCGTTTTTTGGAACGCTGGCCCATCACCGGAACATTTGCTCATCGGGCATTTGTGAGTTTTGGAGTTTCTAAATTAAATAGTCATAGCCGCGGGACGGGACGTGTGATGTATTGGCCGTCCCGAGGCAAGTCGACGGCCAAATCAAATATACAACTGGACGTTCCAGGATTTTAGGAAATAAAATCGGAGGTATTTAGAAAAATGATGTCATGGGGTCTCTGTGAAATTGCTGAGCGCTCTTTTCATGGACTGAAGATAAAGCATCTCTGTTCGCAGACATGGTGCCTGTGGAAACGTTCTGACATATGGATGTTACCTCTGGGGGACCAACTGCATTTACAAGTCTCCATGTAAGGCTGGAGATGGAAGGCCGTGGCAGGGTGGCTTCCTGGACGCTGGTTATTAGGATTAACCTTACGGTCTTGCTGAAAGGAGGAAACACTGAGCAGAAAACGTGCTTGTAATAACAACCAGCAACATTTATGGGGGTGAGAAGCTCTTCAGTGCTAACCCACATCTTCACTCGCAAAACCTGCGTGTGTGTCCTCTAAAAACAAACAAGTGCGTTAAAGGAATATGAAAATCTCTCATTCGCCATATGTTAAACAGCAAAGCTCCAAAATGCATCATTAAATAAAAATATTTAATATTAAGCTTATTTTTCTGTTAAGTATCCATGGCAACATACAGGTTAGGGAAATAAATACATATTCACCATCATGTCAGTGACTTTGGATCACATTGGTTTGATCTCAATATGAGTTCTACTGGTTTCGGTATTCCAGAACATGTTAAAGAAACTGGATGTGTTTTGGATAGTTGGACTTGCATGTACTGAACCTGCTAGAAGTCGCAGAAATCAGTGCGGCACGTCCACCCGAGGTCACCGTTCTTTATGTTCATGAAAGTAAGAAACAGCTTGTATAAAAACTAGTCTCAAGACCAGAGATTACTGCTGTGCTGCTGTTTTTTAACAAAATTAAGTTATGTTGCCATGGATACATGAAGAACATGGTGAAAAAATATATAAGTTTCTTTGTATTTGACAAATTGTAAAACATTTACAAATGATACGAATCATTTATATACCTCACTGAGCCAAAGTCTTAAACCCTCACCCTTGTCTCCCTCAATGTTTTTAGGTCAGTTTTTATGTCATTTAGAGTAATGTTTCATTAGAAAATGTAAATTAACATTTCTAAACATTCATTTCACCATTATTTGTAAAAATAGTCAGTGCTCCAAACAGATACCTGATGTCATCTTTTTCATCCAATATTACATGATAAAAAGAGAGAAAAATGAAGACTTAATTGAGGAAACTTATGTCTCAGAAAAATCTTTTCACTGTTCTGCATTATAAAATTATCACTAGATTGTTACATTAATAAAAAATATTTCAGAAATGTCAACACATTTTATGTCTTTAATTTTACATTTTGTATTGCATTTCATAATGATGTAAAATTAAGTTCATATTAGATTTTTTCACCCCCATCAGTTCTTTGAATTATGATAATAATGTATGTTTGTTCCTTATGCATTTATACATTCCTACATTGCAGACTCATCCAATGCAATTTAAATGCATTATTAAATCTGAGAGAGTGTAATCTCGAAAGCTTGTCAGATTATGGTTGTTAACAGTTTTGGGAACATTATTTTTGAACGCAGTGAATCATTAGTTATCATACAGTAACACTCAAGCCCGGATGAATCCGGTGAGAGTAACATCTGCTGAATGCACTCCAGAACATCTGGAGCAAAGCTCCAAACCTGAACATCTCCTAACAGTCCGGGTGAAAGATCACTGACCTCAAACAAATGCTGAACATCTTACTCCAGTCCTGTGACATCTGTGTCCACCTGAAGCGCTGTGGCGTATGTCTAAGCTGAGCAGGTACTGTTTTCAGATCTGTTTTAACAACTGTTGCTGCAGGTCCCAGGACAGTCATAGGTTTTGTGTGCGAGGGCCTCACAAGACGCCCGAGGCTTTCTCTCCTCCACAGGTGTCTCTCTATCTCAGTGTACATCTGGACAGTGTTATCAGATTCTGTTCTTCAGTCTTTTCTTTCTTTAACACGGACTGACAAGACTACGTTTTCAAAAGTCCAAGAATTGTTGGCATTTCCAAACAACAGATGATATGATATGAATGGTCTTCACCGACATACGTACATTCATATAAACGCACAAGTGTATATATATCTGTAAAAACAGCTTCCTGTCTTTCTTTTTGCATTTCGTTGTTGCTTATGATATAAAATAATTGTTATAAATTATCGTCAAGATGTTAGACATCTGTAATTTTGGTAAGGTCGAAGTTGAAGCATAAACATTGTATAAATATGAAAAAAACCTTGGAAACAAAATAAATGTAAAGATGATGTAGGTCTTCCATGTGAGTATATAAAACCCACATATCTAAGTCTTTAATAAAGTTCTTAATGTAAAGAGAAACACTCCATCGTTTTGACTTCCTCAGTTTCAAACTAACCGTGAACAAGCATTTAAAACATCTCCGTCGTTCAGCTGTCAAGCTCAGTTTAGACATAACATCACCAGAATCCATCGGCTCGGTGGATCGGACCATCAGCAGAGTCTTCCGAGCAGAGAGGCTCACGGGATTGATCCTCTCTCATCTGTCTGGATGATGTGGAGAAGCAGTGCCTCAAATCTCAGGAGAGCACTTAAGATGTCTCCAGGGCTCTTCTACAATGTCTGCTGTATGGCTGTTAGTTTGCTGGTTTTGAAGACCTCCTCTCTGAAAACAGCTAGTCCGGTGTATGAATCACAAATGAAAGAGAAATAATGTTTGCATGGTTTAGGCAAATAAGAAAGAGAAGTGACTTCTGCTTCGTGTAGTTCAATCCTGACGAAGAATGATGCAACTTGTTGAGAATGAAAGAAAAATGCAAAGTAAATGATCGTTAATGTTAAGTGTGTGAAAAGTACACCGCCACAATTGTCGATCATCCAAAAATCTGCTGTGTATTTATCATATTCCAAATGATGATTTGATTGATAATTTGACTTGGTGGGTTTTGTTTATGTTTAAGATTTATTAAGCACCAAAAAAAGTGAATGTGGATCTGTGATGATTTATAAAAAAGAATGAATTATTCATCAGTGTAGTGTTTTCCCACAATGTACTTCTGCAGGTTTACAAAAGCGCTTCAAGAAAGGTTGCTAATCATTTGTTTAGTTTAAGGTTTACGGAAGTTATGAAAATAATTAATATTATTATTATTATTAAAATAAAGGGGAATTCTGCAAGAAACAATTTGTAATAAATTTGTGAAAAAATGCTGGATGTAGAATTGTCGGCCAGTCCCTCTATAGAGAGAGAAACAGGAGTGTGAATGTGTGAGTATTGCATCAACACTAGTTGTATGTCATATTATATAGATTATATACTGTATATAGTATGCAAAGCGATTGAGAAATGCACAGGAAGAGAACAAATGCTTAAAATATGTAAAGCCTCACAGTACATGAACAAAAATCCGTTATAAGAGTAGAATATTGATGGCCACAAACACAACTCTATTCCTTCTGTTTCTACAGATATCCATCTCATTTGACCAGTAATATTCATGTCATTGAGTCACAATTTACCTGCAAACAGTTATCCTTCCAAACATTAAGACTTGCAAAAATAATGTTAGAATACAAAAGTGTTGAAATAAAATTAAAACAGATCAGCAGTCTGTATGCAGGTGCTGAAGGGTCTGGAGATCACCAAAGATGAAGTGCAGTGAGACTTTTCCCCAGAAGATGGAGGTGTTGTTTCTACATTTAATCATGTCATCAACACACACACACACACACACACACACACACACACACACACACACACACACACACACACACACACACACACACACACACACACACACACACACACACACACACACCTGTTATATATATATTTTTTAATTTTAACACATTGGTTGTCAACACCAAATTTATTCCTTAGATAAGGGTGATTTGTGAGTTTATAGTAATATAAGTTAAATGTCAAAAGAGAAATATATCAACATTATATATTAATAAAACATTCCTAATAACTGTAGAAATCAAGAAGAATTTGAGTCAGTGACAAAATCTTAATAAAATTATTAATAATAAAACAATATTTAATTCACACTTTTTGCTTTACATAAAATAATATAAAATGACAAACTTAATTTGAGTAAATAACATTAATTCAATAAAAAAAGATAATGTATTTTAACATTAATATTATTTTTATTATATCTGCTATAATTGTTTAGTTGGTTTGTTTTTGATCCTTCAGTCTCTTTTCATTACTTTTTAGTGAAAAAAATACTTTTACTATCTTCAACTACAACAAAGTAAGTTAATATAGAGTAATTGAGTTACAGACCCGCTCTCTCCCTCTTTTCATGTTCTCTAATCATGAACATAAACTCTGGGACTGGAAGCCATTTATACATTTCAATGCTTCATTGGCTGCTAAACGAATAGAAGAACAGCAGTTTATTTATTTATCTATTTATTTACTTCCCATTTATCATCTATGTTCTTTTCCAAAACGTCTTTCATTTTAGATTGTTTTATTACTTCAATCTTAATGATTTACACTTGTGCCCATGATGCTATATACAAGCCATTTGTTTTCATCTAGAGCCAGAGTTTTAGGGTATCTGAAGGACCACAGCGAGGTCTTTCAGCAAGTAGAGTCACACTCAGTGAGATTCAGCGGGGTGGATAATTCAGGCCCTGTGCCACCCACGGATGGCTAACCAGAGACACACACACACACACCCATACGCATTCCACTAAATGTTCACATTCTTTACCCGCACACATATATGAAGACATACACGGGCATAAGAATAAACACACGCATATATCATGTATGTTTTCCAAAGCCTTCCTAAGACAAATCACCTGTGATTGGCTGTCCTAAAATGACAAACTTTGAATAAAACAAACACCGGCTTTAATCTCATCGGTGTGTAAAATCACATATAATAGCATTTCTAAATGAGAAGCCAGACGTTGTGGCTCATTACACACTTTACTCTCAGGTGCTGTTGGCAGGACAGTGGGGAGAAGCTACCCAGGTGATCCGAGGCGCCAGCTTGTTTGCCACAGTCTAAAGTTATAAGAGCATCGCTGTAGAAGGATCTGTAACAGTGAGTAAATGTCCCTATAGAGCGCCAGCCATGCGTTCACAAGCGTCACATTATCTGTTACAGAACTCTGTCGGCTCAGACAGTTTCAAACTTGCTTCACCTGGGAAGCCGGATCACCTCGACTGGGACTCACACACACTTTATATTATTAAAACAAACAAGATATTGCAATGTTTTTACAGTAAGTTATTAAGCATTGTATTTTTATGATGTAATTTAATTTTGACAGATGTGTAATTTTAAAAACCATTTGATCTGAAGACTTATGCTTAAGGTTTATTTGTTTGTGTTTTAAATAAAAAACTTTTAAGATGCAAATATAATTGTCAAAATTTGTTTTTATTAGATACATTTGACAAAGTCTATAAAATGTGTGTGGAAACTGTCAATAGGAAAACTGATTGATATGGTAACTTTAATATTGTTTCTCAGACCTAAAGATGCTCTAGAATACTCTTCTATAAATTGTACTTTTTAACATTACATTTACATTTACATTTAGTCATTTAGCAGACGCTTTTATCCAAAGCGACTTACAATAGTCGAGGAGACAATGAAGCGGTAAATAGCCGATACAACAATAGGTCAACAAGTGCTACAACAATGCTACCGAGTGAACATGATCAAATAAAATAACACAGTTGTCAAACTTGACTTATTCTATAATTTTAACATAATAACCATTAATAAAAAATTTAAACAATATAAAACAATGAGTGAGTTTGATTCATGTGTTAATATAAATAAACCTGATAAAATTAAATTGTTTATACCTGTCTTTATTAATATATAAACAATTAAAATATTTTTTTTTTTATATTTGTAAACATATTTCTGTATGCAGGCACTTATATTTTGTATTATTTTCAGAAGTATAATCCTAAATTGCAGATCAAATGGCATTTTTGTCTGGCAGCGGGCTGAATCCCTGAGATCATTTCCACAGGCCATCCCTCATATCGTCCATCACTCACTATTTGTCAGCCATTTGTAAGTCACACTCCGGTTTAAAAGGGGACAGGCTTTTGCCAGGGAGGCATTCCCACAAAGGGCGGAATGGTTGGGAAAAACCCCATGATTATATCCATGTTAATGGCCCTGCGAGACTACAGAGACATTCAGAAGATGAATCCCGAAAATGATTCTTGTCACAAAGACGAGGTGCATCTTTCAATGATTACAGTCCAAAATATCAGGTTCTTAACAACTTGTCTCTAATGCCTTTGCTCTCCACAAACAGATCCTGATGCCAGATGCAATAAATTATTATTCTAAACCAAAACACATTGCTGTTTTTAAAAGCTGAATATTTACCGCATAGGCTCATGAAAAGCCGGCTCTTGAACCGTTGAGTTGATCCCGGTACAGTTTCTTTGATGATCTTACTCCAAAGCTTGTGTTCTCCCTGCCCAAATGACACAAATGCCTTGATCCCGTCCGACATTATAGTCAGTTCTCCGAGGCTGAGCTTGATGATCTCATGACTTTGGCAGAAAACAGTTCACAGTGAATGAAAGAGTAAAAAGGAAATGTCTCTCTGGCAAACTATTTTATTCAAGTGTGCCAAATTCTAATGGGACTCGTGGACCGAGATGTTGGTGCAAATTCAACACGCTTGATTCATTTTTACGGAGAGAATGAGATCCATTACAAGTGTTGGGATTTTAAAAGATATAATTAAAAAGATAAAGTGAATTCATGGGCTTTCCAAAATACAGTTGACTTTACAAATGCAGACACAAACACACAACATTCTGTTCCATCTGCATTCCCTATCATTGACATTCATCCTTACACAATCTCTTTTGTTGGTCCTCACATCACACTACAGACAGAAATTCATTGAGATGACATCACACGTATTCTCTATGAAGTTATGGTTTACATATCAATCTCATGATGGGAACAAGGCCATTTTTTATATTTATATGTCCATCAATATAAGTGTATGACAGAACAGATCATTTTACTCCAATAACAAAGACTTCTTTTAAAATGCGGGACGTTCAAAGATGAAAAATCTTGCATTCGTTTCTCAGCAGAAGATCAAGATGTACGTTATTTTCTACTGATCATTTACTTCAGATTATTCACTGAATTTATTTTTGCTGCTCTACAGCCAGACCGTGTTCCACATCATTACAAAACAGATGTCCAACCAACCTCACAATGTCACGAAGGCACTTCCAAATTTCCATTTTGGTACATCCCGCTCCAGATGAACCCGTGAGTTACTTCATAGGAGTCGGTTGTGTTCTGGTGGTTAGAGAGATGGACTTGTATTCAGAAGGTTGTTGGTTTGAATCCCAGTGTCAGCAGATAATAACTGAAGTGTTCTTGAAGACATCTTACCCCTGATTACTGTACAGTGATGATTGATTACTGCATAATACTGTAAATCGCTTTGGATAAAAGTGTCTGCCAAATGAATAAATGTAAATGTAAATTGATAAATGTCCTGTTGCGTTCACGCCCCCTCAAGTGGCGAAGATATCAAAAGTGTTGTACAGTATTTGGCAACCTCTAATAAATGCCAGTATGTTCACCGTTGAGATTATCTGGGAATTTTATGGGATTATATGGGAATAAACTGGTGGTAATCTGTTCTCACTTAATCCTTGGTGTTTTGAGACTCATGTCTGATGAAATGTGTGGTTGACTCCATCACATTGAGGTGGAAAGTTGGATATTTTACTTCATAATATGTGAAATCCGAGTTGTCTTGAACACAGCCCGTGCACAAACAGGATGGTAACGATGATGTTATTGATCAGTTGTGGTCTGGCGGTTAGGGAGTTGGACTGGTCATCAGAAGGTTGTTGGTTTGAATCCCAGTGTCAGCAGATAATAACTGAAGTGTTCTTGAAGACATCTTACCCCTGTTTACTCTACAGTGATAGATGTATACTGTATAATACTGTAAATCACTTTGCATAAAATTGTCTGCCAAATGAATAAATGTAAATGTAAATGTTTAGGGCCTACCTAGAATTCCTAAAAATGAATGAAAATCCCAGATTTGATGGACACCAGCTCTTATGATTTCAATTAAACAATTATAATCTTTGTTTTGTAGTTAATTTGCAAACAAGCCTAGCATTCCGCTAACCAGTTTGCTCACAGATTTATCTATTACCCTTCTATGTAATCTCTACAATCTTGAAGATCTTTTAGATCGGGCATTACAAAGATCCTTCTTCATTTGAACAGGCAACAGAAGTCAACTCTATGGTAAAACATTGTGTTTGATTCAGGATACAAACATACCCATCAAATGTTTAGACATATATATATATATATTACATTATAATGATGACTCTCTGTATTATATTATTGTGTTTTAACACTGGCACTCCATTATGCTGTGTTCTGGATATAAATCTTCTCTTTTTTGCCCACACTTCTTTAGATGTTGTGCAAATCTTTACAAAGTAAGTTTTATAATTTCATGCATTTTGTCAGATAAATGAAAAGTGTTGGTTAATTTGTTTAATTCGTATATGTATTTTTGATAGTTTGTCAGGGACCACACAACAAACATTAACATTTAGAAAATTTGTGCACAAAATGAAGAGATGTCTACAGGTGCAAAGAACTCTACATCAGAAAGTCTCAAGTAAGTTTCAATTTTATGTTCAGATAATTTTAAAAATTATAAAAATGATAAATTTTAATGTTTCAGATTATTAAAAATATTCTATATTCAAATAAGAACATACATTTTAATATACATTTTCTTAGTCTTGTTTTTTTATGTTATCTTAACTTAAAAAAAAAAAAAATCCCTAAAAATACATTTAATATACCATAATTTCAGAAATCAGTTAGGTCAAGAGTGACAGTGGCCTTAAACCGATGTGTTCTGAGGAAAGCTCTTGAAAAAGAATAAAAATAACACGAGACCTGCTGGTGCAACCTGGACTAACATGGACTCTTCACTTTACACGCTTGGGCCAAATACAGGAAATAAATCATTTAAATGTTCAAATGACAAACTTAATGTAACGTTTGAGGCGTTCACTTCCGAAATTGAGGTCGATGATACCCAAAATCCATCTTTAGGTATTTTGTTTAAAAGAACAGTTTTGATCTTGACTCTGATTTATGTAAAATAAAAATGCTTTATTATTAACAAATTATAAACATTTTTAAATATAAATGACAATTTTATTAACTTACTTATTTAAAGTTAAAGCTGCATTTTAATAATCAAAACAAAGAAAGCTAAATTAAAAGACTAGTTTTAATTGTCATTTAATAATAATACACATATACTTTTTGTTATACTTGCATATTTTTTATTTATTTGTATATCTATAATCTACATTTGTATATTTTTTATATTTGTATATTAATTTGCATCTAGCACTCGTCGGACACAGAAGGTGTCTCTCACTACTTCAGAGAATTACCCACGAGTCCCCAGAGACAGACAAGGTCAAAAGGTGCCAGGCTGGAATATAGGAACAAGCTTTCCAATAAAACAAGCCAACTCTGACCGGAATGCACGGTTGAAAAATGAAAACCAGGCCACCCCTATGTATCATGTTCAAAATGATGAAAATGAGGACCAGATCAAGCGTCGAATGCAGTCTGGTCCCTCTCTCGACTGAAGTTATAGAAGCCATCAAATCTAAATTTAGCCACGGCCGCACCTTGTTAGTGTTCAGAGACAACGGCGATCGGGAGGTTCAGAACACATCCGTATGCTTTAATCTCATTGGCTATTACAGCAAAAACCAGCGACTTTGTCAAAACCTCAAACATGGATAGACTTTCAGAGGACGCTTTACTAAAGGCCTTCGGGGTTTTTTTTCTTCCATCCAATATGTCATGTGAAGCCTTTGGCTTTAATTTCCAAAGATTGAGTATCCGTTGTCCCGTTTGCGGAAATGTGATTTAAAGAGAGGTGAACTGTTTAAGTGGTCATGCATTAACCATGAAATATGCATTTATTAAGGATAAAGGATTATGTTACACATTCGCCACAAAACCTTAATGTGTAGTCAAAACTACAAACATTCAGCCAACATTCCCCCTCTAATGTAATTTCTTGTTTATGAGTAAAACGAATGAAAGACCCGATGGAATCAAACGAAGAGATCCTATTTTATAAAGTAATACTTGAAAATCTTCTGTCATTCCTTCTCCTTCATGTGGTTGAAAACCGGTAAATCAGTCTTTCTTCTGGGAACACAAGAGAAGATATTTTGAGAAATGTCACATACAATATATATTTATGGTGCGGTATGTTGTTCTTTTGTGTCCTGCAGAAGAATTTTTATTTTGATGTGAACCGTCCCATTTGCATGTCTTAAGGAGGTATAAGGTCTTTGATGTTAACAACGGAAGCCATGGGAAGCATTTTTATCCCTTGATAAGCACATTTATTTTGCTCTCCTATAACTATCCGCAATTATACGGTTAGTTACATTTTTTTATTTGTTGTTTCCTACTCTCTAGGACCCTGTCAGACTCGTTTCTGGTTTGAGAAGCCCAGATTCGGCTGCAGACACATGTTAATGAATATGATCTCTGTTCTTTAGGAGCTCAGATGTGGTGTTTCATCATCAGGCTGTTGGGAATGCTTTAGTGTCAGAAGATGATTGAGAGCGCTGAAGAGTGTTGCTTCTGCACGGTTCACTGATAGAGAACTCCGATCTTTCCCATCAGCACGGCACAGGCCCGATCCTGCAAACTCTCACCTGTAAGATTCCTGTGAAACTCACGGCTGACTCCTCCTCTGTGCTTCTGTTTTACTCCGTTTACCTGGTATGTTGTGCAAAGATGACTTTATACGGGAAACTGGACACTTTTTACTCCAGCACTTTTCTTTTGCTATATCTTCGGCTTTCTTTAAGTGTTATAAGACCCCGGACTATTGGATGGGAATGCATGTGGTCCACCATTATTCATTTGATTTTCATGAATTTGTGCACATGTATAGACTAAATATTAATTGTGCACTCTTAAAAATAAAGATGATTCACAATGCCACAAAAACCTGTACTGTTAAGAACCTAAACCATTAAAAGAAACTTTTTATGTTTCCCTAGGTGCTTTTTTCCAGAACCTTTCAAGCTTCCTAAACATCTTTTTCAAAAGTTTCCCCCAAAATGCCAACGTTGTGTTAAAGGACTGACATTCTGAACTTGTTTGAAGATAAAGTTTTGATATATTTATAATTTATTTTAACAAATTATCTTCCTTTTTATTATTTTGATGTTCTCGTACAATTTATAATCGGCCACCGCCACAAAACATTTTTTTGTGGTTCACGTTTACATATTTCATTTTTATAAAAATAGAGCATGACATACCGGATTTTTATGTGGAAAATGTTGCGTATTTATTTTACAGCTGTGTTTAAAATTTCACAGTGTATTTCATTTTGATCTAGCTCTGACAGAAATGTCTGAAAAATCATCAGAATATGTCCTGGCAAAAGTTACCATGGCGGTTGACAAAGTTTCTGAAAGTGTTCTTGAAAAGTGTGTGTTTGATCCCCCAAAATAGTCTTTTTACAACACCGACTAAACGTAAAAAGTAAGATGCAAAAAATAAATATTTTAGATGTGTTTAACAAATGCATTCATTTCTGATAAAACATACATTTTAAAAGCCGGTCTTTTTATTTCATTTTAACCTTGTTACAATCATCCACCGTTGGTTGTTTGTTTTATGTACTTGTTTACCCAAGACAACACAACAATTCTCGTTTAAAGAAAAGACAAATCCCTTCCTCGTGCGTCAACAACCCTATATGAACCGAACATTTTCACTTTTGGTTTTTCCTATAAGTAAGTACACAAACTCGACTCAAGGTACATCTAGAGGTCAAATTCATGTTTTGAGCGCATGTGCGTGTGTTCCTCACAGGAAGTGAATGTGCCCTGTAGGCGGGCGTTAAAAGAACAATCTGATTTCCCTGCAGTGACATTATTAGGCAAACAGGTTTTCACGGTTATCAGCCGGCAGACCAGTTGGGTGTTTGAACTTGAAGACTTGAAAGGGTCCAAACAGCACGTTCTCATTTCAGGTAACTTAACCTAGACCATTAGTTTGGGCTTCACAAATACCTGTAGCGAGAGCTCTGGTACGGTCTGTTTGTGGTTAAGTAGGCTATGACTGCCCCCTGGCCACATGCATGTACTTCCTTCACACTTCTGTCATAGTTCATAATCTGTCACAGATTATGCGCTAAATAGATTCTGAAGGGTTTCCCAAATCACCCCATACAAAGTAAGATGGGGGTCTGATCTGCAAAACAGCCGGGTGTCCATCTGAGGACGAAGAGGTTTCAATACAATGCCTTTAAGATGTGTTGTCTCAATGTGTTGGGTGTTGATGGTTTTTAAAGGTATTATGCCAATTTGATCTATATTTAACCTCGAAAATGTTTTGTTCTGTACATGACCAAAAGAAAACAGCGATAAGATGCTTTCAAATAACTTTCAATTGAGGTTTTTAAAGCTTCAAAACCTCAATCACACAATTGTACATGCGTGTATTACAGCAACGTATCCTACATGTCTGTGAAAGAGTAAAATGTGCACGTAACTGAGATCTTCATTAGACACGGTTTAAAAACCTCTGCGGTCTTCTGCAGAAGCAACAGAACATCTCAGATTGGTCAGAAGATCGTGTAGTGTCAATCCAAGGACATTGTTGACTTCACATCACTTATTCAGAAAACATAAAGATATTAAAATACACATGGTAGGCTGGGTTTAAACAAAGATAAAACATTTTTAAGTCTGTCTTTAAGTTTGATATTTTGTTTGGCAGATTGGCAAATGTGCAAATATGTTCCAGGTATGTATGTTCCCTGAGATTCAGTCTCACATCCTTTGCACTGCAAATACAGTAATATAGCCACCATAGAAAGTTATAGAGAGCAAAACCTGTAAGCGAGGAAGCATTTTAACCCCTCTAGATTCATTTCCTCAAAGTTGATTGGTTTTATAAGATCTGTGGAGAAGAAAACCCTGATATATTTTTGTTTTACTCTATGACGTCAAACACTCTACCTGCTCATGTAAAGTAACTTCATCCTTTTGCGACATTTAAACATCAGCATGAATACAAATCTTGCAAGTAATGCAAAATGGACACAAATCTCTAAAAGCGTGGATAGAGATATTTTTATGTAATATTCAGTTACCAAGAAACCCGTTTGTGATAAAGTTGGAAGTAGTTGTTGAAGGTTTGCAGTAATTCTTATATTACAGTCTGTTCATACTCAAGCATCATGTAGGTTTTTAACTTGTGATGTTATTCATTATAATTGAGCTTTTTTGATAGAAAAAAAGTTATTTTGCAATCTTCCACAATTCAGTATATATATTTATAGAATAGTTGAGGTTTTTGTTGTGCATCCATTCCTCATTACAACACAGAATCACTTCAGTCAAAATATACAATGTATGTACACACACATCTTTTTTTTACAGACCATTAGAAATTTTGTTTTAATCTCTTGTTTAGAGATCATACAATGTACATTTGATTTCTGGCACATCTTTAACAAGCATAATATTGAGGAAATGATGAAAGTTAGACACTTTTATCCAAAGCGACTTACAAAGAATCGAGGAGACAATGAAGTGGTAAATAGCAGAGATAACAAATAGCAGATTTTTTATATTATTTGCTTAGGTTTGTATACTTAGAATTCATTTTGAGATCATCCTTCAACTAGTACGACTGTTATAAATAAGAAACTATTATAAGAAATAATTGTGCCGATAAATCTGACCTGAGATGATCTTTAGTTAGCAGTGACTTCTGCTTCAACTCTCGAGTCCTGCAGCTGCCCACCATTCAAGTCATAATTGAAGTCTGAACAATGTCGAAATAGCTCGTCCTATGCGTGCTGTAAGGAAATTGTTTCATTTGTTTATTTGCTTCTGTAATTTCTCCCAACTGAAGAAATACCAGCATCCTTAGCAATACTAAAAACAGATGCAGGCTACTTGCATTGATATTGATGACAACAACCAGGTTGACATTAATACAGCAAGGGTTTCTCGCATCATGGTATAAAAAAGTCTAATGCCAAGAGGAACGTGACTGAGGGAGGTCATATTGTACAATGGATTTGTGTTTGATGTGCCAAGAGTATTTTGGTGGTATGTCGATTCTAGGAGTCTAGGCGGTGTGGCGCCTACTGGGGGCGACCCAAACACCCTTCCTACCCGCAATGTATTCCCAAGATTGAGCAACAACAACTTCAAGAATAGGCCTTGATCGTTTCTAATTGTAGGATTATTTAATGTTGCAGTCTCCTTTTCTTTGCGGGAATTTGGAGATACTATCACTCAATAGTATTCAACTACACTTATTAAATAGCTGCCATTAAGGGCTTTCTGAGAGCTTTCATCTGCACTCTTAATGATCAGTAGATACGAGCCGGACTACCAGACTCATGAGGAGGAGAATGAAGATGTCTGCCGTCTTTTTCCTGTTGATTTCTATCAATCTAGATACGCGTCAAATGATTCATATTGCAGTTATTTCTTCTAGACGTGGATTAAATTCACTGGAGGCCAAATGGAACTTTTTGGTCTCATTTGATGCTTATGTATTTCTCACGTGAAAAATGAGCCCGGTTTATGAAAAGTCAATATTGAATAACTCAATATTAATAATTTAACTCCTCCTCCATTCCTTTAAAAAACTACGGAGGCTATCAAGGTCCGATCTGGCAATGTTTTCTGAAGCGTTCCATAAAATATGACTCTTTATAAGAAATTGTTCGTTTTACTGTGAATTATTGATTGATTTTAATACTTCATCGTATCATGTACCCTGTGTTGTTGTTGTTGACATGCCCGGGATGTCTTCAAATTTAAGGATAAAATCAAAGGATTTAAATGATTTGTCGGTCCAACATTTGTGTCCGAAAGTGTAGCGGCCAGAAACTGGATTTAGAAACGTATTTAGTTCATAGATAAAATTTTTATACAATTATACGTTTTCAATGTTTGTGCTTCTGTTTAGATTTTTCCAAGGAACGCTTTTGTGGATAATGTTAATCCTCTGTGACATTATCTTTGTCAGCTTGCCACCGTCATTTGAAAGCATCTTATCACAATAGTTCATGCAATTAAACACAACGTTGCCTTCTGCAACCTCTGACCGACTCTATCTTATCCTTAAAGCATTTCTATAGCCTGATAAAGGATTCTGATTGCGGTCATTATGTGCTAAACTGTCTGACTATGGATAGAAAAAAATGTTTAGGATCTGTTAAAGGTTTAATATTTTGCAAAACAAGAAAGCGAGTTCAGCATTTAAACAGCACAACATAAACAGAAAGCGATATCTTGTGGATGAACATAAAGAATACGACTACTTTTCACGTGTTTTAGATACGTGTTTGCTTTGACTTGTAACGACTTGCCCAAAGTTAAATAAATATTAAGACTATGAAAACAGTGGAAACGTACCCGCCACATCATCTTACCCATGTAATCGGGCAAATATTCAATATTATACATAAGATCTTTTATTCAGGTCGAGCACGTTCACATCTTCTAATCTAATCGCAGCAGATAAAATATCCCATAGAAAGTGAGGGACCTATCTTCTCTTGGCCAGCAAAGAGTTGTTTTGACATGGTTTATCTTCTTGATCAGCAGGTAATTTATATCAGCCCTCAGCTTCTGGATCCCACTATCTCCCTCCAGAAGTCAGCTTATGAGGACGAAGTGAATGCTGGTGGCGGGTTCTCACACCTCTCGGTGGAGGAGGAGAAGAACTATCATAGAACCCTCAGTGCGGGTCCGCTGATGTCTTCTGATGACCTACATACTCTTGCATCATAGTTTCTGGAGTTTACACTGTCAGAACATACGGAAGAACCAGAAAACTATAAATCATCTGCAGCTTGCGAACTGTGATGACGGGAAAACGTTTAGATGCCAAATAATGATCTCTTACTTCCAGATATATTTATGTGAGTTAGATGGAAACACAGTGTTTAAACTCCCTTCCCTTACTCTGATTCACAATGTTAAGCAACAATTTACAGGTTAAGCTTGGAAGCGTCAAGTGAAGAATCCTGCAATGTTAAATTTCAAACAGAATCTAGAGGCGAGTTACAAATCTCGGCTTGGAAGGAAGGATCTTTTAAACGTTGAAAGAAGTTTTGCTTTTAGACAAATCGAACTGAATTGTGTGATGTTTGGAAAGCTTGTTTGAGAAAAATTATTTAATTCTTAAGGAAAACATCTGCATGGGATTCTCTGAAAATCACATGCAGATGAAAATAGAATAAGTCTCATACAGGTCGTGTCATGTACTGTGAATACTGTAGGGCACATATCTTAACGGAGTTACTTTCTGTGTTAGAAAAGAAAATATACCTAAAGTCCTTTCTAGTGTTTCAGAGGCGAGTGCTCTGGTGAATAACTAAACCAATCCAAAAGTGTTTTCAGGAAAAGATTTATCTTAACCGCATCTAATGGAGAGGCTTTGACCTCTGGTTTATTACAGCACTATTAGACAGGTAGAGCTGAAATTGCCGTGCGGCGCCAAAGTACTTCTCAGCTATAAACTCACAAAAAGATATTCAAGTGTGTCATTACATTTTGTTTTAGTATATATTTAACAATAACGTCTGTTGGAAAGCATTAATCTGTTTTTTTAAAGGTACGAACAAGTGACATGGGTAAATTAGATCCGTATATTCTCAGTTGTGGTTTGACAAATTGTTATGTGGGAATATTAGAATAGATTATAGCATGCTTGCTGATTTACGAATATAATTTGATATCTACAAAACAATAACTCGAAGGACATGTGAATTAAGATAACCCAAAACATATCGCCAATAAACAAAGTGGAAAATAGCATCAAAACTCTCCAAATGTTCCTTTCCTTTTTAATATGACGGCCTTATTTCAGTCGCAGCATTCTCTGTGCTCGTACGCCAAATGTTCCTACATGTGTTTGTGATAAATAACGTGGAAAAATATTAAGAAGGCATCTGCAAAAAAAGGAGACCTGCACTTTTAAAAGGAAAAGAAAACCAAAATGTAACCACATGAGGTTTTGTTCAAAGCTTTTTTGTGTGCTGGAGATGAGAGGAGATTCCAAAAGCCACCCACATTTTACCCATTCGTGAGCAGCCAAACAGTTACCAGCACCTATTTCTGGATTATGCATCTGCCAACTCAGAATTCTTCTCCTGGTGAAAAAACGAAGACACATCCATCATACCGCATTAACTGTTTAATAATAAAAACAGGAGCACTAAGTTCTTCGGTGATAAGTACACGATGCTTTGTGCAAGACTAATGTATCAAGAACAAATTCTGATTTGAAATGTTTTTAATCCAACACTATTATCAGATGGCAATAACTGCTGAACATTTAGTTACTGTAATGTCTGATCGGTCCATGTGTTAGGATGTTATAATTCTATTGGATATGATCCTGGAGATAACAGCTGCTCTTGTGTGGATGGCACAGAGACTTTGTGTTCATTTCATGTCTCTCTTATTTCATCATTATTTATATTGTGCAAGTGTTTTTGTGTTATTGTTAGTGTTCGATTGGGTTTAGGTGTGTCAGTGTAAATACAGTGAGTTTGCTTAATAGACATAGGACATTATGTACACGTCATGGTTTGTACCGTGAAAGAATTTTTATGAGTCTCGAGAAAGAAGGAAAAGAATGATGTCATGTCTAATTCACCTGCGTGGAGTACAGTGACGGCGTCTGACATTATAAGAAACAATTCTGTGCCCAGATCTCTAAAAAAGCCCCATTTTTTAATTTACATTCAATATAAAACCTAAACCAGAAGAATGCAAGAGAGCAGTTACAATTAAGTATTAGTGCTTGTGAATATTGTGAGCTAAAGTTTTATTAACTTTTATTTGATATTTTATTCTCAGAATCTTCTCTTAAAGGTATAAGAACTGTAACAACATTGAAAGAGCATTATATACAACACATGTGAGTGCTTAATGTTATAAAAACATCATTTTAACATTAAGGAAAAATTTAGACAATGTTTTCATAACTTAGTTATAAAACGTTATTATATTTCCAGCAGAGTTCCTACTCTCCGTGCAGTTCCTCATGATATAGTATTAACTTTTATACTTTCTATAATAGTATAAAGTATAATAGAATATAGCTTTCTTTCAAGAAAAGCATACAGATGTGACTTGAATTCGCACTGTTGCCATACATGCAACCCTTTTCCATAAAAGATATTTTGGAATATTTGTACATGCCATATTCCTCCATGAGGCCATGATTTCCCTGAGCTGCCATAAGTCAGCGTGTTGTTCTGCAGACAGGAGATTTATGAGACTTGTAGCTGACCACTGGTTTCAGCTCTTTCATTTGAGTCTCAACTTGGTCTCAGATGTTTTCCCTAAAACTGCTTGAGAGAAATAAAACTGAAACACATGAAACGGTAATTTAAATATGTACAAATATAAAGTTAAAATAATCTGATGAGAAATGTTTTGATCATCTTTAAAATCGCTGACTTTTGCTTGATGAATCCGAGCTCGGTTTGAGATCTTGTTAAGATCCCTTTTAAACCTCCCGAGAAGACATTTGTGAGATTTCTGGCTCTTTTTCTAAGGACGAAAGTTAATTTGCTCAATATTTAATATTTTTTGATTTTTTATGGGCCATAACAGATCGACATTTAAGAGTCAAACTTAAAAGTTGTTCTACATGCAAGTGTAAGGAAAATACATCAAAATCACACAATCTAAACAAACAAAAAATAGAATAAGTAAACTGTGTATCTTGATATCAGAGGAATACACTAATATTGTAGATATCCTTTGTGTTCCTCGTCCACTGGCCATTTGGTATTATTTAGGAATTGTCCCATTAGAAGCCAACATTGACACAGACACTAACCAAACCAAAGTATACATGCTGTCAAGCCAAACATAAAGAGAAATATTCTGAGTCAGCGTCATACAGAGACATGGATCCATGACATCCCTATCCATTTCTTTCCTTCTTATATGACTTTAAATGGAATAGTTCACAAAAAAGATGTTCATACAATATAAATCAGCGGATTTTAATGCTGTTTGCTTACCAATACCCTTATAAACTCCTTCCAAGTTATACAAGTTTGGAGGGGGAATGAACAGAGACAGATTTTTCATTCATGGATACACCATGCCTTTAAAATCGATTTTGACTTCAGGACTGGGTGGTCCGGTTGGCTCGTGGGCAAACGGATTTTAATATACAGTTTTTTGAAGCACATTGGCGTTATTACGGCACAACAAACAGTCGCCCCTCACCCTCTCGGTGACCTGACCCGTGAGTTCATCAGTCTATTTACATATGGCTACATTGGAAGCAATTTGCAGACCTCCTACAGTATTTCCCATGTCTACTGCTCTGCGTTTGACATAAGAAGTAACATTATTTTATGTCTTACATGATTTATGGGGTATAATTAGATAAAGAGAACATACAATTCCTGTTTGTTGCTCCACAATGTACAAGTTAATAAGTGCGTGGAAAAAGAATAGCGAGAGATAAAAATAGAACTGAACAGGATCACCATGAAGAATCAGATGTTTCTTGATATCTTGAGATAAAAAAAAACTTTCATTGAAAACCCAAAAGAACGTTTATTAAAACTCTGCTAAATTAAAACGTTTTGATCCCTATCTGGACATTATCTGTTGAGTCACACAGAGATCGTTTTATAGGTAAAAAATTTATATTTTTATTAATTAACTGCTATTTATTGGGTATAAATTAAGGTCAAGTGTATTCTGCAGTATGTTAACTCAATAGATTGGTGTGGTTTTTTTATTTATGCTGAATAATGACTGGGAAAGATTGCTAAAGTGTTGACTGCACTGTAAAATATATTTCAAATGGCTTAGTAAATATTACAAAAATAAACAGCTATATTAACTTTTTTATTGGAAAATATTCAAGTGATGGAAATCCAACAGATTTTAAGTAAATGTATTAAAATAACATTAAATACACCAACAATTTTTTATAAATTCTAATTTAAATATTTGAATTTAATTAATGTTGTTCTAACATATACAAACATATAAACAGTATATTTACTTAATTTTGAAGTTTATACATTTTTTGTGTGTAAATTGTGTAAAAGTTGAGTGTGATGAGACCTGGAAAGTAAATCCAAACAAGACATTAACTGCTTTAAATAAAATAAAACCAAACATTTAAAATCCATCAGATACAACAAATAAAAGTTTGAACCAGCAGTTGAATCTAGAAACTAAAAATTATGAGACAAAATGCCTTGTCCAAGATGTGTATGTTTCTTATTGATATTGTCCAATATGTGTTTTTTTATTGATATTGCCCAATATGTGTATGTTTCTTATTGATATTGTCCAATATGTGTATGTTTTCTCATTGATATTGTCCAATATGTGTTTTTTTTATTGATATTGTCCAATATGTGTTGTTTTTTTATTGATATTGTCCAATATGTGTTTTTTTTATTGATATTGTCCAATATGTGTTTTTTTATTGATATTGTCCAATATGTGTATGTTTCTTATTGATATTGTCCAATATGTGTATGTTTTTTATTGATATTTAAACAGGATTTGCTGTTTTGAGTATGAAGTGTGATTGCCATGATTGAATCCATTCTAAAAAATAAGCATTTAAATTAAAATACAAATAAAAAACAGGTAGAACAAAAGCTGTATCGTAGCTTAAACGTTTATATTAATAAGGTCAGTTTTATAGCAGCGTTGGCGCCAAGTGCCTGAGAGTCCAGCCTCCATCATCCTGTGTAACCTTGTGTGCAAGTGTCCTTCTCATTTCACTCATCTGTGTTTAATCAGCCGTTAAACAATCAGTCATGTTTCATCTAGACTCTCTGACTACAATCTCTACCTCAACAAGTCTTCAGTGATTCCACACATGATGCCTACATTCTTAAATCAAGGGAAATGATCTAACTAAGAAATTAACACAGCCAAACCTTCTGCATATGTCTTAAAATGGATAATACTTTGCATTCTTGTTTCTTTAATGTTTAACATGTTTCTTTATTTACTTGTAATTCCTTATCTTGTGTGAGCATTTGCACAACTTGTTTGTTCCTTCATGTCTGTATTTTCATGGTCGTAGAAATTGTTTAAGGAACAAGAAGATGAAAAAAGGTTCTGGAATTATTTGGAAAGATTTCAGAGATCTCCAAGTAAGCTCAGATTTGTCCAATCCGCAATCAAAAGTCAATGTTCTTGTTATTATGTCTAATATGAACATGTTTTCCCTGATTATTACACCTTTACGATCTACATTCATTTTACACAACTTGAGATATGAAAAAGCAACCTCTGCACAATAAAATTGTCCTCTGTGGTCCGAAATAAATTGAACCGATTTTGGAAAAATGTTGGATTTCCCGATTGCCTTTTCAAGCAGCGCCGGATCCATTTATTTGTACTGCACTAATAGAATAATTATTTCCCTCATTTTTGTAAACATGAAGTTGCTGTTTCATGTGGAATCGCTCATTTTTGATGTCTGTGCAGATAAGGCACTTTTGAAGTCTTTCTGTATATACTGTAAATTGTTTCTTTTGACTTCAGTTAGTACCAAATGACTCCGGTTTCACAACTGGGAATAAAGAACCGGCACTTGAGCGTTGGGTTCAGAGCCAAAAGGCCCAAAACATATTTCCTGAAACTAAAATTAGTTCAATAATGAGACTTGCTCGCTTCCTGTCCTCAACTCAAAGCTTGCGGCATGACAATGTATGGATTGAATTGAGCAATGAATGCAAATGGTATTATACAGATTCTGCTGTTGTGTCGTGTTGTGTTGTCCCGGTCTTAAAAAATGAAAAAAGCTTGTATTTGGATGTTTTTCCCTGACCACAGAACAGTGGTTATCGGTGCCCTGGATCACATTTAATTGCGCTGACATTAATCTGTTTTATTTCAACTAATGAGTCTGCGTGAAGTTTTACTGTAGAAAAGGAATTTTAAAGAGCCTCGAGCATCTTTTGATCAGCCAATGAAGCTCTTCATGGACGGGGCAGTTGACAGGTCTTTACAGTGTACAGTATAGTGTCCGGTTACCTGAAGGTATGATTTTCCCCTCTCATTAGACATTCTCTATAGAGCGAGGCGATGCGACGGAGCGAAGGCTGTGTTGGTGAGCGATCGCTCCAAATGAAAACCAAATGAAATGACTCTTGTAGATTTCTTTACTGGACACAGTCTCTCACGATTATAGCTTAAGTTTAATGGCCTTTTTTCCTCCCAAAGAAACCTTTAAATGGACAGTTACCACCTCCTGGAATGTGTTTTCACACACATCTACACGCCATGGGGCAAATATCAGACATAACAAGAGTATAAATGTCGGAACATGCGTGTTAATACATACGGTTTATTCACACCAACACAACACACCATGTTGTGTTAATAATGACAAACTTTGTATAAAATAGACGCAAGACCCACCCCAAACTTATGAGAGTTGATTCAGTGTTCAGTAAGAGCTCTAGACAATCACAGTCAAAGACATTAAGTAGATCCGTAAAATTACTTTCATTGTGTTACTTTCAATCACTGAAGTTTTTGGGGAATTGCTCAACTTAATCAGGGACACCGGTTCCAAGTGATTTGGTGTGGTGTTTTAACAATTGTTTTTCTAATTTCTACAAATTTAATAGAAACTGTGTTCAGAAAGGCCATTAAAGTCAAGCTATGATCTTGAGAGTCTGTGTCCAGTAAAGAAATCTAGAATAGTCATTTAATTTGGTTTTCATTTGGAGCGATCGCTTGCCAACACAGCCTTCACATGGTTAATTGATTTAATAGTGTCAGTGATCAAATTGAGTGATCACAACAAAGCTTTTTTGTTCAATGAAGGAACAATACGTTTATGGACTAAGTTGCGTGTTCTTGCATGGGCCCTTTAAATGTAAATGCAAATTTTGATCAAATATTTAAAATAAATTATTTTAAAATTGGAATCACTCGCTATTCTTTTCCTTTCATTTAAATCTATTGTAACCGTTTTGGGCTTCTTCTGAACGTGTTGCAGGTTTGCAGCGTTTCCCTTTTCATGAAAATCAACCAATAAATGTCTTTCTTGCAAAATGTAAGCTTAATGTATGGAAAGTGGCACATTTCCTGATACTTCCCGGTCGTACAACATCAAGAGCATATTTACATGCATTCGTCCAACAGCACCCGAGTCCCGCGTGTTCTGAAAACAAACCTGCGGAGGAGCGTCCCGGGATCGGCCTGACAGCTGCTTCCTGTTCGCTAACTACACACAGCTGCCATTTCCAGGAGGGCATCGGCATGCTGTAGACATCGCCAGGGGTCAAGGGGAAGAAAAATAACGTCATTTTAATAGTGACCAACGACGGGACCACCAAGGTGTCCGCTGGTTAAACTGCACAGTAGGGAATGGGGGGGTACAGGAGAGGATATTGGGAAGAATGAGACAGGTATGTAGTAAAAGATGAACGTGATAGACTATACAGTCATTCATGTTGACAGCCAGAGCGCGTTGTGAGAGTTCTTATAGAGTTTGCACATCTGTTCAGGGAAGGCTATGGTATCTAAGTAAATCTAAGTTCGGGATTGTGCTAGAGTTCTCTACAAAATAAACATTGTACATACTGAGCGGATTATCGAACTTATCAGACATGGATATTATTTAATAGCATGTGAAGGAGTCTTTACCTCGCCTCATTGGCTGATGTAAGGAGACCACCCTTTAAACACAAGCGAACGCTCTGTTTGTGTCTTTTGTTAATGTGGCAACAAATGATGACAATCTTCTGACACGAACTGTTTCATTTGTGCCGTCTTTCAATTTACTCGTCGTTCATCTTGACAAAAAGAAACATCCTTATTTGGCACGATACATTTTTTACCTAATACGACAAGTTGCTTGTCCAATAAATATGAACTCTGACAGGCCTGTCAGGATGCCATATTTCAAATACTAATATATCAAATGAAAATGAATAAAGACATTACATGTTATATATTAGAGCGGAGGGTCTGGTTTATTTCCCTGGAGAGATACTAAGAGACAGTTGATAGGTGGTTCTGTGGCAGCGGGCCTTGTAACAGGAGGCGAGGAGTAACCGTTCACACAACGGTCCCTCGGGAGCTTGGAGTCTGTTGATTTACCCAATTAGACCCTAAAATATTGCTGTTTCCATAAGGCCTCTGGCTGACGAGTACACGGGCGAAACTTCTTCACCTCCTTATTGTAAACCTCGCAGTTTGATCAGCTGCCGACTGGTCCTGCTCCGGCCAGAACCCGAGGTCTCTGCGGATCACCACCTTTTATTGTTGACATCTGTTCTAGGTTACAAGACCACGAGATGTCCAAGTGTATGTGGAAGTCTCTGTTGGTGGCAGAGGGAGATGTTCCGACACTGAAGCTTCAGGTACAATGGAACATCTGAGATTGGGTTGTCCAATGCACATCCATGGAGCGGACGACATTGTAGAATAAAGTCAACAATTTCACTTTGATACCATAACTGGATAAAATATTGCGATACCAATAAAACATAAGATACAATGGGAAAAAAACACAACTGTAATTAAATATGTTGAATAAACACTCAGAATTTGGTGTCTGCTGCTTAAGCTGTTTAAAGATTTTTTTTATGAAATATATTTTTATCAGCCGTCTGTCGAGCTGTGTTTATGGGGAAAAATTTATAATTTATAATTTATTGTTTTATTTTTAAGTTTAGCAGGCTATAGCAAAGTGCTTCCGAGTGACATTGTGTTATTTTAAATTTGAATCTACACAAAACAACGATAATAATGCGTTTAGTTGAGCTTAGACCTTTACTTTTACAGCAAAAGTGATTTAATGGGTCAGGACCCATACTTTGGCACACCAGGGTTCTGTGATCACTAATAATTCTGTTTTTAAATAATTTAATCTACGTTTCATATTTACTCTTTATTATTATTCAACACTTTCCTATGTTGAACTTCAGTTTCTGTACATTCTTCTTAGTGTAGGTTATTACCGTTGAGGTCATTTATACCTAAACATGATGGGATCTCGTTTATAACCTTCAGATGAGATCACCAACACTCCATCTGCCTACATCTTGTGTACGTCTCTTCTTGCTTTCTCTCTCGGGTGTTCAGGAGCTAATGAAACAATCTGTTTTTGGTGTGTATTTTCGTCAGGAAACAAGGGAGCTGGGAGCTGTACAACGGCTCTTTAGGGAGTGTGAGGTCAGAGGTCATTTCACACACGGTCCCTCGCAGCTGATATACAAGGATTTACTTACAGAGTCGTAATGACAGGTTGAACATGTATGCCCTGGAGAAAACATAAATAGGAACTTACAACTCTACACTATCTTTACCGTATCTAAAATTAAACTAAAACAGACGTTTTGAAACATCAGGGGATCTCGCCGGCTTCTGCACTGTCCGCCGCCGATGAACTTGTGACCTCATCTCCATGGAGACGTGTCACGACAAAGATGGAGGGTAGCGGAGAGAGCTGGAAACCTGTGTGGTCTTCAGAAATGCGCGGCTCAATCCAACACACACATGGACGTCTGGCACAGATTCACGAGGAGGATTCGTCTGTTTGAGAAAGCGGCGTTGCTGTACGCTGCCTCGCACGATCCCAGGACGACAGATTCCTTTTCAGTAATGTCAAACGTGATGTAGCTTGGAGGAGAGGGTTCATAACTCATATATATATTTTGAAAAGTCGTGTCTAGTTTATAAAGGTGTGTATATTTAAGCTTTTCAACATGAGTAATGGCAGCGTAGGTCATGGTGCAGGCAGGGTTGGACACCTTTCAAATAAAACAATAACAAACACCGGCGCTCTCCATTTTTACCCCAACAAAAAAGAGATTACGACTTGTCTTTGAACGTGGTTGGCCTACATTCGCCTAGACAAAGATGGCAGAATCGAATCAATCTTCTTACGCAACTGTGCGGAATGATGATGTGTCGTGTCAAAATAAGATGTCATTTCCTTTTTAAAGATTTGTTTTAAAGATGCAGTTTGGTTTCAAATAAAGAAATCAAGGCAACATCGGTAGTTTTTCCACAGAAGTTTGTTAGGAAACCTGCAGTTTTATATTTCCATCGGAGATGGCGACAGATTCCGCTTCAAAGCTCCGGATTGCCATCGCACTTTGACTGGATGCAGGTCTTCGTGGCTTATGAAGAACAGCTCCAATACTACGCCAGTTGATTCCGAGTCCTTGGTTTATGTTACAGCATGAGTTAAGGCAGCTGAGACGCATTATGAAAATGGCCTTGGAGAGAAACACCAACCACAAGAGGAAAATATTCACTACAGATCTCCTGCCACTCAGTGTATGACGAAGGAAATGCATCCCATGAACTTCCACTTATTTCCCCGCAGAGCAACTCGATCGTGAACAACTACATTCTTATTTACTTTGAGTCTACAAGACTAAAGTGTTCACAGTAATCATAATGTAAATGTAAGACACATAGAGCAGAGATTGGTGTCAGGTTTGGTTTCCTAAGCACGAGGTTGAGTTGAGGTCAGATCATCTGGAGGAAGCGGCCACTTTCCATCATGGCAGGACGTGCTGCATGGGTCAACCGTTGAGAATAGACTACCCATTGTGACTTGAAGGCAGAGAAGTTCAGATCAACAAACATGTACCATATATCATCATATGTATAAATATACTGCACGTTACTTTCATATAGTCACTGAATCTAGTCAGTCACTGTGTGGAGTCAGTGTTGTACTCATTGTAGATTTGTAGTTAGATGGTGAAATCAGATCAGGATGAACGTTCTCAATCTGTTGAGGAAAGTTCGGTGAAATTACTTGATCCTCCACGCAGAAACTTTACGGACGGAGAAGTCCCCAAGTGCACAAAAATCATCGTGGCCAAGTTTAAGATCCACGGACCACACAGAATGAAAATTGTGAGAAAAAATACTCTACACATTTCAAGTTTCCAAACTAAAAATACGAATATATTTCTTCTGCTTAAAAAAAGATTTTAAATCTTTCACAAGCCATCCATTCTTCTCTGGATGTCCACTTCAGCAGGTGTAACGTGGGAAAGCTTATCCTCTCTCTGCTGGAATGAGAAGTGATGCTGTAATCCGTGGGAATCTCAGGGTAAACAGCGGAGAGCTAGAATATCAAGAGGGTCTCGCCCAATATTTGGATAAAGGATTCAGGTAGGAAGCTTTTAGGTTTGGCTCAGCTTTGTTCTGGCAGGACACATTTTTCACTGAGAGGATTAGAAACGGTCCAGGTCCGAAACAGATTTCAATTCCCGATAGGAATTTTTCAACATCCATTTTACCGAATGCTGACACCAAGTGTGTTCTGTTTCCAAAAAAAAACGTTCTCCCTTTTATATTTTATAATTCATATTTAAGAAATTAGTGTATAACTAATTTATCAGTTGTCTGTTAAGATTTATGATATTAAAACAGAACCTAGACATTAATGGGCCATTAACATCAATCTTCATTTAGTTTTTTCACTAAACATTCATGAATCAATTTTATACATGAACTAACCATGTCAACAGTATTTAAAAGTTATAGTTCATAATCATTTCTTTTTCAAGTACTAATTGAAAAATGTAGGATTAAACATTGGATCATAAACACAAAAGTTACATTGACTTACACTAACAAATGTGAATTAATACAAATAAATCTGACGTTACAGTCTAAAAGTATTGGGTTATTACAACACAACATTGTGTAAAGGATGGCTGAATAAACCAAGCAAATAGTTTATATTCTAGAAATTAATGGGTTGAAAAAACTAAGCATGAATTCATTTATAAATATTCCAACATGTAATAAAGTGTAAATCTAACATTAACAAAACTTTAAATAAAAAAATATTCAACATATTATTTCAGAACCAACATGTGCAAATAACATTTAACATTTTGGAAGCCTCATATGTATGAACTGAACATGCCTTACCATCACGTCCTCGTTTGTTTGTAAAAATGCAGCTTGTGACGCAAATCCATCAGCCTATCAGATTGTGACAGCGCTATAATTTGACTGACAGCCCGATTTCATAGCACCGTCAAAGCCTGACTAATGGAGACTTTACAATGAATTCTGACAGACATAATTATGCATTCCCTTTAATTTCTCCTGGTTAATAGCGTGTCGACTTTGTACTATAATGAATTACATGACATGCCCTGACATAACCGCGGCTGCCGTGTAATGGATTGCGATTTGGCGTCACTGTATCTCGACAGGCAGCATTTGGAATCTGTTATTGACTTAGTCACTGAAAAAAGAATACGGCATTACCGCTATTAAACATAATTTGCAGTATCAGCAAAAACACAAGTAATTGCACCGCCGTCTCTAGCCATGTGGACGATAAGTTTTCCCCTTGAACACAAACCGTTGGCCGAGGGCGAAGATGTAGAAAGATATTCTTTGGGCACCAGGAGCGGCTTTGCTTCCCCGACTGCTCGAAACATGCAAATGTGCAGCAGACATAATCGTACCAAACCACATACATGAGCAATCGCGCGCTTGCCGTAGGGTTATGTCAAGGTCATACACACACACAAAAACGACTCGAGTCACTTTCACACACTCTTAATGGCCTATCTTCACCTGACATCAGAACACAGCACATACAGTGCTGATATGAGCCACCTCACACGCAGAGAAACAGGGCCGTGGCCAAGAATGCATGGGTGGTGCCAGGTTTGATTTCGCTGCAGTCCTCTTCCAAGCACAAAAACGACCAGTGTGTGGCATTATGGAAGACGTCCAGATGGTTAAGATGGAATGTCGAGATTTGTTTCGGGGACCTGAACCCTGCCCTCCTTAACGTGATCGCTATCACTCTGCACTTCAGCCACACACAGCCATTCATTAGAGATGATTATCAGAGAGAGGGCGTTTCCAGGGTGACGGACGCGGAAAGATCCGTGGCCCCGCCTCCTGTCCACCTTACACTCGGAACCTCCTCCTGTCAGGTAGATGAAGATGAGAGAGGCCACGTCACCGATGGAGTGACTTGTGAGAGAATCAAAGAACCAAAACAGGCCTACAGGGAATAATCCTTTTTTGGGGAGCCTTCAAGCGTAAAGATTGTATTATTTGTGTTAATGTGAAGTTTCTACGCACTTTATTCCACTGCAGACTGCATTATGTGCTTATGGTTTTTGAGATATTATCAGTGTGGGCTTAGAACTTTCGAGGTCACGTTACATACGGTATTGATGCATATTGTGGACAATTTGATAGAACGCAGGGAACATATAAAAAAGTATATAAAATGTGTTTTTAAAATAAAAAAATATTTCGATTGCTTACATATCAATTATATAGCTACTTATATATATACATGAAAACATGACACATTTTCTAAAATGATTGTGGCCTAATTTTGTTGTGTCTGATTTACATTATAAAGTTTATAACTCGTTTTGTAAGTCTCAGTTCTGTCACAGATGAAACTGTTTAAAAAAACAAGAGGATCAGCATGATAAACAATTATGAACATTTAAGAAAACAATAAAAAAAACATTATGAAAAAAAAAACAGGATAGTTTTTTTTGTCAAATAACTTTGAAATAATAATAATAATAATGTTTTTAATATTGTATTATAAACCTCATTATTTGATGGTTTAGATATTTAAATGAAACAAAAGTCTAAAAAAATCAAGGTTAGTGTGTAATTTAAAGAGGATCTATCGACAGAAATAAACCTTTACTATAACTTCTCGTTTAAATATGTGCTATTGCCTAGCACCAAATGTATTCTAATTTATCACCTTGTTACCCAAATGAGAAACAATCCTAGTCACATTTGATCATCTTAATTGGTTTAGATTTTAATTCTATGGTGAACATGTTCAGCAGGAGACCACGATGAGATGATGCGGGACATCAAAGAGAAGAACTGAACATCCTCATTCCTCTGTGACCTTCAGTGCCAAGGTTTTCCATGTTAATTTTAATAGTAAGCCTGTAATTTTTTACAGATGTTTTGCAAGGAACAGAGCATCACACCCGTCTGAGAACCTGTAGAAAATAATGATCCTTTTTCAGAAGTTACCTCTGCTGCTTTATGTCTGATGAAAGCCATTTCTTTATTATCTTAATTTTACATACATCAATGCAGATCATGTGGAACTTTTGCAGAAGTCTTATCTACTTTCTCAAATCTTTTTTTTTTTTTTCCAGAAATCTGACAACAGTCTTCATTGGTATTTCAGAAGAGAAGAATGTCTCAAACTGAGTTGATATTTGTCAAATAAAAAACTACATTATTAAAAACAAAATACGATCTTAAACATTTCTCATCAAATGTACTGAAATCCTGATTATTTTACATTTACAAAATACACCTCCCCACTCTTTGTGTGTTTCAGTCTCGGTTGGTTTTGTTTTTTACTTTTGAGACTTAGTTGATAGTTGAATGAAGCACAACTGAGAACTCCATTAAATCAAAGAAGTTTGGAGGGATTTTTTTCTACGTACGAAAGATTTGCTGAACTCTGAAGAAGAAAGAGTGAGTATTAAAGCACGGTCTGAAGTCTGACCACAGTGGTGAATCTCCATTTGACACAGATCTGCTTTGAATAAAATCAGATTTGCTTCCCCCTAAAATTAGTCTCTTAAATTACACAGTCCAAGGAACAGCGTACAAGCGCCGGAGACTTGAAGGCTCTCCGGCTCTCCAGATTGTAATGAGAAACTGCTTGCAGACTGTGCTTGGTCATAAAAGCAAACACCTGCAATGTTGACACCAGGGACATCCATCTTC
Organism: Triplophysa yarkandensis; assembly: GCA_033220385.1. Lineage (NCBI taxonomy): Eukaryota > Metazoa > Chordata > Actinopteri > Cypriniformes > Nemacheilidae > Triplophysa > Triplophysa yarkandensis. Next base: position 378,836 of record CM065663.1, on the reverse strand, counting down.
CTTTATCCCCACCATCAACACCAACAAGGAGGGGTATTTGCTTGACCTCTTTATTATTTCCATGTGATGAAAGTGGAGGGACCACTGTCAGAAGAGAGAGGAAGGTGAGGATAGAGCGCTGCGAGACGATCATCAAATGTATTGTTATTATGGAATATGCTGCATTTTTCTCGCAAGACAACCCAACGGCGAGTGACACCAAGACAAAGATGTGTGAAAAACCCTTCTTTCCGAAATCTATAGGAGAACTGTACATTTTGCATGACAGAATACAAAACCATCGTGGGTATGTAGAGCCAGTATGGACTGGTCACCTGTTGACACCGTAGACTAACAGACAGGGCTGCTCATCTCTGTTTGTTTGCTTTGCCTCTCAAGGGTGACCAGAAAGGTGCAGAGTAGACTAAAAGGCTGGCGTGGATTGACCCAAATTTCTCTGCAGGAAATTGCCCTTCAAGACCAAAGCAGACACCTGAGTCCCGGAGCAGAAGAAGAAGAAGCTAAAAGCATTTCCTCAAGTCTCCCAACATAAACCTTTTGTTCTCGTCTACAAAAGATCGAGACACGGCGAGTCAGATAAAGAACGTCAGCTCTTTCCCACAAAGATTAATGTCCCAGACCGCTTTAAATAATGCATCATTGGATTTTTCCATCTAGCTTTATGAATATGAGTTTTACAGCAGGGAATAAACGTGTTACTTATACATTTAATGCATGCATACTTATATGATATGCACGTTTTTTCTTATTCCTACTCTACAGTCATTGGAATAGACACAGCAGTAGATAATGTTTCAAAGTTGCATTCAAAAATGCTTGCTTTGTTTAAAAATACACACTCTTCCTAACTTTATTTAAATCATTGATCAAACAAAACATGTTCTTAAAACACTTTGCTGAATAATAACATTGAGTTTAGATTTTTTTCTGAATGTATCAAATCCGTTTTAACACAAGCAAGTTTTGTTTTTAAACAAATTAAAAAAATTAAAAAAATTGCAAGTAATTTCCATTACTGGAACATTTATTTGTTTAGCTTGGAGAGCTGTGTAGCTGAGTTTGAGCCTTTTATTCCCGTAAATAATTCAAGGTATGACGCAATGATTTGACCGTCCCATCAGACATATTAAGTTTACTTTATTGAAGCTGAAATGTATGTATTGAAAGGCAGACGGTGCAGTGACAGAAAGGATGTCCTGGGCTCTTGTTTGTATAGTCTGATCAGTTGATTGTTAGTGCAAAGGTTTGGCCTCTGCAAATGATGCGACTCCATTCAAATAAAGTTATTTACTCTCGGATCAAGTTGCGTTCCCCATTACTGCCAAGGAGCAACCGAAGCTCGACAAATAACCCCTTTTACTTTGAAGAAAACACTTATAAAGACACCAGCAAAGCTCTTCAGGCAACCATTGTTTAGTGAAATACGGAACAAACAGGAAATTTGAAAAAGGACAATATAAACAAACATATTATTTTTACTGTAAAATACCCTTTCTTGAATGTGTTGTGATTAATTGTTAGGTAGTAGAACAACGGTTATAACAATAATTGGAATAATGATAACAAAAAACTGGACATTTTTGTCATATTCCCTCACTTTACTATTGCGGCATGTGAAGATGAAGTGAGACAGACTTTCACCATTTGACTGAATAAGTCTGCAGAAGTCGAATAAAAAGCTAGTAATATGGAGTTTAGATTGAAGGATCTGCACTTCATAAGAGGATAACCCATTTCTCCACGGCTGACCACACTCATTGCTGTTCAAAGACTCGCCAAATCATTTCTGTGGAACTGTTTACAGGACTACCACATGCATTCACTTTTCTAAAACTCACTGCAAGAGAGCGACAAGACAACACAAAAAAACTCTCATTAAAATCAATGAAGATTTGGAGCTTTGTTGACTTTATTAATGGTGCATTCTGCTTGGAAGATTAGAAAAAAAGTATTCATGTTACTTTGAAACAATATGCAAATGTTATTACATTAGTATGTACGGACAAACATTTTCCATGGGGAAAATTTGTGTTTGCTTTTAATTAAGTGGGATTTAACCATTAAAATAAGTGTACGTTTTAATTAAAGGAATACAAAAGAAAGAAAAAAGCTTTCCTCTGGCTTTTCCTCAGTGGAGACATGGATTCCATCCCAAGGATTACGCATACTCAAAAGTAAAAATGGAATAGTACAATGCAATGAAAGTTGCTTTGGATAAGGGTGTACTTTATGCATAAGACAATATTAAATATATAAAAAACTAAACAAAAAACTGCTTATCAGTGCACATAGGATTTATTATGTCCCATATAGCCTTGTATGAAGATGGAAATAATTCAAGTAATTTTTTTAAATTATAAAAAATGTATTACTCAAAAATTGTCGATGCTTATTTCATTCATGTAATGAAGTATTTAATTAACAAAGATACACATTTTTAATTTTAACTACTGTTTTGGGGGAATTCTAATAGAAATTTTGATGGTAATGAGATTTACACATTTTTTTACCTATTTACTTGCAAATACAAAATTTAAACAGCATTCTTAATTAATAAATACAATAAATATCTTTAGAGTATAAATTGCTTATTGCAAAAACAGAATCTTTGGGGGGGCAGCTTATTTTACATACAGTACTAACATATTTACAGAGGTTCCCTGATAAATCCAAGAAGCTTAAACCAATTTAAATGAAAAGATAATCATTAACCTTAGATTACCATTTTCCACACTCAATGTAATGTGCTTCATTATCCACATCTTTGTCTGTACAATAAATCATCCACATCTAAAAAAAGCAATGTATTTACATTTAACATTTAACATTTAACAACAATGGGCATGAAAGATAATTGGTCAACTTTTCTTGTCATTGGTGGTGTCTCCCTGTTCCCTGAAACTTGTTCTAAAAGTGTGAGATACATTCTCAACTTTCATTCTTTACATCCATTTGCTTGACTTTACATCATCAGATGTCATTCAGTTTTAATTTTGTTTATAACCTTTTACATTTTTAAACTTTATTTTCCTTTCTGTTAGGCTTTCACGAATTCCCCAAGGTCAATAATTAATTGCGGCATCAAGAATGGTGAGCATATTTGGGAGAGTTTGGTGGTCAGTATACTTTAGAATTCTCAAAGCACTTTCTCTTGTCTGATGAGAGGGTTCTGAGCTCAGTCTTTGTGCAAACCCAGAACAATCCCCCACATTTCAGGCCAAGGTAGGAAACCATTGACAGAGTGGAGTTGGGGATGGAGGAGGGATGCTTAGAACAGTTCAGAGAATGAAGTTAAGAGGGCATGCCCATATTTACAGGTACTTCCCCTCTTATGCTGGTTGGACAGAGGATGTAATTACTTATGACGGGCAGATTGGTAATTATTTAGCCATGCTCCTCCTAAACGTTGTAAATAAAACTTTATTTCTTGTCAATTTCATACATTTGTGCAAATGTTTCAGCTACAAAATCTTTTAGAGATTTAGTTAATTAGACCAAAATGTACTTTAGCAATGATCTATGTGCTTCTCAATGCAAAACCTGCTACGGCTGGACTGAACAACTGCACGTGAGAGACGATGAAGTTGAAATCAGTTGAAAAGTGGGGTGTAGGTGAATGTTGGAATGAATCTGATCTGCTCTGTCATCGTGTCAGACTTTACAGGAGTGGCGGGCTGTCAGAATATGATTAACGCGTCGCATTCTTTGTTGTGTTGTGCATTGCAGCTCAACTGGTGGCAGCGTCTCTTCCGGGCTTCATTGTGTTTGTGGTGTATCGTGGCAGTCTGTCAGGTCTCGTTGGAAATTTTTCCGCATGCCTCACCTGTGTCAGACGCTGCTTCCTCCAAAACCTAGCAGAAATTGTTCATTTGTCTTTGTGCAAGGCTTATTTACATCATGCATTAATCTCTTGCTACCGTAGCTGACATACTTTATCTGTCGTCGCTGGCTCAGAGCTATGCACCATTGCAGGTCATTGTCTCAATGTCTTTCACAAAACCAGACGCTAAGCAAAAAAACACATTTAAATGCAGTTCATGCTGCTGAATATGTCTGACTTCAGTCTTCTCTAAACAAAGTGCACTTTAAAAAAGTCAAATTAAAGCAATTAGTTCATCAATTATGTCAAAACTTAGTTGGTTTTGGTGAATTTGAAAAATCAACTTTAATTGTGCTGTGACAAGCACTTTTAATATTGATCATTTTAAGATTTTAGTCAAACCCATTGATCAAGGGTGTCCAAAATATCATAAACTATTTAGTTTTGGAGGGCCAGAAGTGATGTACAATTCAAGTTGTACATCAGTTGTGCAGATTGCTTTTTTCAATGTCAATGTCTTTTTTGAAGCTTCAAGGTTTTTTCGATTAAAATGTTGGCCTGGAATGATGAAAGATCTGTGTTAAAGATTGATGTGAAATGTAAATAGTTTATAACATTAAAATGGCAACTTGATTTTGTATTCGGCCAATGTGAATCCGAAAAACTCCATAATGAAGCCCAACCCCTAAACATAACCATATGTAGCATGAATGCAGATTGTAATTAAAAGAACAAATGAGAAGATATAAAAGCGTATGAATCAGCCACCTCATAAAAAAGTTGTGAATAGATGTGACATTGTGTAACAAATGCCCAATTTCATACTTGACCATGCCATGCTCATTTCAGATTCTTATATATTTGGGTAAATAAAACCCTTCAGAGCCATAAATACAACGTGACTGTGTTCATCCGCTGCATTAGTCATGTCGCTACATATTTGAATAAAACCGACAAAAAACCAACAGACAGCACAGTGGCTAACCACAAGAACTTATCTCTAAGGAAAGTTATCTCTAAGGAAAGACTATTATCACCTCATAAGATCTGGTGCCAAAATATGAACAGGACATTGCCGCACAGCTCGATGGTAATTGCAAAAATGCATGGGATGGCATAAAGCACACATAACATTTTTCTGTTCCTAAAATACATCACAGATGGACATTTTGGCAGATGATTAATTCTCCAGTCCCTGAAAATGATGGGGAACGAGAATCATCTCAGTCCCAGATACGTTCACCACACATATAGAGTCAGAAGCCACAGACAGAAAACTGCAAGTATATTTTACTTTTCAACATGACTAATATTTATGTTTTTTAACCATGAAACAATTTGTGGATGCTTTTCATGCTCAATGTCATGCACAAATTAAACGCAAACACATGGAATCACATATAAAGACTATAGCTCTTGCATCAACATGGTTCATAGTTTTCAATGTTTGAGTGTTTTATTGATTTTTTTGGAAGACAGGTTCATATAAATGCAGTTGCTCTTGACCCAATGTTGTAGTTTAAGATGAATGCAAACTTCCTAAAGCAATACTGTATAAACGCATCATCAGTCTCAAAGCAATTCTTACATCAGCACATTCTGACCTCTTGTATCCTCATGTATAATCCTATTTTCTATTCACACGAAGCATCATACCAAACTTTCACACTCAATATAACAGAATACAGTCCGTAATCATTTTCAGTTGTTCATCCTTTGCAAATAATTGATTCGGAAACACTTTGTGGATTTGAGACAGGGTTGTGACTTTTGCTTTATATTGAATGTACCAAACAGTTCATTAAGAAAGACTCGTGCGAACCATACCTCGATCGTAACAACTTTGACAGGACTTTAGAAAACAAATTATTAACAAGCATAAAAACACTGGAAAAGTAATGTGTCTTCATAACACCCAATCGTCTTCCAATACAGAAGGTTCAGGACTGTTGAACATCCATACATCACCCCAGACAGCATATCAGCCAGTCCTGAAAAATGTGACAAAATACATGAAGGATAACAGCAAAAGATATCTGGAATACTCCACCGAGTGGTCTTTTGTTTGCCCGCTATGAGGAAATCACTGCACAAGGAATGATGAATGATGTTAATGGAAACACATCTCAGGTGTGCCCAAGACCACCTGAATGTTCCACAAAGCCTCCAAGAAAATATTCTGTGGACAGATGAGTTGAACGTTTATGCAAAACCCACAATGAGTGGAGAATCATGGTTTAAAACGTGATTTATCTATGATTTAGCCCTTTTAAGGAGACCTGTAAGTTACCTTAGTATAAAAATAAATACTTATATAAATGTCAGAACAGATGTGTTTAGTAATGTGTCGTAAGCAGATTGAATTTGGTTTGTTGTTATAAACAAAGCAGTAAGTGTTAATCCTTGTTCATTTTTTGACTTAAAGTCGTCTGCAGGTCACCAGCGACTGATGCTTGACCTGAGACAGCACATCACCTGAATGTGCTGAGCCAGAAGATCAGACAAGAACATTAAAAGATTTTGTAATGTGAAGCGTCCGCATCACTTCCAGCGGCCGGTTAGAAGCACAAGATGAGCACTTGTCTTTACAAAGCCATTCCTATCTTTCCTTTACACAATGAAGACAGTGACAAATGGCTCGCTCTCAGGATGGCTGCACTGATGTCCCGTTTGGATTCAGTACAGGCATACCTCTCACCATTGTTTGACTTAACAGATGAGTTTTGTTTCACCACTGTGAGTATCTGTTTAAGCTTGCAGCTCCAAGATTGTCTTTAAGAGTGAGAAAAAAACATTCCTCGCCTAAGAGATGTGCAGTGCATTTAAAGCATCCGAGCTTCTTTTACTGAATATCTCATTGACGAAAGCCAAAGGAAGAAGGGATGAGTCAGTGATTTCTTCTGAGCTAAGAGGTTAAGTCTGTGAAGAGTTATACAGAACATTTAACATGTTTTACAAATGTCACCTCTTGGCCATTGACAGCCATTATGTACTTTTCTTTCAGATGTCTTTTTAATCTGTTTAACATCATCATGGATACTTCTTTAAGACATTCTGTACACCTTTGTACTGTTTTTCAATAGCATAAATTATTTTAGTATTGTCCATATTGTGAATTTACAGATTTGGGACTTTTTGTCACCACGATTCTGAACCATCTGTTTATAGTTTACTACATTTCTGTTGATAAAGTCTAAATATAACAAAATAGACACCGATTTTCTGATAAAAGAGGAAATATATCCCAAAAGTGCTTAAAACCCTTTAAACCCCAAAAACTTGACTTGCACAATTAGAAAAACCTGTGGCAAACTTGTATTTTTGTCATGGTAAGGTTGACATTTTCACAGAATTATCAGTATTTTTAAAGTCCACAGTCTCTAGTAATGAGGGCCTATAGATATTAACAGATCAAATGGAGATTAAACATGTAGGAAGTGAATTGTTAGGAAGTGAATCTTGCAGAAGTTTGCTCTTGAGTCAAGCACTCTCATCACGTTAAAGATCAGCCATGTGCTGCTGCTAAAAGGTTTGGTGTAAACAGACGGCAAACTGGTTTTTACATTACCTATCTGGCACAAATATATATAAAAGTATATGGCAAATAGTGTTATTTTAGGAGAATTTTTTGTTTTTTAATTGTTTATTGAAATATTTAAACATTTTATGTTTTAAGCATATTGCTCTTGTTATTTGGCTTGCATATTGTATCTGTATCAGTTCTGTTTTGTACTAGTTTGGCAATGTTTCAGTTATACATGTCATCATTGTTATTCTGTTCTGCTGTGTCTTCTTTCTCATCTGATTTGTTTCACTGGTTATGGATTAGTTTTCACCTGTTTCTGATCTCTTTGATTAGGTCCATGCATTTAAAGCCTGTGTTTCCTCTGGCTTATAGTCCTGTATACTACTTGGGTTGTGGTTTAGTCTGTAATCATTGCAAACCTTTTCAGACTCAAATTTGTCAAAAATGTCCAGTGCTGAGTTTAAAAACAATATGAACGACACATGACATACTACTGTACAACTTTAACACATACCAGACAAAGATGGATCATTCATTGTAATGGTTGTCTACACAGATGATCACATAACAGATCACACATCATACATCATATATCATATAGATCAAGAGTGAATGCCTCAAACTGCAGTCATACACACTTAACATTCTTTGTGGAAACAGTGGAAATATATGTGTGGATTTGTTCAAAGTTAAAGTTGAAATGTGTGATACTGCATTGCAGTCATTTTCTGCAATAGAAAAGAGTTCCACAAACTAAAAGGTCATTAAATAATTGCAGGTTTATATGTCTTCTTCACAAGTTTATGAATTTATTTTCACCAAAATCTTCTCTGCAGTCTATCCAATAACATATGGATGCTTTAATGGGACATTGTATGCTGTTCATTCATATTTTATTTCATATATAATATTAAAATACATTTAAACTGCAGAGCTGGAAAAAAGAGCTGAATGTCAGGTTTAGTGAATAGATTGTGGAGGAAGAGACTGTAAACTGATCCTGGATCAGCAGAAATGGAGCTGTTGACGCTGACACATCATGTTGAAGAGCAAACAGAAGACTGAACTCAGTGTTACCCCAAAACTTCTAAATAATATCCAATAATATACTCACACTCCTAAAGTTACTCAGAGAAAGACTTTAAAACTGAACAATATTGCTGAAACGATTTATTCTATAATCAATCATTTATTTATTTATTTATTTTATTTTTTTACTCCCAATGATCAACACAAATAATAAATATAACAACTATCTACATTTGGGAAAATATTCTTTTAATACTAAAACATCCCACGGGCAATGGGCTAAAACATTAATTATTTACTCATTAATTCATCTTTATTTCCTTTATTTAGCCAGCAGCTGTAGAACCAGAACATTTTAACAATTATATTTTCGTGAGTTTTTCAAGTCATTAACTTATTATTCTACACCATAATTTTTAAACACTTTATGTTTTCCTTATAATTACCATATGCTCGATATACACTATAAAAAAGTGACGGCGCATTCTTTATTACTATTATTCCTAAATAAATACTTCATTAAGTTTTTTTTATACCCGTTGATATAAAAATACTTTAGGCCAAGGCAATGTATAACACCCTTCAAATGTCCCAAAAAACAATTTTCCTTCCTGATTTTAAACTGAAATTAACCAGACCCGCACAAAAACATTTATCAATATTTGCATCTTTAAGATCATATTCTTATTTTCTTATTAGTTGTTTTTATATGTTATGGATTAAGTTGTGGGAAAGATACAAATAATCAAATCTATTAATTCAAAACTTTTTATAAAGTTATCACCTGAAAGTTTAAAACGAAATCTTGGACAATAAGTTAATAACACACAACAATAAATATATTCACCCTGCCAAATTCCTAATGACGATTATTCACTGGGTTTAATTTTCCAGATAACGAGATATTCATGTGTTATAATATTATCTATATATTTATTTAGAAAGTGTATGTCATAATAGAAATAATACGGCATTAAATTGTATTCATCGATTTGGAAAGACACACAAACGAACCAATCAAAATGATGAAAAAAGAATAAATAAGCCTATTCCTTTAAATAGCTTTGCACTTATTATTATAATTAGCATTATTTATCGTTGATTTAATTTATAAATATTTTATGGATATATTTATTATTTATTTATATTATTTCATTAATTTATTTTATTAATTAATTCATATTATTATTATTATTATCATTGCTATTATTATAAATAAAATACATATATATAATAACGAATTCACTCATTCTTAGGCAATTTTTAATTGTAAATGTGTAAAATATAATCAGAATGAACGAATATAAATACACAGAACATTTAAAATGACCAATTCTTACTGCTGAAGCGATTTTAATAAAGCAGTCAGTTTTTGTAATGAATAATCAGATTTCTCTCGACATTCTCCATTCTTGCAGAAGTTTGCAAACAACGAACCAATCCAACATGCCATCAAAACCGACCCAAAATGATTGTAAAACTACTTAAAGGAACTCATCCAATCGCGATATCCCGGTGCCCAGATAGAAAACTGGACATTTGTGTGTTATATATATATATATATATATTTATAAATATTTATCTATATGATGCTGGGGCTGGGTGGCACTGGTCCAGCATTAACACAGATAGCATCACTGGAGGCGCCAAATGCGGCCAAGCACCATTACTGCCAGCAGCTCCCAGAGAACAACAGAAGGGTCCTATCATTCTAAACACAGCCCTCCTTTCAAACTTCTCTTTAACAAGAACATTATTATTACCATACAGGGCCTACATTTCAAAACACAAGTTTAACCCAAGATGGGAAATGAGACGAAAGGTGAAAACACATAATGATGTTTATTTTAATGTCTTTATTTAGCATATTTACAGATGAATTTATAAAAAATATATGACTAAAGTTTTCTTCATATGTACATTAACAAATAAGGGTCTTGGTTCACAGGAGTTTGTGTAATGATGCTTTTAAATCGTATCTATATAATGAAGACGAATGACTAAGGTGGGAATTTCATTTTGCATTTTTTCATAAATAGCATAGAGAAAAATGTTTGGACATCATGGTTAAACAGCCAACCAGCAAATAGCTGAGCTACAGCAAAGAACAAAATGGTGTACATTCATTTTGGATTTACAGAATTCCGCTGGATCAGAACAACAGTTTGAACTTACAGTTTGTGTTGTTGGAATGTGCTTTATTCTACACTGTTGTGTGCTGTTAGGATGTGGAGGTAGCAAGATTGAGTCCATGGATGCTGTTGAGGGTCTCGTGCTGCTGCTTACTGAGGGGACTGGGGGGCTTTCTGTCTCCTGCAGGACAAACAAGAGGAAACATTTAAACAAACTGCAATACACACAGAAAAGACAGGATTATGATCCTGCAACATAAGTGAAAGATTATTGTAATATCAACGTAAATGCTGTGGGTTGGAGGCAACACAATCTGCAAAATGCAGTAAAAATAAAACAAATTGTGGCGTCAAGCTGGCATCTATTTACATATTTATTATTTAATGCTATATTTTAGTTAAAACCATTAGTTTTGCACATTTAAACACCCACCGTGGGCACGTCCAATCATTTTTTTATAGTTATAATTGAGCTCATACAGCAAATTTAAATTAAAGATCAGGTAACCCCACACGACCTCAGTCCGATATGAAATTATTGCATCATTGCAGCTAATAATAAAAACTAAACTTATAATTCACATTCGAAAACGAAGCATAAAAAAGTGTTATGTAAAATTCTTGCATCATTGCAGCTTAAAATAAAATTAGACTCACTTATTATACACATTCGAAAACAAAACATAAAAAGAGTCCGATATAGAATTATTGCATCATTGCAGCTAATAAAAACTAAATATTACACTCACTTATAATACACATTCGAAAACAAAACATAAAAAGAGTCTGATATAGAATTATTGCATCATTGCAGCTATTAAAAACTAAATATTACACTCACTTATAATACACATTCGAAAACGAAGCATAAAAAAGAATTATATAAAATTATTGCATAATTGCAGTTATTAAAAACTAAATATTACACTCACTTGTAATATTTGATATAAATAATTAATAATAATTCATGTGATATAAACTGTGCATACCATCTCGCATTGCGTGTTTGAACGCCATAGATGAATGGATGTCACTCGGGTGCATCGTCACGCCTGTGCCCGGGTGAGAGAGGCTGGTGCCCTGCGTCTGCCAGTGATGCCCAGGGCCCACATAACTGCCCGCCGGGCCGCTGTACACGCTGTACTGATTGGATGGAGAGTAAGCGCACGCCGGGACATAACTGGATAATGTGGACGAAGGCTAAAAGAAAAGAAACGCGCACATTAACAAAAGAGAGAAAAAAAGAAGCAGGGAAAATGTTCACATCGAAAATAATTCACAGAAAATCGAAAAACATTTTTAGTTGCATGTTATTAATTTTAATAAAATTATGGCAGTATTGCCAACAACGGGCATTCAAAATCCGATATTAGTCTTTCTTCTGTAATTAAACTCTAACATTAAAACTAAAGTTATAATCAATAATGTGAAAATGATCTAAATACATTAATAATGCCTCTGTACCTGATGGTATTTAATGTCAGAATCAATAGGTGATTTGTCTAATCCATTGACTCCATGAGCAGAAGGAAATGTTGCTCTATTGACGCTGCTCCAGTCCTCCATTTTTGGGGCATACCCCTCAGCTCCAGCAATAGCTGGAAAATAAGTTCACATTCATTTCACTTTTGCAATATAAAGAATAACCACGAAAGCATTACATTTACATTACATTACAAACAGCATATACAACATTATAACAATAACATGTTAAGAGTGTTATTAGTAAATATATTATTATGAATATAATCATTTAAATGACATTCAGAAACACAAAACAAATAGAATTAAATGCTCAAGAAACCCTTAATCCAAATTGCGCAGAATTGATATCAGTAATGCATCGTGTTTATTAATAATTCTAATGATGTTTATTCTATTTCCTTGATAATAAATCGGTTTCCAAATGGTAAAAATATAACAAACAGCATTCATAATTCACGATGTACATTTTTTGTATAATTTAACCATAACTCATTGTTGAATTATAACACATTTATTAATAGCAACACAATACTGTTCAGTTTGGAGAACGAGGCCTACTCGGTGTAACTCTGGAAACAAACTTTGTTCCAACACTTGAACACATCAAACAACCTTCATGTCTCAGTTTTCTAAATTCAAGATGAACTCATAATGTACAGTCAGGGTAAAAAAGTTTTAAAATGTATTTTCCATGCATTAAGTTGTAACGCAGGCCTCTCAATGTCAATGCGTCACGAACCAAGCTATTGAGGCCTATGCCCCATCCTTCAACCAGCCAAACCCAAATGTAATATCTCACCTGAAGGGTCCATGAAAGCCCGAATCCCCAGAATGTTGGTGACCGTGTGGGGTGAAGGCCAGCCTCGGGAAATGCTCACATGCCCACCCGGCACGCCGGCAGAATTGCTCATCTTGGTTCCGGATGGAGACATTGCATTGGGGTAAGAGTATGGGTAAATGGGGTTGTAAGAAAGGCCGGACTGCGGTGGGGCTTGCTTTCCGTTCTCGTACTGGTTTGGCTGGGAAAGGGTTCCGATCTTGTTCCTTAATATCCGACTTATGGAGCTGACCGACGGCACATTGTATTTGTCGCAGACTCCATCCGCAAGAAGACGGTCCCGGATCTCCCATGCGAAAATCCCGGGGTCCGACTGTTTGTAATCCCGTATGTTTTTCACCACGTTGGGTGTCGTGACTCTGGGTTTGCTGCCACCGATCGCCCCGGGCAGAATGGACCCGGTTTCGTTGTATCTGGCCAGGATTTTGCTCACGCACCCGTGGGACACCCGGAGCTGTCTGCTGATGTCACAGGGTCGAATCCCGAGCTGGGCCAGTTCCACGATTCGGAGTCTGATGGCGTTTGGTAAAGGACGTCCGTTGACAAAAACTCCCCCCAGCTGGTTTACCTCCCCATAGGTTTGCTCTGAAATCAAGACATGGCAGGAAATGGGCATGAGGACTTGAGCTTGAATGTGAACTTTTTCCTCTAAAGTTTTGGAGCACCAGAATGTTTAACATCCAGCAGAATAAACACACTTGCAATCGATTCATGCACGACACAAAGTGTAAGAATCTGCAAACCAAATGTTTAAATGACACATGCATTCCATATTAAAGAAGTCTTGAGGGTTCTGTCTCACTATATAAGATCTATGTCAATGATGCATGCCAATGTGAAGAAGAACTCACCCATTTGCTTCTCTTTCAGACTGGATCTCTTCTCTAATGGCCGAACTCTGTGGCATGTGTGGAGAACTGGATTTCAAAGTTTGGAAAAACTTCCCAAAGTTCAAAACAATCCGATGGAGAGCATGCAGAATGGGATCCGAGAGATCCTCTCCGGTTAAAGAGGATTTGTGTGATCCCGCAGGCAGAACTTTGCTGGAGTTCATTTGACGCGTCCTCCACGTCAATCTAAGCGTTACGCGTAGAGAAATGGGCTGCTCTCATTGGTCCAGGAGTCTTCGAATGGGCTGCATGTGTGCGCATCTGTGCCATCCAGATAGAAGTTTGACACTTTTCACTAAACTCTACAGAAGAAAAGTGCACGGATGCGTTCCCTTGACGCTTTCCCAAAGGATGTATGTGATTAAATAAGAAACAGACAATATACATATACACACACACGCAGGAAGACAGACAGACAGACAGGCAGAGAGACATACAGACAGACAGACACACCAACACACACACACACACACACACACACACACACACACACACACACACACACACACACACACACACACACACACACACGCGCAGGAAGACAGACAGACAGACAGGCAGAGAGACATACAGACAGACAGACACACACACACACACACACACACGCACGCACGCACGCACGCACGCACGCACA
>CM065663.1:360987-363982 GCA_033220385.1 Triplophysa yarkandensis | reverse complement strand
TAAAACACTTAATAAAAAAGTTTGCATAAAACACTTAATAAAAAAGTTTTGATAAAACACTTAATAAAAAAGTTTTGATAAAACACTTAGTAAAAAAGTTTTGATAAAACACTTAGTAAAAAAGTTTTGATAAAACACTTAATAGAAAAGTTTGCATAAAACACTTAATAAAAAGTTTTGATAAAACACTTAATAAAAAGGTTTTGATAAAACACTTAATAAAAAAGTTTTGATAAAACACTTAGTAAAAAAGTTTTGATAAAACAATTAATAAAAAGGTTTTGATAAAACACTTAATAAAAAAGTTTTGATAAAAACACTTAGTAAAAAAGTTTTGATAAAACACTTAATAAAAAAGTTTTGATAAAACACTTCATAAAAAAGTTTTGATAAAACACTTAATAGAAAAGTTTTTAATAAAACACTTCATAAAAAAGTTTTGATAAAACACTTAATAGAAAAGTTTTGATAAAACACTTCATAAAAAAGTTTTGATAAAACACTTAATAGAAAAGTTTTGATAAAACACTTAATAGAAAAGTTTAATAAAACACTTAGTAAAAAAGTTTTGATAAAACACTTAATAAAAAAGTTTGATAAAACACTTAATAAAAAAGTTTGGATAAAACACTTAATAAAAAGTTTTGATAAAACACTTAATAAAAAAGTTTTGATAAAACACTTAATAAAAAGTTTTGATAAAACACTTAATAACAAGTTTGGATAAAACACTTAATAAAAAAGTTTGGATAAAACACTTGATAAAAAAGTTTGATAAAACACTTAATAAAAAAGTTTTGATAAAACACTTAATAAAAAGTTTGGATAAAACACTTTATAAAAAGTTTTGATTAAAACACTTAATAAAAAAGTTTGGATAAAACACTTAATAAAAAAGTTTTGATAAAACACTTAATAAAAAAGTTTTGGTAAAACACTTAATAAATGAGTTTTTTATAAACACTTAATAAAAAAGTTTTAATAAAACACTTAATAAAAAAGTTTTGATAAAACACTTAATAAAAAAGTTTTGATAAAACACTTAATAAAAAAGTTTTGATAAAACACTTAATAAAAAAGTTTTGATAAAACACTTAATAAAAAAGTTTTGATAAAACACTTAATAAAAAGGTTTTGATAAAACACTTAATAAAAAAGTTTTGATAAAACACTTAATAAAAAGTTTTGATAAAACACTTAATAGAAAAGTTTTGATAAAACACTTAATAAAAAGTTTTGATAAAACACTTAATAAAAAAGTTTTGATAAAACACTTAATAGAAAAGTTTTGATAAAACACTTAATAAAAAAGTTTTTGATAAAACACTTAATAAAAAAGTTTTGATAAAACACTTCATAAAAAAGTTTTGATAAAACACTTCATAAAAAAGTTTTGATAAAACACTTAATAGAAAAGTTTGGATAAAACACTTCATAAAAAAGTTTTGATAAAACACTTAATAGAAAAGTTTTAAGAAAAACACTTCATAAAAAAGTTTTGATAAAACACTTAATAAAAAAGTTTAATAAAACACATAATAAAATTTTTTTAATAAAACACTTAATAAAAAAGTTTGGATAAAACACTTAATAAAAAAGTTTTGACAAAACACTTAATAAAAAAGTTTTGACAAAACACTTAATAAAAAAGTTTTTAATAAAACACGTCATAAAAAGTTTTGATAAAACACTTAATAGAAAAGTTTTGATAAAACACTTCATAAAAAAGTTTTGATAAAACACTTAATAAAAAAGTTTTGATAAAACACTTATTAAAAGTTTAATAAAACACTTAATAAAAAAGTTTGATAAAACACTTAATAAAAAAGTTTTGATAAAACACTTAATAAAAAGTTTTTATAAAACACTTAATAAAAAAGTTTTGATAAAACACTTAATAAAAAGTTTTGATAAAACACTTAATAAAAAGTTTGCATAAAACACTTAATAAAAAAGTTTTGATTAAAACACTTAATAAAAAGTTTTGATAAAACACTTAATAAAAAAGTTTTGATAAAACACTTAATAAAAAAGTTTTGATAAAACACTTAATAAAAAAGTTTTGATAAAACACTTAATAGAAAAGTTTTAATAAAACACTTAATAAAAATATTTTGATAAAACACTTAATAAAAAGGTTTAGATTTGACTTAAAACTTTAAGAAAATTGATACAATTGTTAGCATTTGAAAACTTCCTTTTCTAAACGTGTTAACAGATAGATCTAACTGACCAATAAAAATAATAATATATCTAGAAATTATATTATTAATTTAATTTACTCACCTGATGTTGTTTATAAAACACACATTGTAAAAACAGCATTAAACTTACCCAATTTCGAGTATCTCTTACATAAGACAACACAGCGTTTTCATGATTTCTCTGTGATGTAATATAGTTTTACTTTAAAACTAGGAAGGGATACATTAAAATTTTTGTCATCATTTAGTCAGATGAGTTGTGCAAAAGCAAGAAACAATGCTTATAACCAACAAGTTTGTGAACCTCATTTAAGGAAAAACTATTTATAATTAATTTTGTTTAATTGAGCACAACAATAGATATTTTAAAGAATGTAAGAAAAAGGTATGAAACACTTTTGACTTCCATTGTTTTTTTCTATAATGGGAGTCAGTGGGGTTCAAGAAATGCTTGGTTACAAAAATTTGTCCAAATATTTTTCTCTCTTTTAAATCACACAAAGACATTACTACAGTTTTGGAACATTTAGAGTGAAAATGTCCAAAAAATGTCCAAAAGGTTTATAACAGCCCCTTTGAGCATGTATCTATATTTGGTTAATTATATTTTATATTATATTATAATTTTTTCATATGATGTTTTTCTTATCACCAGCATAAGCAATTGTGTCATCAGGTTAAGACTTAGTCTTAAATCCATTTTACTAAATATGTACTATACTGTTTTATACTGGATACACATAAAAAAGTTCATTTTAGTTTGCAAATACACATTATTAAAATGTGTACAT
>CM065663.1:343487-355987 GCA_033220385.1 Triplophysa yarkandensis | reverse complement strand
CTCGTGCAACAAACTCACTGCAGAACACTTCCGGGTCACGTGACAGCACGTGTCAGAGCAGCACGTCACGTGACTCGCTGAACGTCACAAGCGTCACACAGTGAACTTAATTAAAACTATTAGAATAAGAAATTAATTTATAAAAATATAAAATTTTACATCATAATTCTCCCTTCAAGTGTTGTCACGGTTTTTTTTTTTTTTGCATATAAATTGTGTTAAAATATCACGATATTAATTTTTTTTATTAATTTCTTAATTTCTTAAAAGATTGTTTTCACATAATATCTACACAAACAGATATAAACATTAATAAATAAATAAAAATCCATTAGGTAAAATCATAAAAACTTTATGTTAAGACAACTAAACATTTATTACATTATATAAATCAAAGTCATTATAAAATTACATTTTTATTCTAGCTTTCTTATTCTGTGACGAATTAGTATTTAAATACATTCAAAATTCATATTTATAGAGTTATAATGTAAAGTAATACATCTCACTGGATATTATTCTTAATAAATAAAGTAATATTTCCACAGAGATCTAAATGAAAAGCAGTTTCAATATACAATTGACAAAATAAACATTTTATGTTAATAATAGCTTTATATTTCTTTAAATAAAGTTAACATTTGTTATATCTTCTTTGTAATATGCTTCGTTTTTACTTTATTGGAAATTAAAAAAAACTTTAGGAGAAATTAAAAGTTACTATTCCCATAACAATGACGTAATCATTAGGACTAATTCTGTTATATTCTGTAATAATTCTATATAGGTCACTATAGTAGATTTCACAAGAGTCCTCTCCTTCACTATAGTAGATTTCACAAGAGTCCTCTCCTTCACTATAGTAGATTTCACAAGAGTCCTTCACTATAGTAGATTTCACAAGAGTCCTTCACTATAGTAGATTTCACAAGACTCAGTCCTTCACTATAGTAGATTTCACAAGATTCAGTCCTTCACTATAGTAGATTTCACAAGAGTCCTCTCCTTCACTATAGTAGATTTCATAAGAATCAGTCCTTCACTATAGTAGATTTCATAAGAATCAGTCCTTCACTATAGTAGATTTCACAAGGGTCCTCTCCTTCACTATAGTAGATTTCACAAGAGTTCTCTCCTTCACTATAGTAGATTTCACAAGAGTCCTCTCCTTCACTATAGTAGATTTCATAAGAATCAGTCCTTCACTATAGTAGATTTCATAAGAATCAGTCCTTCACTATAGTAGATTTCACAAGAGTCCTCTCCTTCACTATAGTAGATTTCACAAGAGTCCTCTCCTTCACTATAGTAGATTTCACAAGAGTTCTCTCCTTCACTATAGTAGATTTCACAAGAATCAGTCCTTCACTATAGTAGATTTCACAAGAATCCTTCACTATAGTAGATTTCACAAGAATCCTTCACTATAGTAGATTTCACAAGAGTCCTCTCCTTCACTATAGTAGATTTCACAAGAGTCAATCCTTCACTATAGTAGATTTCACAAGAGTTCTCTCCTTCACTATAGTAGATTTCACAAGAGTCCTCTCCTTCACTATAGTAGATTTCACAAGAGTCCTCTCCTTCACTATAGTAGATTTCACAAGAGTCCTCTCCTTCACTATAGTAGATTTCACAAGAGTCAATCCTTCACTATAGTAGATTTCACAAGAGTTCTCTCCTTCACTATAGTAGATTTCACAAGAGTCCTCTCCTTCACTATAGTAGATTTCACAAGAGTCCTCTCCTTCACTATAGTAGATTTCACAAGAGTCCTCTCCTTCACTATAGTAGATTTCACAAGAGTCCTTCACTATAGTAGATTTCACAAGAGTCCTTCACTATAGTAGATTTCACAAGAGTCCTTCACTATAGTAGATTTCACAAGACTCAGTCCTTCACACATGTTCAGTCACATGATGTGTTCACTTGCGTCACACACACACACACACACACACACACACACACACACACACACACACACACACACACAGAGAGAGAGTGATATGGCTGCATTAAAGAGATGTATGTGTCTGCTGTTTGTTATCAGCATCATCTGTACAAGGACTTCATGTGAAACTGTTGCCAGGAAAGAGGAAAAGGTTTGAAGCTTTACATAATCCATTCTTTATTCTGTTCTGTAATATTATCCTGTTCTGGGATTCTGTATTTCTTAAGAGTGTTACATTAAATACTTCACCTCATGGTAATCTATCTAATAAATGATTTCTTTGGTTTCTTCTCTCATACAGATGTTTATGTTCTCTATAATGTATATGTCTATAATGTCTATGATGTCTCTCATTGTCTCGTTGCTATGGCAACAGGTTCCTCACCATTGATCCATCACTAGGATTTCGGTGCATTTATAGATCTCTGCTCACCTAATGAAAGTTCATGTCTGTTCTGCAATTGCTTTTACTTTTTTACAGTTTTTCATTATACACCAGTCGACTGGGTATTTTCCATTTTTTCAAGACACATCGACAACAAATCAAACCGAGATCAAGATTTTGGATTGGATAGGTGCTGTTGTTTAGTTCACATAGGCACAGAGAATCAATAACCACATGATGATCTGGACTTTGAGATCAAACAAACACAGGATTTGTGCTTGTTCTGTGTTTTTGTTTTCACTGAACACAATACAATCCTTGGAGACGTCATCTGTCCCTCTGCTTTAATTTCAAGACATTCTGTTGCCATGTATGGAACACATAATTATGTAGACATCCGTAGTACTTACCAGCATTCCTGTGGCACATTGGCACAAGACATGGGTTCTATCCCTAGGATTGCACACACTCAAAAATGTTACAGTAAAATGCCATTTAAGTCGCTTTGGATACAAGAGTCTGCCCAATGTAAATGTTCTGGACATTAGTGAAGTGGATCAATATTGTTCTGCAAGCTTGGACCTGTTCTGCTTGAACATTACAGTATAAAATTACATTACGCTTCTGTAAGCACACCTGACTATAAAGTCAATGTCATTTAAATGTAAGTCACCAATCATTCTTGTGAAATGAGACGTCTGGTGTATAATCCGTATCTATGTTTTATAATCGGAGAAATGTTCATGTTTGAGATCTTAAATCATCTCGGTTGCAGACAAATCTGAGCTCAGAAACGTTGTTGAGGTGTCTTCTGAGTCTCACAATGAATGCAAGAGAAGCACACAGAAGTGAGTTGATGGGGGAATGTTAATGAAAGGGATGGCATAAACCTCACGCCATCTTGTTTTTCTCTTTTCAGCTGAAACATGAAGCCAGCACATTGAGCTCCAGCGAACTGAGGAGCGTTGTAGCTCAGACTGATCTGGACCGGATGTGGCAGAAAGACCTGAAGCCCATGCTTGTTGTGCGCTACCCTGGCTCCTCGGGGAGCCAAGACGTTCAACAGGTCAGTGTGCACGTGACGGACAGCTGACCCTCATACATATACTCAAGTGTGCTCACTCTCTCTCTCTCTCTCTCTCTCTCTCTCTCTCTCTCTCTCTCTCTCTCTCTCTCTCTCTCTCTCTCTCTCTCTGGTCTCTCTCTCTCTGGTCTCTCTCTCTGGTCTCTCTCTCTCTCTCTGGTCTCTCTCTCTCTCTGGTCTCTCTCTCTCTCTGGTCTCTCTCTCTGGTCTCTCTCTCTCTCTGGTCTCTCTCTCTCTCTCTGGTCTCTCTCTCTCTCTGGTCTCTCTCTCTGGTCTCTCTCTCTCTGGTCTCTGGTCTCTCTCTCTCTCTGGTCTTTCTGGTGTCTCTGGTCTCTCTCTCTCTCTGGTCTCTCTCTCTCTCTCTCTCTCTCTCTCTCTCTCTCTCTCTCTCTGGTCTCTCTCTGGTCTCTCTCTGGTCTCTCTCTCTCTGGTCTCTCTCTCTGGTCTCTCTCTCTCTGGTCTCTCTCTGGTCTCTCTCTGGTCTCTCTCTCTCTGGTCTCTCTCTCTCTGGTCTCTCTCTGGTCTCTCTCTGGTCTCTCTCTCTCTGGTCTCTCTCTCTGGTCTCTCTCTCTCTGGTCTCTCTCTGGTCTCTCTCTGGTCTCTCTCTCTCTGGTCTCTCTCTCTGGTCTCTCTCTCTCTGGTCTCTCTCTGGTCTTTCTCTCTCTGGTCTCTCTCTCTCTGGTCTTTCTCTCTCTGGTCTCTCTCTCTCTGACTCTCTCTCTGGTCTCTCTGGTCTCTCTCTCTCTCTGGTCTCTCTCTCTCTGGTCTCTCTCTGGTCTCTCTCTCTGGTTCCTCTCTCTCTGGTCTCTCTCTGGTCTCTCTCTGGTCTCTCTCTCTGGTTCCTCTCTCTCTGGTCTCTCTCTGGTCTCTCTCTCTGGTCTCTCTCTCTGGTCTCTCTCTCTGGTCTCTCTCTCTGGTCTCTCTCTCTCTGGTCTCTCTCTCTGGTCTCTCTCTCTCTGGTCTCTCTCTCTGGTCTCTCTCTCTGGTCTCTCTCTCTGGTCTCTCTCTCTCTGGTCTCTCTCTGGTCTCTCTCTCTGGTCTCTCTCTCTGGTCTCTCTCTCTGGTCTCTCTCTCTCTGGTCTCTCTCTGGTCTCTCTCTCTGGTCTCTCTCTCTGGTCTCTCTCTGGTCTCTCTCTGGTCTCTCTCTCTGGTCTCTCTCTCTCTGGTCTCTCTCTCTGGTCTCTCTCTCTGGTCTCTCTCTGGTCTCTCTCTGGTCTCTCTCTCTGGTCTCTCTCTCTCTGGTCTCTCTCTCTGGTCTCTCTCTCTCTGGTCTCTCTCTCTCTGGTCTCTCTCTCTGGTCTCTCTCTGGTCTCTCTCTCTGGTCTCTCTCTCTCTGGTCTCTCTGGTCTCTCTGGTCTCTCTGGTCTCTCTGGTCTCTCTCTCTCTCTCTCTCTCTCTCTCTCTGGTCTCTCTCTCTCTCTCTCTCTCTCTCTCTCTCTCTCTCTCTCTCTCTCTCTCTCTAGCACATTAAATCCACTCTGAGTTCACTGAAAGCAGGATGGGAGCTGACCGAAGATTCTTTCTACGCTCCCACTCCTTACGGCCAGCTCCCCTTCACCAACATAATCGCCACACTCAACCCGGCGGCAAAGCGTCAGCTAGTGTTGGCCTGTCACTATGATTCCAAGTATTATCCTCCGCAGTGGGACGGTCGTGAGTTTGTGGGCGCTACAGACTCTGCTGTACCCTGCTCTATGATCCTGGAGCTGACGAGAGCTCAAGATGAGGAGCTGAAGACCATAAAGGTTTGAGAATCTGATCGTTGTGTTGTGTGTCACAGCAGATGGCAGTGTGTGTAAACACTGTGTGTGTGTTTGTGTCAGGACTCGGGGTCAGATGTTTCTCTACAGCTGTTGTTTTTTGATGGAGAGGAGGCGCTCTATCAGTGGACATCTGAAGATTCGCTGTACGGTGCCCGGCATCTGGCACACAGAATGAGCACAACACCACACCAGCCCGGGACCACCGGCACAAACCAGCTGGATTCCATCGTACAGTTCCCTCACAAACTGATCACACAAACTGTATCTTATAATAATCCAAAAAGATTCCCTCTTATTATCGTGATGTTCTTTACTTCATTATTATACACACGTGCTGATGGGGAATTATAAATATTGGGAAGGCCAGCCAACAAAAGTTTATTTGTTAAATGTGACAAATGTCTCAATCTCCTCTCAGGATCTGTTTGTTCTGTTGGATCTGATCGGAGGTCCTGATCCACGTTTTGGGAATCAGTTCTCCAGCACAACTCGATGGCTTTCCAAACTCCAGAATATCGGTTTGTATCTCAGTCTTCTTTTTCTCACCTCTTGTGCTTACCGGTACATTAAGTTGGGTTTCATTCTTAAAGACATTCTTTTTTAGATTCTAATAATCCTTTTGTAGTATTATTATCTGCTTTTATATTCATGACTCTAAAGCTTCTGGTTAGTTCCAACAAAGATAGCAAAATAAACCTGTAGTAACATTTGGTCATGATTGATTGAGTCTGCCGTCTTCTAACTATATGACAGAATATACATTTTTCAGTTCATCATTTCTATAACCAATATATAAATATTGTAGGTCTCTGAAGAGCTAGCATGTGTTCATATTGGTTGTCTTATTTTTTTCTAGAGCGTCGACTTCACATGCTTGGTGTCCTGGAGGATCACCCGAATGAGGTTCAGTACTTCTGGCCCAGCCTGCACGTGGGTTTAGTTCTAGATGATCACATACCGTTTCTCAATCGAGGTAAAGTACTTAATCCTAAGTCAAAAGAAGTTTTAGATGTTCATAAAAAATCATTGAAAGCATGTGCATTTCTCCTAGGAGTTCGAATTCTTCACCTCATATCGACACCTTTTCCGGCGGTATGGCACACCTTCGATGACAACGAAGAGAATCTGGATCGCTCATCCATCAACAACCTCAACAAGATCCTGCAGGTGTTTGTGCTCGAGTACCTGAACAAGAAAAGCCAAAACCCTGTCCCCGAAGACTCCTAATGTTCTTCTGTTCTCTTACCAAATCCCTCCTATCTAAAGTGTTAAATGTTGCCGAAATGCACAATCGATTCTAGTTACAGTTTAGATGGACCAATCATCAGATCAAGGATTCTGATCAACCGTCGAACATTTCCTCCTGTAAACTTTTTCTTGTAAAAATGACTTTACTTCGAGATTTACTAAAAGATATTTACTCTTTACTTTTATGTCCTATGCTTTCATCCCCTGCTTCACACGAGATCATATCACTTTAACTTTAAAAATATAATTCAGTATTCATCAGTTTAAATACTTGAATTGTTTTTCTCACTGCAACAGTTTTTGTGTTTTAGTTTGTGGTTTTGGTGAAAGTATCATAACAACAGTAAAAAGTTTGAAGAAAGTCATTCTTGGTTTAGTGTCTTTATTTCTTTCAGAATTCAATGACCTTGTGTATATTAGATGAAAAATATTTTTTTTTATGAATAACTTAATTTTTACCATTTTAAAAACTGATAATTATTATATTAATAATTATTTATATAATTAAAAATGTATAAAACAGTTCTTAATAATAATTGATAAAACCAAACATTTGTTTAATGATGCCAAAATTCTGATTCTATCAGGTTAATAAATTGTCTTTAAACATATTTAAGTACAAAACTGTGTTTAATTTGTCCTAAAATTTCACAATTAATTTACAGTATGAAATAAATTCAGTTTTAAAAAGCACACATCTCTAGTGTGTGTGGACTTTCTTAACTGTATTATTTGTTATTCATTTTCAACATTATAAAGTAGAAATTATATAGTATATGATGTCTACCCCAGTCAAGTTTTAATTTTTTGTACATTTTATGTACATTTTAGTACAATGACTTTGTATACGTCAGAAGATCTGGAAAGTTGAAAAGAAATCCAAACACAGGAGTTTATTGTGTATATAATTTTATTGTTAAAATGTGTTAAAAGTAACGTAAATTATTCAAATCCCCAAATTCAGTAAAGAAGTCAAAAGAAATGAACAAAGTTAAAAAGGCAAGACTATAAATTAAATTAAATTAATTTAGAAAATTTAAATACATTAAATAATATGAATAAATATATTAAATTAAAATACATTTACATCTACTCTACAAAAACATTATGAAATAATATTTAAAAATCTAACAAAAATGTTTCTAGATATATACACTACGTAAAGGTAAATAGTCTATTTTCATGACAAAAAACAGTTTAACCTATATATTTGAAGAGTTCTAAAGCATTAAATAAATGTATTTTTATGTACAGCATTGCCTTGGAATTTTATCTGGACTTAATTCTGATCAGTTTAAAGATTATGAGCTCTTCACACAATATCACGTAATGTAAATAAGAACATGTGAGTAACTCACTTTTGAAGAAAATGTCAGACAATTCCAAAGCATAAATACTGTCTATTATCAAATCAAATATAAGTTTAGGTTTATCATATTTTATGTTTTATAGAATACACAATTAAGTTTTATAGTATGATTTACTTAATCTGTTTTATTGTTATAAATATAATTAATAAGCTATGGAGAAAACAGTAACACTAGGTTTTAACTAAATTGACTATAAATTAAACTATATAAACTAGAAACTAGATTAAAATGCGCACTAACACTAACCTGCTACCTAATAAGATTTTTTTTTAATTATTTTGGATAAATCTTACATACCAGCTCCTTCGCTTCTTCTTTCCTGCAGATCACTGGGCTTCCAATAATCCATAAATATCACATGCAAAATTATAAAACTATATATGTTTTGTTCCAAGAATAAATATGTAAAAAGCTATTTCTCTGTTGTGTATGTTGGGATTATGAAAGTAAATTTACCATATCCTCCAGCAAGTCCGTCAGCAGACAGCCATGTTAAAGGTGTCCTCCATCTCCCATCTGAAACCATTTGTGTTGAAGAAAGGATCTTATATCAATCCGTTGATTTGGATCCTTCTGCAGGCACGCTTGGACCAAGCTGCAGCATTCTGTGCAAAAAGACTTTATTACTTCTAACTGAAAATTCATTTCACTGTCATCTAATTCTATCTTTGTTCTATTTTTGCTCATTTTGAACAACAGATATTACCTTTGGTCAAGTAATCTTTCTTCCACATCTTGTAGTTGATCAGTCTCAGGGCGTTTTTGGTCGGAATCTTCCAGCACATTATTATGTAGAGAATTATACCGAGTGACCACACTGTTGCTGACGTTGCGTCATAATGGCCGGCATTCGTCAGCTCGGGACACCAGTACAACAGTGAGCCTGAAAGAAAAAGATTTCTTGAAATTTCACAACACTTAAACTGAATCTAACACTATGTGAATGCTGGCATGTCAATAGAAATGTAAAGAGTTCGTCTGACGGAAATAAACATACCCAAAAGTTGAGTGTAACTGGTTTCTTTGAGCAGACTGGCATGGCCAAAGTCAATGAGCTTGATCTCAAATGTTTCCGGGTTAATCAGGAAGTTTTCCAGCTTAATGTCCATGTGGAAGACTCCCCGTTTTAAACATTCGAAAACAGCCCCGATGGCCTGCCGCATGATCCTCCGAGCAAGGTCCTCTGGTAAGGGTCCTGCATTGTTCATAGTAAATTCACGCAAGTCCATGCAAGGTGAAGGCTTCTCCAGGACCAGGGTGTATTCATCATCATTGTAGTCCCAGTCCAAAAGTCGGATGATCTCAGGAACGGGATCTCCTTCGTTGGCTTGGATATGAAGACCGATCTCTTTTGGAAGGAGTTCAGAATGAGCGGGCTAGAAGAAACACAATTTCATTATGATGTTTAGTCTTAAACAAACTCGGTCAGAAACTGTGATAATGAATAAACTGAAATAACCGTTTACTTACAACGGATATTAAATTATGGGTCATAGGAACAATCTTCACTGCCACCTGAAAGACAAAACAAAAACATGATTTAAAGTCGGGTCATTTATCCTGAGCAAACATTTAATACATTCAAAACAAACTAAATAGTGGACACATTAAGGATGCTTGTGAAGAACACTCATACCTTAAGGCCGTCGCTCATGCGGGTGGCTTTGAAGACGAGTCCGTTTCCTCCTTCGCCCAGCTTTTCACCCATCTTATACTTAGTCGAGTTGATCTCTGTTGAAAGACAAATGTTGTTGACACGAAATGACACGAAATGTCTGTACTGTTGGACATGTAACACCCCATCAGAAACTACTTAAACAATATCGTTCTTAGTCGTTTAAGACTCAGAAATGCCCATGCCATCTGTGCCTACATCATGATGGCAGGAGAAATGTTTTTCATCAGATGTGTGTATGTGGTATGCATAATAAAAGTAAAGTTACTCCGAATCTCAGTCCCATCTTCAGGATCCTCCCGGAAGTCCGTCAGAGATGAGACAGCGGTGTGGAAGCTGTCATCGCTTGAGACGGACTCCGAAGATATTGTACGCCGAGGAACATGGACAAACAAGTCCGACAGAGAAAGATCTGGTGTGAAGAATCCTTCATTCTGGACCGGATCTATCGACGGAAGCGAAGAACATGAAACACAAACTTAACATTAATCCTGTGCATTAAAGGAACATTGAAGAATATTAAAAACTGGATTTTAAATCAAAGCTAATCATTTACATTTACATTTACATTTAGTCATTTAGCAGACGCTTTTATCCAAAGCGACTTACAATAGTCGAGGAGACAATGAAGCGGTAAATAGCCGATACAACAATAGGTGAACAAGTGCTACAACAATGTTACCGAGTTACACAGAGAGAGAAGTTACAAAAAGTATTTATATAAAATTATTATTATTATTTTTTTTTTTTGATAGAGTGAGTAGTTAGAAAAGTAGTGAGTTGGTGAGTTAGATGTAGCCGGAAAAGATGAGTTTATTAATCATAAATAATAATAATACAGGACAAAATCTTGACAACATCCAGACTTAATAGAAATAACTTATTGATAACTTAATAACTTAAAAATCTTATTGATCTAATAGAAGAGTTTAAATATCATGTGTTGATTTGATTTACCTTCAGTCTGATCTTCTCTCTCTCTCTGATCTTCTCCATCACTCTTCTTCCAGAACTTCTTCCAGAACTTTCTTCTTTTTGTCTTCCTCTCTTCTTTTGGGGATGTCTCTCCATCATCAGCTGACCTCTGACCTCTCCTCCACATCTTCTTCCACAGACTCACTGCAGCTGAGGGCTTTTCCTCTCGATTACTTTCAAAGTATTTCCGTCGTTTCTGCGCCATCATAATCTCAGTAAACACCAGAGATGTTAACTCGACAGAAGCACGCGCACAATGAGCGAGGACTCTGCAACGCGATTGGTCGTTCTAACGTTCCATCTGATAACGCAGCGGACCAATCAGGCGGCGGTCCGTGCTTGAGTGATTACGTCATCTGTTTCACGGGGGTTCCCCGTTAATAAAAGCGGATTGTGTTTTATTTAGCGAGTTTTTCTCATATAAATTCATGTTTGTTATTAATGTGTAATTGATTGTAAGACTGATTTTTTGTATAATTTTGTAAAATAAATAAAAATGTTAGTAATGCAAATATATCAGTTTTAAGTATTTCATTTAATGTTAATAATGAATTAATAATGAATAATGAATTCAATAATGTTTAAAATAAATTTGATATAAATGTTAAAGTAATTCCAGCATTATGGGTGTATAATAAAAACAATCTTATTATGTAATAATTATACAATACAGTAAACTGAACAAACTGTTTATATTATACAAAACACTTGTTGACAGTTTTTAAACATCAGAAAAATATCTGTCTGTTTTTAAGTTTTCTTTTTTTAAAAGGAAAATAAATCTGAGTTGTGGACGTGACAAATAAAAGACACCAATTTTAGGAGACCACAAACTTCTTAAGATTTATGTGAATTAAAATGTAAAACCAGAATCAAAATATCTAACAAAATGCCAAAGGTTATGTCTTTACGGAACATGAAAAAAACTATTATATTCTTATTTTTAAATGTGTCTGTTTATGAGCAAAATATAGCCCTAACTTTACTGCATTTACATTGGCATTTATTCATTTGTCAGATGCTTTTATCCAGAGTGACCTACAGTGTTATACAGTATACATATATATAAGGACATTCTACAGAGACAGCTCTGCTCTCAGTTGTTGAAGACCTACGACTGGCAAGCGCGGCCTCCATGTCATCCGTTCTCATCCTACTGGACTCATCCGCTGCTTTTGACACCGTCAACCACAGTATTCTCCTTTCGACTCTCAAGGAAAGGGACGTCTCAGACAAGGCTCTCCAATGGTTCATATCCTACCTCTCGGGTAGATCCTTCAAGGTTTCGTGGGGAGGTGAAGTCTCAAAACCGCAACGTCTTGACACCGGTGTCCCTCAGGGCTCAGTTCTTGGACCTTTGCTCTTCTCGATCTACATGACATCACTGGGATCAGTCGTTCGTAAGCATGGCTTCTCCTACCACTGTTATGCGGGTGACACGCAACTCCACCTTGGGTTTCATCCGGAAGATCACACGAGTTCGACCCGAGTCTCAGCATGTCTGAGCGACATCTCCCTCTGGATGAAGCAACACCACCTACAACTTAACCTTGCGAAAACGGTACTTCTTGTAATCCCTGCCAACCCAAAGACTCGTCATGACCTCTCTATCCAACTAGGAGCATCAACCATTGTGCCCTCCAGGTCTGAAAGAAACGATCATCGATGATCAGCTCAACTTCACAGATCATGTTGCAAAAATATCTAACAAAATGCCAAAGGTTATGTCTTTACAGAACATGAAAAAACTATTATATTCTTATTTTTAAATGTGTCTGTTTATGAGCAAAATGTAGCCCTAACTTTACTGCATTTACATTGACATTTATTCATTTGTCAGATGCTTTTATCCAGAGTGACCTACAGTGTTATACAGTATACATAACTACAGAGTAAACAGGGGCAAGATGTCTTCAAGAACACTTCAGTCACTGTTTTCTCAAGCTGGGATTCAAACCAACAATCTTCTGATTACAAGATCAACTCTCTAACCACCAGAACACATCTGATGAAAAATAATGCACTAAAAATACAAATATTGCTCTAAAA
>CM065663.1:318487-338487 GCA_033220385.1 Triplophysa yarkandensis | reverse complement strand
TTGACAAAAAAATTTCAGCTGTGACGGAAAAATCTGAAGGTGTTCCGTCATTTTGACGGATTATGCTGAGGGCGATCTATTGTAATTTGTTACTGATGGCGTTTGTCCTTATTAATAACAATTGTCTTGTATTGTCTCCTCTTTGTCAGCGCTGAGTACAGTTGTAAATTGTTGTAAAAAAAGTTGAATAAAGAGGAAGTAATGCAGTGTGTGAGCACTACAGAACACAGAGGGGTGCAGCTGTACCCCTGGTGCAGAAGGAGCGGGTGCTGCAGGATCGGGAAATCTCACAGTCAGAGAATCATAAAAACTTCTGATCACATCCTTACAAGAAATGTTTCCTGACTAGAGAACACTGGCTGAATAGTTATATATTTAAATAGGGTTGTGTTTTAATTCCCTCCGCTGTCAGTGTGAAAAAACACATGAAATTGTTGAAGAATAAATTTGATGGAGTTTTAGTTCACTTGTCTAATAAATAAAGGAATAATTAATAATTATGTCAAAATGACCGACAATAAAGAAAGTCTAACGCCACCTCGGATCAGATGTAAAGTTTATGCTGATGTTTTCATTATTATTTTTTATTCCTCCCTGTTCAGGTTTTTAAGAAAGCTCCGGAGCACTTTCCGCATTTCTTCAAGTGTGTGATGGAGGCCTGTCTTTCAGGCGAGCAGTTCGGTCTGTCGCTCCGGGAACAGACTGTGCTTCTGCTTTTCCTCGATCATTGCTTCAACAGTCTGGTTAGTTTGAGTGACTTCTTATTCCTGTCGAATGAAATTATTATTCACTCATTTATATTTATTTACCCTACCCTTCTTGCTTAATTTAAAAGTCACTCAAAAAATGTATCTCTTGTCATTTTTAATCGGGATGAAAACTACAAATGAAGCCATTTTGAAGAATATTGTTAACTGGCACCAAATTGCCTTCACTAAAAATATATTTTTTGTATTCTGGGGAAGAAAGTCAGAGTGCAGAGATGTCAAGTGAACAATTTCCATTATTGGGTGAATTGTCACTTTAAGGTGCATATTTTTATTACATGCATAGTCGCCCAAAAAGCATTTGCTGTCGTCTGTAAACATCTCTGTGTTCATCAGAAAGATAATTGTAACCAAACAGTTCTTGTAACCCAATGACCATTAACAAAGTATAAAATGCTCTGTACCTTTTGTCCTATTGAACACAGAAAGAAATATCTTGAAAAAGGTAGTTGTAATTGTTCTTTGACTGTCAAATACTTTCTGTCACTGTTTAAAGCATTAATCCTAAAAAATATATTTTTATAGTTTACATTTTTACATCTAGGGAGTTAGGCAATCTTAACAGGAGTTTCGTTGTGTGGTAAA
Source organism: Triplophysa yarkandensis (assembly GCA_033220385.1). Classification (NCBI taxonomy): domain Eukaryota; kingdom Metazoa; phylum Chordata; class Actinopteri; order Cypriniformes; family Nemacheilidae; genus Triplophysa; species Triplophysa yarkandensis. The sequence continues at coordinate 337,135 of CM065663.1, read as the reverse complement.
CTCTCTCTTCAACAATATTTAATTCATAACATTATCACCATAAAATATCTAATTGCATGTGTTCTCTAAAAAGATTCGTACATCTTCTATATGAAACATACAAAGACCTATTTAATCTACGATTTGTTCTCGAAAAGCTTTTGTTTTTTAGTTGTAAATCAATAAAAGTCTAATAGACAATAAATGCTGTCATCTTTGTGGTGATACATCAGGTTTATTTTTTATTATTATATGTATGACAGGAAGTGGATCTGATTCGGGAGCAAGTTCAGAAGCTGGTTTCTCTGCCCATGTGGATGTGTCTTCTGCCGGTGAATATGAAAACAACGCATACATTTTACATCAATTCATCTACAAATTATTTGGTTTATTTACACTTTCCAAAAAACCAAAGGGAGACCTCTTTCAGTTGCCTTACAGGTTTATGTTTGAACATTCTGTATTCTTTTTCATCTTAGTCCTAAGAAAGTCACATCTTTTTCACTGCAATGGTTTTGCTTGCTCAATTTCATTTGTTAATGTTCAGAATCGACTGCAGCAGGAATTAAAGAAGGTCCCAAAACTGCAGAAATTTTGGAACCTCATCAAAAAAAATTATGAAAAGATGGACCCCAAGGATAGGGAACAGTAAGACCTCAATTCATGCATTGGGAAAAAAGTTATTGTATGTAAAAAAAATATACTCAGATTATCTGGTTTGTTGCAGGACTAAAAAGGAGCGGACCTTCCTCGCTGAGCTCATCAAGAAATTCTTGCTGGTCCTCAGGTCCATCCCAGCATCAGGTGAACACTTCTTCTAGAGTCTAGGTTGAGGATTTGACATGCCTTAGAGTCATTTCGTATGAGAGTATTTCTTGAGTAACTGTAAGGACTGCATCAGTTTAATTCAAGCAGTTTCATATTTACATCTTTTGCCCTCAACAAATGCTTACAGAACTGTGTTATGTTGGTTCTGGCATTGAAGCTCACTGGCTTTATAAAGATTACTGCTGATTTCTCTTACCCATAAAGCCTCAGTATGTCTGCCACCCCCTCAGGCTCTGACTTCATCTCTCCTCCTGTGATGTGACCCAGCTTCAGAGCAGCTGATGGTCACCCGCCGGCATTTCTTACCACTCCACTAACAAATGCCCGCCCAGCCACCCACCTGTTCATGTTGTGCCCCTCGCCGCTCTTGACCATTTGTGTGAAATAATGTGTGTCATCACTGGTGTAATGTGTGTGAGTGTGTGTTCCCTCAGGTTCAGTCTCCATGGAGAAAGTTCATTACTGTGAGAGATTCATTGAATTTATGATTGACCTGGAGGTAAGAGACATTTGATGCACCTGTAAAGGGAAAGAACACCCCAAAAATATACAGTAAAGGTTAAATTTGTGACTTTTTTGCTCAGGCTCTCCTCCCGACCCGCCGCTGGTTCAACACAGTGCAGGATGATGCTCATCTAATGGTGAACTGTCAGTTGTCTCACCTCACTCGGAGAGAGGAGGAAGGTCATCTCTTCTGCCAGGTACCAACACTACAATCCAATGTTACCAGACACAATGTTTGATTATAAATTCAACTTTAATAGGAACATAAACTAAACACAACTTATTGCAAAAAATGTAACGAAAAATAATGCAACAAATCTATCAAACTATTATAAAACAGGAAAAAAAGGGTTGGTTGAATATGTGATAACACTAGTGATTTGTGTTGAAGTTGTTGGACATGTTGAAGTTCTACACTGGCTTTGAGATTAACGATCAGACAGGTAATGCTCTGACCCCAAAAGAGATGACCACCCTCCACTATGACAGAATCCTTTCTCTACAGGTAAACCATTTTATTTCTGTGTCATCTTTGTGTATGCACCTGCTTTTAATGAATCAAACCTCAAAGTATGTTTGTATATATCCAGAGGGCAGCATTCGCTCATTTCCCCGAGCTGAACGACTTTGCCTTGTCAAACGTGGCGGCCGTAGACACTCGTGAATCTCTGACCAAACAGTTTGGTCATCTTAGGTGAGAGATGTTTCGGTCCGATGATGCCGTGTGAGATTATTGCTTGTGGTAGATCATGTATTACAATGGGCATTGTTTGTTTCTGCAGTTCAAACACACTCCACCGGGTGTCGGCGTACCTGTGTCTCCTGCCTGAACTGCCAGACAATGAGGAGACGACCTATGAAAAAGAATTCTTGCTGGAGCTTCTGGTGAGGTCACCTTTAAATGTAGCTTCAGTTATGGTCTTTTATTTTTGAATTGATGTGCATCATTAATGGACCTTAAACACACGAAACACACTCATCTGTAAAATATATAATGTGTATATATATATATAGGGGATCATGGGTTTTATTATCAGGAAACATGATAATATTTAATAATAAATACATATTGTTATTCATAATAAAATTCATAAATATGGTTAAAAGTTGTAAAAATAAATATAACTGATATATATCATTCCGTTTTTAAGCTGTGTACTGTTTCTCAGTGTAACTGAGTTGAATTTTTGACATCTTAATCATAGTCTGCATACGCAGAATGTTAAACTTCGCACTAAAAATAATCCCACGCATATTAAGAAAACTACTACAAAATAACGTTGGACACTATTGTTCATTGTATAAACACAAACATTGAGACATTTCTCAAAATATCTTCTTTTTTTGTTTTACTTTTACCTTGACTTGCCGTTTTAATTAGCATTGTTTACATTTGGCACATTTCTTCAGAAATTTTTATCTGCACATCTGTTTCCTGAGAATCAAACCCATGATCCCCTTTAAGAACACTCATAACAGTTTTTTCAGATAAAAGCGTTTCTTGTACATGTTTTGGGTCCTTATGGGTTGTTCTGCTTTATTCTGTATTAATTAAACTCTTATCTTGTGAAGAATGATGTGGCTGTGTTAATAGATTCAGTCGGGCTGGTAATCTGAGGTCAAATGTGGTGAAGTGTGTGTGTAGAGTTAATGAAGGTCACAACCCAGAGGACACGAATAAAACTTGAACGAGATAAACTATGACACTTTCACAATTTATCTGATTTTAACACACACAGCACTTGCATCATGTGAACTCTCATTGAAGTTTGAATATTCTCTCTGATGAGCTTCATAGCATTCGATAATTAACTGTATAAGCAACAGCATGATGGATTTTATTTATTCAGTTTGTTCCGAAAGTCGAAAAACTTTGTTTAAAAGCAAAGCTTAATACATTAGTTGAATTCACACCACTAGTGTGCAGTTTCTTTACATATTCTAATTTCCCTGAAGATGCAGCTTTAGACTGAGGGAATTACACACAGACACACCAAAGAGTTTGAGTGAAATCAGTCAAAACAGCTTACTAAGCTCCAGCTCAACGTCACATTAAACATGAGTTAACTGCAAAATATGAGCTGCATTAAGATTAAAACCTGGAAGTCGACAGTAATAGGGATTCCTGTCATAATATTATACAACGATACATCGAGTGAGCTCATGGTCCTTTCCCAAGTATCTCCTTGTCCTCTCATATTTAAAAAATGTAAAGGCAGTAGCAGTAAATATTTCTGAACTGGAAATCTTTATATAGTTAGTTATTTTGTGTCTGGGCTCACTTTGACCTCTCTAAAAAGTCAGTCTCACTTCTTTCTCTTTATCATTCAGGTGTCCCACCATGAGAGGCGGATCTCTCAGATTGAACAGCTCAACCAGATGCCTTTGTACCCCACCGAGAAGATCATCTGGGATGAGAACATTGTTCCCACGGAGTATTATTCTGGAGAAGGTGGGCATGTTTGCCACATGGGTGTAATTGGAATTTATTCTCAAGAATTTATTCTCTAAATCATGGTTCCTCCCATATTTCCATACTCCCCTTTCATTTGAAACCTGAATGACTTTCTTCTGCGGAACACAAATTAAGATAATATTAAGAATATTGACAGAAAATGATTGACTTCACAATACTACTCCAAGTCCAAACAGTTTTCTGTTTCCAACATTCTTTAAAATATCTAAGATAAAAAGTCATACAAACATTTTTAGTCTGTAGATCTGTTCACGTTGTGTGAAATTTAATGAAAGTCCTTTGACTTGGGTTGCTGTTTATCTGCAGGTTGTCTGGCTCTCCCGAAGCTGAACCTGCAGTTCCTCACCCTGCATGACTACCTTTTAAGAAACTTCAACCTCTTTCGTCTTGAGTCCACCTATGAGATCCGTCAGGACATTGAGGACATTGTGCTACGAATGAAGCCTTGGTAGGCGTACAGTGTCATTCTCACCAATTACAGCCACAAATAGGAGGCGAATTCAATGCTGGGCACACATACATGATAAAACATGTCGAGCTGTTGTTTGTCTCACAGGCAGTCTGAATATGGAGGGGTGGTGTTCGGCGGCTGGGCAAGAATGGCACAAACCATCAGTTCGTTCTCCATCGTAGAGGTGGCGAAGCCTAATATCGGAGAGAACTGGCCTGCCCGCGTGCGTGCAGATGTCACGATTAGCCTCAATGTCCGAGATCAAATTAAAAACGAGTGGGAAGGTATGAATCACTCTCACTTCATCTCTAAAGATGACTTAGAATCGGTTCTCATTTTTGTATGTCTTCATACCGTCTTAAAGGACTGCGCAAACATGACGTGTGCTTTCTGATAACGGTCCGGCCCAACCTGCTGTACGGTACACGCTTTGACCGCAGACAGCCGTTTGTGGATCAGGCCGGCCTTGTGTACGTGAGAGGCTGTGAGGTTCAGGGCATGCTGGATGATAAGGGCAGAGTTATAGAGGAAGGTAAGAGGCTGCGAAGATGTTTGGAATGTGTAACTGTTCAGTTGGACACTTCTTTTGCTCTTTTTTTATTTATTTAAAAAGAATATAAATGTACTGATCCTTCATAGGACATTCTTCGGATGAACACATATTTTTTAACCTAATCACTTTTTAAACATGCAGTGGATGATATTATGCTAAACTACTCCTTTAATATTCAGGAATTCATCTTGTTTGTTCTGTCTACAAAAATAGAAACAGAAGCAGTGAAGCAAAAACAGGCAGAATTATTAGATCGGATATATTAGATTTCTCTACGGAAGCCAAAATCGTCTGTCTGTTAACAGTTATTTTATTATAAACAAGAGACCAGCATTTAATAATAGATACTTTTTAGTCCTTAATAAAATGTATTAATGTCATTTAGGCCATTAGTGAAGATCATCATATTTAGCTTATTTAGAAGTTTTTTTATTTTAAGTGATGAGAGTTACATCAATGAATTGTTTGTGATGTCATGTTTGTTGTATTTTGTGCTGTCACATCACAAAACGTTTATTCTGGTGTTCTTACATAAATGTTACATAAACATCTACTGTCAAGGTCCTGAACCAAAGCCCAAGCTGAAAGGCGACACCAGAACGTTCCGGGTATGGCTCGACCCAAACCAGTATCAGCAGGACATGACCAACAGCATCCAGAACAGAGAGGAAGACCCGTACGAGACTTTCAACATCATCATGAGACGCAAACCCAAAGAGAACAACTTCAAGGTCTGAAGATCTCTCATGACAGACTTTAACCGTCGGCAGTCGGGTCAACTTTCAATATTGCATGTTTATCTTTGCATTCAGGCTGTGCTTGAGACAATCCGTAATCTCATGAACACAGAGTGCGTGGTACCCGACTGGCTTCATGACATTATTCTGGGTTATGGAGATCCTGGAAGTGCCCATTATTCCAAGATGCCAAATCAGATTTCCTCTCTGGACTTCAACGACACTTTCCTGTCAGTGGAGCACTTAAAGTCCTGCTTCCCAGATTGCATTGTCAAGGTCACGGAGGAGGATCCCGCTCGACAGGTCCCGCCTTTCAGGTCAGAGGTCGCCAGTAATGGCTTAATGTGGAATTGTTCATCATAAATGCTGAATGAAAGAGTTCTGCTCCACAAACTATGGCTCATAAATATATGATGGTAAGAGATAGTGATGTCTTAGTACTTTGATATGTGTCTTCTGCAGAATTCGATTCCCGGAACAAAATACAAAGGGTAAAAAGCGTAAAGCAGGTGAAGAAGATGTGCCGGACGAGGAAGATCGCACACTGCTGGTAGAGCCTCATGTGATTCCTAACAGAGGGCCGTATCCCTATAACCAACCTAAACGGTACATAATTTCTCCCTTAACCTTCTTAAGATGTACATTACAAATGAAGAAGTTTCCTTTTTACTCTTTTTGGTACAGTGGCCGTTAAAGGGATTATTCTCCCAATTATTTAAAAATCTGTCATGAATTACTCACCTTTAGGTTGTTCCAAAACTGTATAAAGTTCTTTGTAAGATTTAACACAAAGATATTTGGAAGAATGTTAGCCTTCACCTTTGACATCCATTTTATTTTGTTCTACTATGATATCAAATGGTGACCCAGAAACCTCAGTTGCCAACAAACCAAACAATAAAATCTCTTCAGGGTTGAACAAATTTGGTTGAGTATTTATGACATATTTTATCATTATTAGGTGAAGTGTCCCTTTTAGTGTTCAAGTGTCAAATGATCATGAAATTATACATAGAGAAAAATTGCATGTTAGCCACAGATTAAAAGTGTGTTGTATCTTTAACAGGAACACAATTCAGTTTACACCAACCCAGATAGAAGCAATTCGTGCAGGCATGCAGCCAGGTCTTACTATGGTAAGAGATTATTTACTATCACATTAGTTTCAGCAAAGATTACTAGAGGGATATTTATTGTATAATTAAAGTAAGAGTCATTATAACCTTAACTCTGTTGTCGCTGCAGGTCGTTGGGCCTCCAGGAACAGGAAAAACAGACGTGGCTGTTCAGATCATCTCAAACCTCTACCATAACTTTCCAGAGCAGAGGACTCTGATCGTCACTCACTCGAATCAGGTGCACGCCACCGGCCAGATCATGGTGCACTTTTGGAAAATAGAGGTTTATGGGTTTCTTAATGAACTATGTGTTTGTGTCGTTTAGGCTCTTAACCAGCTGTTTGAGAAGATCATGGCACTGGACATCGATGAGCGACATCTGCTGCGTCTGGGTCATGGTGAAGAGGAACTCGAGACTGAGAAAGATTTCAGCAGGTTAGAGATAGAAACCACACATAGTTTAACAACCATAGACCTTGATATTCATGGGATTGTTACTTCAACCTATCACAGTATTTTCATACAGTACATTAAAACTAATCGTTGGAGTTACTCAAATATTAGCACTTTGAATTACATTATTTGCAGAGAGAATAGATGTCATTTAAAACTTCTGAAGGTAAACGGTTTGGTGCAGCATTGTTTAGTCCCTTTTGTGGTGTTGGATCTCATCCTCACATCCCCGGTGCTGTTTTAAACGGTTCCATCATATGAGTTGTGCTTTTGTTCAAAGCGCTGGAGTGATCAGATGAATGTGACAGTTCTTGCCACGGTCACTGGAGGGGTTTGAGAAGGAACACTCGGTTCTGATACGAGTACAGGCTGCTGTTCTTCCGGCTTCTGTCCTGTAATGACTCTCTTCTGTTTTCTTTAGATACGGGCGAGTGAATTATGTGCTTTCTCGCCGTCTGGAGCTCCTGCAAGAAGTGGCTCGTCTGCAAGAGAGTCTAGGTGTTCCTGGAGATGTCTCCTACACCTGTGAGACCGCTGGACACTTCTATCTATACCAGGTAACTGTCAGCACAGCCTTTAAAACTTGGCCTCATCCCATTATAAGTTGAACAAAATGTGTACACAAAATGACAAAATGAATTTCTGTGAAATAGGACTTATGAAGAGTATGTTGTGGGTATCCGTGTGAATGAGTGGCATTGATGTCATCTGTCTGTCGCAGGTGATGTCCCGTTGGGAAGAATACATGAGTAAAGTGAAGGCGAAGCCCGGCCGAGAGCTGCAGACTGAAGACGTGGCGGCACATTTCCCCTTCCACAAGTACTTTGCCAATGCCCCCCAGCCCGTGTTCAAAGGGCAAACGTACCAGGAGGACATGGACATCGCTGAAGGCTGTTACCGGCATATACGCAAGATCTTCACCCAGCTGGAGGTAAGACATGAAATGTGACGGGATTTGGTTTACATGTGTTATCAAGAGGTAACATATGAGCTGTGGTTTAACATTTTTGTGGGAAATATCAGTTTGAATTAGGTTGACCTAAAAAAGTAACTTTCATTTTACACAATTAATTAACACTGTATTCACCAAGAAATGATGAAAGATCTGCTACAGGTTTAAAACGTCCTCATCAATATTAAATGTTTTGATGGGATTATTATGAATGCAGTTGCACATCAAATAATCATTTCACAGAGCAGACAGTACTGAAAATAATCTGCTGGATCAATCTCTTTTTACTGTACACTGCATCTGATCAAAAACCCATATCTGATGTCTGAACATGACCAGAGGAATTCGACATCCCAGCTGAAGGAAGCAAACATAAACGCATTTAATTTAATGGGCAACGCTCAGATGTGAGAACTAGATATGAAACCTTGTTCATAGTGTCAGTGATTTTCATTCTTTCTTTAACATCAATTTAGCTTTGTTTTTGCCCAAATGAGCGCTTGGTAGCCATCTCATTTATACGGATAGTCTCTGAATATCTCACCTTGTCTGCAGGAGTTCAGGGCGTTTGAGCTATTGCGAGTGGGTTGGACAGATCCAAATATCTACTTGTTAAAGAAGCTAAAATCATCGCCATGACGTGCACACACGCCGCTCTCAAACGTCATGATCTGGTGGAGCTCGGCTTCAAGGTATTATTGATGATGTATGCTGGTGATTCCCATACCTGTGATTCGATTAGAATTAATCTTTATTTAGTTTCATTAAAATTCTTCTTTTAGTAATGTTTTGTTTTACCAGTCAATGTTTAGATGCAAATGTTTTGAAATTATAGTCAAATAAAATGTTATTTTCAGTTGTGTGATTTTATCGTTTTGATGGTGATGGTTATGAAGCTAATAGTGTCCTTTATTACAAAGGGGTTTATATAATTGAACTGTGATTTGTCTTCAGTATGATAATATCCTGATGGAAGAAGCAGCTCAGATCCTGGAGATTGAGACCTTTATTCCTCTACTGCTGCAGGTAGCTCTCTCTCTATTCTCTTATATATTATCATTTTTAACTTTTGTATGTTATTCTTTCTCATTCTCAAATCTTAACAGGCAATATTTAGTGGTAGATCAAGAAATAGTTTTTTAGAGTTTTTTTCTACAGTTGACTAAATGATGACTAATTTTATGGGTTTTAATATGTTTTATATTTTTAAGATGGGCGGGTCTTAAAGGGACAGGGATGTTAAAAGATCGTCAGTTTCACATCATCAAGAAGATAAATATCTCTCAAACATACGGTGATGTTGAACAACTGCATTAGAATTAAAGTCCTCTGGTTTTTCCATAAATATGTCCTCTCTTAAATCTTGCTTTATTTGAGCACTTGTTTGAATGGTTACACTTGCAGCACGCACATGTGATGTGTTTATGAGGATTTCTGAGCAGATGGCTCTTCTGAATGTGGCAGATGGTTTCTATGGCCCAATTGTTCAGAATAAAGAAACAGAATCCTCCACTCATTTTATTAAACACTGAGGAATGTGAATAAATTTGAAGAATGCTTACCAAAGCCCTCACTCAATTACCCATAATTCTGCAGCAGTATGATTCGACTTTCTGTGTTCCGTAGAATCCGGAGGACGGCTACAGTCGACTGAAACGCTGGATTATGATTGGTGATCACCATCAGCTGCCGCCTGTCATTAAGAACATGGCCTTTCAAAAATACTCCAATATGGAGCAGTCACTTTTCACCCGTTTTGTGCGTCTGGGGGTGCCCACTGTAGACCTGGACGCTCAGGGCAGAGCCCGTGCCAGGTCAGTACATTCATCAACCAAGGGCTTTTTTATACTTGAGTTTATTTGGTTTTAAGCGTGCATTTTATGTTCAATCGGGGTGACCGTATTTTGCCAATTCATGGTTGCACATTGTACAAAAATAAATACTGTGTTATGATCACTAAATCAGTTAAGCTACTTATCAACCAAACCATTTTTTAAATTACATATTTTAAATGATTTTTTTTATTCCTTATGATTGAGTTTCCTTGACAAATTAAGATATACTAGCTTTCTGACTTTCCTACCTGCCTCATTTTTTGTGATTTACTGAAGTAATGTGCCATCTTTTAGTTTTTACCATGTCTGACTTTAACTGTGTTGCGTCTTTGACAGTTTGTGTAACCTGTATAACTGGCGCTATAAACAGCTGGGCAACCTTCCTCATGTTCAGCTCCTGCCTGAGTTCCAGGCACCCAATCCTGGATTCACCTTTGACTTCCAGCTCATCAATGTTGAGGACTTCAACGGTGTTGGCGAATCGGAACCCAACCCGTACTTTTATCAGGTTAGCTGGACGGCCTGCATGTCTGTGTTATTTTTGGTGTACACAAAAATGAGGATTTGACATGTGTTGGCAAACCTCAGCAGGTTCTTTCCGGAGGAAGTGTTTGTTTTCCCTAAAGCTTGGTATTGTTGATAACCATAAGTGATGACCCTGCACCACGCGGCGTTTAAATCACATGAGTCCAGCTATGGCTTTAATTCGAACCCGGAGGGATTTGTCCTCCTTGCGGTTTCCATGGCGACACAGATCTCCCAACCACACACCCGCTCTGCACTAATGGGCCGTATGAATGAACCTCTCACAGGGCGATTGGAGGAAACTGTGTTTGCTCAACAAGCTCTTGCTGCGGTTGAAGAAGCATTTCTCATTAGTAGCTTGTACCCTTATTAGTGTCTCACTGGAAGTCATGACAGCAGCGGTTTGTTAGTTAAAGTTTATGTTCTGCTTACAGTCGAGATGTTCCACCTCATAGACGCAGAATGGCTTTGGGGATGAGACATCAGACATGGTTTAAAAGACTGTAGCAAGTTAATGTAGTAGTTTGCAATAATCTGATGGCATCTGGTCCACAGGCTTCCATTACAAGAGCTTGTCGTTTGATAACAAACGGCATTTGTGTCACTACATATTTACCGTAACCAGGGATATTTTATTAAAATATTGTTATAAATGCGTTTTTTTATGCAGCTGAATGTTTGTTTATTTATTTAATGTTGTTTATGTGGTGTTTTTTAGGCTTTAAGACAAGTGTTTCTGATTGAAACACATCTACTTATTTGACCTATGGATTAACCGTTCAAGCTATGGATTTGTAAAGGCTGAAATTATCTTTGCACTGTTGTGTCAGCTCTCACTTTCAGTTTAAGAATCATCTTTTAGCAGCTCAATATTTTTTATTCCATTTGTTTTTCATTTGGTATTAAGTAAACAATCAAAAACGATGTATCACTAGCAGGTTATTCAATACATTCATTTTAGGAACTTTCCTAAATATGAAATGCTTGATAAAACAAATAGTTTTCACAGCTTGCAATAATCTAATTGTGGTGGTTTTCTTTTCATATTTACTTTACATATCTTGGTTTGGATAAATCTGTGATGTCACAAAATACTACTTTTGAAATACATCCTTATAGTTTTGCTTTTACTATAGAATTTGACAGTATTTTTGAGAAACAGCATATAGATTTATGCTAATCCAAATCGGAAAGAAACATTTCTAGATGGATTACTGATTTGAGATTTGTGTGTTTGTAGAATCTGGCTGAAGCTGAATATTCGGTTGCCTTATACATGTACATGCGTCTGTTGGGATATCCTGCTGAGCGCATCAGCATACTCACCACCTACAATGGCCAGAAGCATCTCATCCGTGATGTCATCAACCAGAGATGTGCCAACAATCCCTACTTTGGACAGCCCAATAAAGTAAGACCAGCCGTTCGGAAATTGTTGTGTTTAAGTGACGTATTTAACATTTTAGCCCAAACAATGCTTGTGTGTGTGTGTGTCTGTGTCTGTGTCTATGTCTGTGTGTCTATGTCTCTGTGTCTATGTCTATGTTTGTGTGTCTATGTTTGTGTGTCTATGTCTGTGTGTCTCTGTGTGTGTGTGTGTGCGCGTGCGTGCGTGCGTGCGTGCGTGCTTTTGCGTGTGCATGCGCGTGTGTGTATGTATGTTGGGTTAGTTACACTGCTCTCCTCTGCACAACCAGTTTCTTTAGTTCAGCATTCATTCTTCTGCGTGGCTTGCAGCTGTGGACAACTTGAAGTTTTCTGGACTTCAGCGTGATGGGCAGAATCACTGACCTAAGATTGTAAATCACTGCCATCACTGCTGGTCTGTTTTTGGTCAGAGCTTTGCTAACAGAACTGCTTAAACAAAGCAATTTAACTCAAGCAAATACAGTTAGTGAGGCCAGTTTGTAACCACCGAATGTAAAAACAACCATGCCATCTTTAAAGCCCAGTTATTTATTTTACCTGGTCAAGTCATTGACTACTGCACAACACACAGAGTGAGTGAGTGAGTGAGTGAGTGAGTGAGTGAGTGAGTGAGTGAGTGAGTGAGGGAGTGAGGGAGTGAGGGAGTGAGGGAGTGAGTGAGAGTGAGTGAGTGAGTGAGTGAGTGAGTGAGGGAGGGAGGGAGGGAGGGAGTGAGTGAGTGAGGGAGTGAGGGAGTGAGTGAGGGAGGGAGTGAGTGAGTGAGGGAGGGAGTGAGTGAGGGAGTGAGGGAGTGAGGGAGTGAGTGAGTGAGTGAGTGAGTGAGTAATGTAGCAAAAAAATTCCTCAGAGCCATCAGAGGAGAGATATTGAGTGATGTCACGTGCTGATCAGCTAGAATGTTTGTTTTGTTGCAAAACTGAACTGCTTATAATCTTTTAGCATTATTACAAAAACATGATCGTTTGGCGATCAGTTGTTCATATTGCTAAGCTAAAAAATTTATTAATTTACATTTACTGACCCTGTGAATGATTTCTCAAAGATCAAACGATTAGGTTTAGCTCTGTCTTTAGTTCTAGACATTAAGTTTGTAGGGGATTTGCAGTGATGGTCTGGGAGATCACAAACCAGGCATTTATTAGCATTTAACATTCCATTTCAGAATTAAGTGACTCTCACTTGAATATACACAGCATCTTTTAAACAGGGCGACTGCACGTGTCCACGTTCCCCGACACCTGCTGATAAATTTCACATTGCAGACCATCTGCTGAGAGGCAGCAGTCCAGTAACCGTGCCTGGGGAAGAGCGGGATGATAATGACACACCAGTCTAGTTAACCATCCAGGAAATGCAAAAGAAAACAGAAGAAATGTTATTTACAATGAGTTAAAGCCGATCTCGTTGGCTCCGTGGTACGTCATGATGTCAGAGAAACGATGTTTACACGCTCTGTGGCGTTTCGCAGGTCACCACAGTGGATCGGTTCCAGGGTCAACAGAACGACTACATCATCCTCTCTCTTGTCCGAACTAAAGCTGTAGGACATTTGAGGTGAGTCTTCAGTTCATCATTCTATCTCACATCTGTATCTGCATAGAGTCACGGCAGTCAGGATTGCATCATTAATCATATAATCCAGACATGTTTACTGAGTGCATGAACAGTCTGTTAAGGTTATAGCATCTTGTTTATTTCTCATCCTCTCTTTCAGAGATGTGCGGCGTTTGGTTGTGGCGATGTCTCGAGCAAGGCTCGGTCTGTATATTTTTGCTCGAGTGTCTCTGTTCCAGAACTGCTATGAGCTTACACCAGCCTTCAACCAGCTGACTGCCCGTCCCCTTCAGCTTCACATCCGCCGGCAGGAGTATTACACTTCTGTAAGTAATAAACAAGTTTCATGAGGGGTACACGGGACTAAGTTGGAGCTGTAGGGGCACATAAAGATTTTTTGGGGAACATTTTTTGACGTGGCTCCCAATGTTATTATCATGCAAATCTTTTTTCGGCATGTCATTTAAAGAGCCCTTTTTTGTAATGATAACAATTTAGGAATATTTACTCTCCGTCATTGTTGGCCTTCAGACAACTTTGTCAAAATTTTATGATAGGCTTTGCTGCATCTTGGTTGATGTAGGAGCATATGACGGCAGTGATGACCCAATTTTAAGTGGAATGTTTTCAACTCTTTCCCTTGCCACTCGCTAGAGTACATTATACATACTAATCATGCATGAGTAGAGCATCATTTTGGCTTATAGGTTTGAGCTATACATGTCTAAATGAGCTTCAGTGAGCTCATGTGAACATCACTGACCTCAAACTGTCTTCAGAGGTTCGTTCTCTCTCTCTCTCTCTCTCTCTCTCTCTCTCTCTCTCTCTCTCTCTCTCTCTGTCTCTGTCTCTGTCTCTGTCTCTCTCTCTGTCTCTCTCTCTCTCTCTCTCTGTCTCTCTGTCTCTCTCTCTCTCTGTCTCTCTGTCTCTCTCTCTCTGTCTCTCTCTCTGTCTCTCTCTCTCTCTCTCTCTCTCTGTCTCTCTGTCTCTGTCTCTCTGTCTCTCACTCACTCACTCTCTCTCTCTCTCTCTCTCTCTCTCACTCACTCACTCACTCACTCACTCTCTCTCTCACTCACTCACTCACTCACTCACTCACTTTCTCTATCTATCTATCTATCTATCTATCTATCTATCTATCTATCTATCTATATCTCTCTCTCTCTCTCTCTCTCTCTCTCTCTCTCTCTCTCTCTCTCTCTCTCTCTCTCTCTCTCTCTCTCTCTCTCTCACACTCACTCCCCTTTTAATATTGTTGTATACGATTATTGTATGTGTAGCATGTGAATTCTACAGACTATCTAGTGTGGCATTAACATTTGATATTCAGTCCAACTTCTCAGTTGATGTGTTTCTGCATTTTGTCTTGTGTGTTTAAACTGTTGACACAGCAGGCCAACCTGTCACTGTCACAGGCGTCGAATATAAATGTCAAACTAAAAGTGTTCTCTTCCATTGCATTTCTGCCATTAGTTTTCTTCTCAGTCTCTACCAGATATAATACTGAAATAGCTTTAAATTTTAGTCTTGTGACTGAACAGGACTCGGTTTGTGTTTGTTGAAAACATGTGCTGAAGTGTCTCTGTGTTCTAGACGGAACAACGTTCCACCCAGCCTGACCAGGTGATCAAGGACATGCCGGAGATGGCTAACCTTGTGTACAACATGTACATGCACATGATTCAGAGCACACAGCAGTCCAGACAAGTAAGTGTGCTCCTATTATCGACGATATTCCTGTCTATTATCATATTCTCTCTACAACACATAATCAAACGGAATGAATGAAAATATAATTTATTATTAAATTGTTAAGTGTAATAAAAGTGTAGATGGTCCCATCCTGAAGTGTCAAGACAGAATGGTCTGAAATATAACCTGACCTCGGTGTGTTTTCTCTCTTCAGCAGGACCTTCTGGATCCTCCATGCCAGGCACCAGAGATAAAAACACCCATGGAAGTCGATGATGAACGTTCTGAGACTCAAAGCAAGAGTGAACAACAGTGTGATGCTGAAGAAGTCCAGGTTCAGACCGAGATGAAGCAGGACCCAAGTGAAGAAGATGAGCAGAAGGAAGATCATTCTAAAATGCCCGAGCATCCTGGCAGAGACAGCGACAGCGGTGACAGTGATGAAGATGAACCCTAGACCACATGTCCATTATCTCATTCTACTTCAATTTTTTTATTCATATTCACAGATCCTTAGGCTTTGAAATGTTAATTTACCTTTTGTAAGATTTTTGTAATAAAATCAAATTGAACCATCAGCAGTGTGTTGTAAAGTTTTATTTCACAAATACACAATAGAGATGTAGTTCCAGAAACATTGGGTTTTGACTGGATGCATTTGTGGTGTATTGTGTGGGATGTTGTCTTTACTCTGTGGTCACATGAATGTGTTTATTGTGTAACTCGTGACAGACAGGCAGAAGAGTCTGTGCAACTTCAGGGTCTCGGACTTCTCAGATCAGGAAACTCCAGTTGAGGAAACATTAACAGACATTCTAAACTTTACAACTGCAAGAAGGAAGAAGCTAGGAAGATATTCCAAGTGAGTTTGCATGTTGTTTCATTTATAAGCAATGCTTTATCAATAATTCAAATCTTTTCAACAGATCATTCAAATAGCTTGTTTAAAGCCATGTTATAATGTGTTCATTTTCCACTTGAATAGCTAATACACCTCCTTAACAAATATATTTCTTTCTGTGAATAGTTTATTCATCTTAATGTCAAATAAAAGACTGCTTGTTAATTGTTTGTTTTTTGAAACAGAACTAGCTATTTAAAGAAACGTCTTGTGTAGTTTTTTGTCCATACAATGCAAGTCAAAGGGGATAATTTTTGCCAGGTAACTGACATTCTTCTTAATATCTTTTGTGTTCTGCAGAAAGTCAACAGGTTTGGAAAGATTTAGGGAGTAAATAAAGAAGCTGCTGTCAAGTGAGTGAGATTGCATCATTGTAATGCAAACACACATGAACAGCATCACGTGATTTCCTTAAATCAGTTTCTGTAGCTTGTGTTGGTCACGTGCTTTATGTTCTTTATAATGAAAATAAATATTAATGTTTTTCTTAAGCCCATGCGCTGACCAGGTGGAGATCTTGTGTCAGAATCTACATGAATATAATTAAAGTAGAGATTTCGGTTGATCATGTGTTAGGTCTCAACATTTTTACATACACTACTGTTGACAGTTGTTAAAAGAAAGTCTTAAATAAACATCATCATCTACTCACTCTACTTTGTCCGGTTTAACACAACGATATTTGGACCCCATTGACCACCATAGTCGAACAAAAATAAGAATGATAATCTCTGGGAGTCTGTTGGGTCCAAGAAGTGTTTGGTCATAAGCATTCTTCCAAATATCTTATTCTGTGTTTCCTCATAGCAGATAGTTACACAGATTTGGAAAGGACGACACTATTTTAATACTGTATTGACTTCCCCTCTAATGTAAAGGGAACAATATTTTGAGCTTATAAAGAAAATATATCCATACTGCAGTGTGGTTGGTATTTGCATACTGAATGGACACCGACTATCTTGAATCCATTTTTTCTGATTGACCTTTGCTTACATGTCAAAAAACCCAGCCTGCTGATGTCACCACTTCAAATTCTGTCTCTTATTAGGATTTTTTCTGAACCTTTTTGCTGCCCTTGCTCCCCTCAGGAATTACAAATCTAGTTGACGTTTTGTCATGAAACCTCTTGTGTGTGTGTGTGTGTGTGTGTGCGTGTGCGTGCGTGTGTGTGTGTTTTATTGCTTCAGCTGAGAATGTCCACGTGTGCCTCGTGTTTCTGGGCCATCATCTGGCTGGTGATTCTGTTGGTTTTGGGCTGGCCTCTGAGCATCGTCCTTGGAGGGCTTTATGGTCTCATCGCCCCTCTCACTGTCTGCGTTGGTCTGGACCGGCTGGCTGACCTTATGCTGGAGGGGGCGAACCTGGGCCGAAAGTGTGCCCAGAACATGAGGCACGGCAAACCACTGTGCTGAAAACATCCCATCTTTGGGTCAAGCTACACACTTGATTTTTCAAACTAAAGCTGTACTTCAGGATATTTGAGTTGTGTTGTTATTGTTAACAAATATGAGTCATCTT
Organism: Triplophysa yarkandensis; assembly: GCA_033220385.1. Classification (NCBI taxonomy): domain Eukaryota; kingdom Metazoa; phylum Chordata; class Actinopteri; order Cypriniformes; family Nemacheilidae; genus Triplophysa; species Triplophysa yarkandensis. The sequence continues at coordinate 319,628 of CM065663.1, read as the reverse complement.
TAACACTTTTAAATGGTATTTTTGCTCTAATTGTAAGCCTGTTTACACAGTTGTTGACAAAGGAATTAATTGTCAGTATTTGGTTAACAAATCTTTGCATATTCAGTCTGAAAGTTTTTTATATGTTTTTTATTATTCAATATTTAGAAGCCTAGAACACTTAATATGATTGTTACGGATGCAAAAATGCAGAGAATCGTACCCCGACCTGATATGTTATTAAAGGACGAATATCTGAGACGGTGTGTAAAGGTGATCGATCACATCACATGGTTGTTTTTATATTTTTAAAATTTCAGATACAAATTTAGGATACAATGTGCAATGACGTACCGTTGTTTTATTAAAATTCTGTCAGACTTTTAAACTACCATCAGTTGTTTTTATTTGTTCCGGCTCTGTGTGTTTTTGGGAGGCAGGTACACCTGATATCAGTGATGCCATAAACAATGGCATCGAATAAAAAAAATATGAAATTGTTTGAAATAATCTGTGAATACCAAAACATTAAATGATGAATAATGTAAAAAAGGAAATTACATGAAATTTAAAATTAGACATGCCAGTGTATAGAATTATGGATTAAATAAAATGTTGTCATATGCTTTGATGTCCTCATCATGGTGATACTTATGAAAAGCATCATAGAGAACTGATTGACGGATGAATGTTTGTGAGCCTCTGATCACCCAAGAACACAAGGTGCTTGAGAATGACAGTGTTATGTGAAATTCTGCTCGAAAGGTCAAATGTTCAGGCATCATTTCTCTCCAAACACAGTCATCTTCAGCAGGCTGTAGGACATCAGAGGAAATATAAGTTCCCACTGAATTCTGCTGAGGTGGGATGAAGGCTGTAATAGGAGACTGGCGCTGGTGTCCAGTTTGCAGGACATCCGTGAGGAAATGCAAAGCCATGCATTGTGATTCTGCACTGCTGTCTCACTGATCCAGACATGTCATGCATTACTGCCATCTGGGGGAGAGAGGTGACATCTGTCTGTCCATGCAGACAACTTTTTTCCAACTATTTACCGAACAGAAAAGAATTCATATGCATTCCTTTAACTCTTATGGATTCAAAGTCATATAGGACTGGCACATTAGACCTGTGCCAGGTCCGGTACTTGGTTGGTGGTATA
>CM065663.1:228870-317987 GCA_033220385.1 Triplophysa yarkandensis | reverse complement strand
CTTTTACTGCCCATATCTACACATCTCTATATGTAACCTTTACATTCTGTGACACTTGCAGCTCATGATCAGAAACATGTTTACACATGTGTCAATGTAAAGGATGGAGCAGGATCTCCAGCTGATGTCAAGGACAGAAATATTCAAACAGCTGCATGAACAAACACCCCAGCCCCAAAACAATAAGGGTGTAGGTCACACCTATCCTCATCAGCTTGAGTCATGGATTAAAATCACTGCTGATCCTTTCATCCCAAATGCTGAAATCTGGAGGTATTGGCATCTCCACATCAAAGCCCTCATGCCCACATGACGCAGCAAGGCGATCCACAACCCTGATGCCATATTAGAGGCAGACACCCTCCACCCACCCACCCATCAATCTGATGAGAGGATCGAAAATAGGAGGGCTTACAGGAGGCGAGGAGGGCGAGGGACGTGTGGGATCCTCCAGCATCAGCACCACCGAGGTGCAGTGAACAGCTGGCGAGCATCATCCATGCGTTTGCCCTGTAACATCGGACAATAATCTGGGAAATATTCTCCTTTTTTCCTCTGGATTTCGAGTGGATCTGCGGATGAACAGCAATGGGGGAATGGACCATCCTAGAGAGACTCCTGGAGGCTGCTGTCCAGCAGCACTCCACTATGATAGGAAGGTAAGAGCAAATTGGAAATGTTGGTGTAAATAAGTGACAATGATGGATTCGTGATTGTGCACAAGAAAAAAGAGGCATTGCAGTATTCGAAAGGCTGAAGAATGTGAGGTTGCATGTGTGCAGATAAATGTATGCATGGTGCATAAATGCATCATTTTAGGAGGAACTTGCCGGACAGCTCGTGGCCTTTCATTCTTCTTTATTTCTGTATTATGTTGACTTCTCTGAGAGCCGCATTGAGCATCACAATGTGCACAAAAACAGGCGTTCCCGACAATACTCATCTTTAAAATGTCGTGTGCAATGAAATACTACGAGGAAATGTCCCCAGATTTCTGAACAGTTTTAAAAATGATATCCATGATTTCAGCATCTCAACCCATCTTTGAAACGACCTTACATTTCTGTACTGTTTCAAGTGGATGCTTTACAAACCATATTAATATAAAATCAAACCATATTAATATAAAATCAAACCATATCAATATATAAAATCAAACCATATCAATATAAAATCAAACCATATCAATATATAAAATCAAACCATATCAATATATAAAATCAAACTATATTAATATAAAATCAAACCATATCAATATATAAAATCAAACCATATCAATATATAAAATCAAACTATATTAATATAAAATCAAACCATATCAATATATAAAATCAAACCATATTAATATATAAAATCAAACCATATCAATATATAAAATCAAATCAAACCATATCAATATATAAAATCAAACCATATCAATATATAAAATCAAACCATATTAATATATAAAATCAAACCATATCAATATATAAAATCAAAAAAACCATATCAATATATAAAATCAAACCATATCAATATATAAAATCAAACCATATTAATATAAAATCAAACCATATCAATATATAAAATCAAACCATATCAATATATAAAATCAAACCATATCAATATATAAAATCAAACCATATTAATATATAAAATCAAACCATATCAATATATAAAATCAAACCATATCAATATATAAAATCAAACCATATCAATATAAAGTAAAACCATATTATATATTAAATATCAAGGCACATTGAATAGGAATGAGGATGGATTTTATTTTCAGCACTGGACAGCTCCATCAGTCTGTTTAATGTTCATCTCCATGTTTGCATGTGCAGGTATGCACCAGTTTTGCCCTAAAACACCAGCCGAGGAGAACATCTCAAGGTTTGAAACCCCCATTCATTGTGTGTTTGCTTGTTTTCAGGATCCTGCTGACAGTAGTGGTCATCTTCAGGATCCTCATCGTTGCTATAGTTGGAGAAACGGTGTATGACGACGAGCAGACCATGTTCGTGTGCAACGCCTTGCAGCCGGGCTGTAACCAAGCGTGTTACGACAAGGCTTTCCCCATATCCCACATCAGATATTGGGTGTTCCAGATCATTATGGTGTGCACCCCCAGCCTGTGCTTCATCACCTACTCGGTCCATCAGTCGGCGAAGCCCAAGGAGAGACGCTACTCCACCGCCACCGTCTACCTGTCCGTGGACAACAAAGAGCAAGACTCTCTGAAACGAGAAGAACTCAAGAACCAGAAGATCAAGAACACCATCGTGAACGGAGTGCTCGCCAACACGGACAACTCCACCAAAGATCAAGAGCCCGACTGCCTGGAGGCCAAGGAGCTTCTCGGCTCCAACACCAAGCCCATCAAGTCGAAGATGAGACGCCAGGAGGGCATCTCGAGGTTCTACATCATTCAGATCGTGTTCAGGAACGCCCTGGAGATCGGCTTTCTGGTGGGTCAATACTTCTTGTATGGATTCAACGTGCCTGCTGTGTACGAGTGCGACCGGTACCCATGCATCAAGGAGGTGGAGTGTTACGTGTCCAGGCCCACGGAGAAGACCGTGTTCCTTGTCTTCATGTTCGCGGTGAGCGGGTTCTGCGTGGTCCTCAACCTGGCTGAGCTCAATCATCTGGGCTGGCGCAAGATCAAAACGGCCGTGCGTGGGGTTCGAGCCCGGAGGAAGTCCATCTATGAGATCAGGAACAAGGACCAGCCCAGGATGAGCATGCCCAACTTCGGCCGCACGCAGTCCAGTGACTCGGCGTACGTGTAGGCAAAGCGCACGGAACGGAACGCTATGGACGGGTCTCCTCGCCTCGTAAGGTTCATGAGTTGCAAGAGTCGGGTAGGACGTTTTTGTTACCGTTTTAAAGACTTCATCCACGACCCTGGATGATGGACCACACGTTTGTAAAACAGTGATGCCACTTTTTGGTACTCTGAGATGTTCTCAAAGAGCAAACACCGATGGATACCCGAGTGCGCACCTCCTCTCCAAGCGGTTACGCGTTACATCCATGTGCCCATGTTACACCAGATGCATGCCCCTATGATTTATCATCACACTTCTCGTTTTATGCAATGACACAAGAATCTTTGACGTTGTAGCACTGTAACATGAGCAATGGGATGTGATGCGTCACTTGACTTTGGTACTTGAAGGGAGAGAATGCGCTTTTGCACTTTGGTCTTAGAGATTCGCAACAGCTCCCATTGATGCTTTCTTTCTCTTTTGTTGCCTGCACTGCACCATTGACCTTAACGTAGGCTATGTGATGACACCCATTGCTGTCATGTCTCTAGTGTGTGTGTGTGTGTGTGTGTGTGTGTGTGTGTGTGTGTGTGTGTGTGTGTGTGTGTGTGCGTGTGCGTGTGCGTGTGCGTGTGTGTGTGGTTTCCTTCATTTCAACACCAAAGCTTCTTTGATTTGTGAGCTTAAGTGTAATCAAGTGCCATACCTGTATATAAATATATGCATATCTATATATAGATATATATATACATTCATAAAAACCTATTCTGAAGAATATAACCATATCCATAAGGCAGATTTATTGCTTCAATTATGCTTAGCGTGTCTAGATTTGCTTTGTTCGTGGTAAATGAACTGAAAAGGTCTCTTTTTTCTCTCTTGCTCTGGTGTAACCCAGAATGCTCCGAGTTCGGCTTCTTACGTCTGCTGGATCTCTTCCGATTCAGATTGCAGACAATGCAAGTTTGTGTGAGCAGGCGTGTGCTTTCATGTTCTTCAATGATATAAGGCCTTGATCGAAATCCGGTGCATTATTTCACTTTTTCAGATTTGAAATGTTATTATCCATTATTATGATTATGATTACTACTATGCCACCACATATTTATGACAAATCTGTGTGTTCCCCGAGAGGAGACCTTGCCGTTGTCTGCATTTCTAAGCTTGAAGGGAAAGTATTGCATGTTTAAGAATTTATATTCAAGGGGTGAAACCTATTGACTCGTGAGCCCTCCCCTCCACTGACTCTTCTTAAAAAACTAACGGGGATATGTTGTGGGAAGGCACATCTTGAAGGTCACTGGGAGATAATGCTGGAGAAGAAGAAGGACATCGTGCCCAGTTTGGAACGGACTGTCTGGGATCATCTGAGAACACCTGACGGGATGTGACCTGGCAAAGCTGGGATTAAAGCAAAAGCTCTGGAACTCTTGGGAGAACGACCTTGTTTACGGGGTGGGTGGCGGGGACGGACAAAAAACACAATAATGTGAATCGCTTGGCTGTATGGTGCAATATTTCCTTTTCTCTCTCCTTGGAAAAGCATTCCAGGATTGCACAACTCTGAGATTTTTACACCTCTGTGCTCTTTCCGGAGAGATCCGAACAAGAGGTTTTATTGCATAAAGGACTGTACTGGACCTAAACGGCAAAGCTTTAATAAAAGATGAACTTGTATCTTCCTTGCCTTATGTATACTGCAGTCTTCCCCCTCCCTTCTTCCCCCTGCAACAGCACACATGAGATTTTTACAGCTCCTTCAAATGGCACAGTGATTGGGTTATGTATGAATGTAATTCTGCATGCTGCCATGAGTTTGACATCATGTGAGCGTTGGAGGCTCGGTTAAACGATACCCGCGCGTCGGACCAGGGCTTGCGGTTGCATCACGTGCTGCGGCACAGTTTAATGTGACAGACACTGGAGATGCAAGAGATGCATTCTGCACGCCCAGACGTTTACAAAAAAAGCCTTGTTCATTTAACACAAAGGCAAGCATGAGATGCCGTTTATTCAGGTGCACAGGCGCAGAGAAATCCACGGGTCTCGTGTCTGGTTTCTTTGCAGGGCCTTTGGCGCGTTACCGTGATACGAGAGGGAACGGCAGCATGATCCCGTCGTGCTGCAGCAGCAGCAGCTCATATGCAGTCTCCTTGAAAACTCATTGTAATTTTACCCTGATTGATTTGCATATTGATAAAAAAGAGGGTCTTGCATGACGGCGGTAAACACCGGGCTGTTCCCTGTTCTTAACGGTCGAGCCTCTGGTCTTTGTGTCTTTAAGGCTGTGTAAACTGAATAAAATGGAGATGGATGTTATACTGTGAATTAAATCCATTCTTTATCATGGTGATGATATGATGACGGGCCTGATGGTTTGTTTTCTTCACGCACACACACGAACGCACAAACATCCCTCTGAGATTTCATTGGACTGCAGTGTGTCCTGTAAGCGCTGCAGAAACTCTGCAATGCACAACTGTCTCACCTGATCTCCAATCTCTTTCATGGACTCTATTCATCCTCGTATTCTCCAGCAGATTCATTTGGGAAAGGTTCTCATCTATTGACTGTTAAACACGGGACTATTAGCATATACAAAGGATATAGTAGTGTTTTCCAAATTATTGTGTGATGCAATTGATGTTGGAGAATAAAGTTATGAAAAATCATTTCAAATATACCTATGTCATATTCATTGACTTGTCAGTGGAAATCCTTTTTGGACATTCTTAAAACATAAGGACTTTTATTAGGACTAAGCCAAATAAATGTGTCATCGTTCATGATTCGCTTGTCTATCTTGCATTCATGTTGCTTGTACGACAACAATTGTTATGAATTAAACGTATCGGATATGATGACTCAAACATGTAAGTGAATATTACAATGTCTTTCAGTTTTATTTATATTTTCATTTATTTGGATATAGTTTTTACATTCTCCACCGCTGAATGGTTTGAGAATTGTATTGCGGTGCAAAGATTGTGGTTTTATCCTGTCCATTTATCATTTATGAGCGACACACATGCACACTCATGCACACACACACACACACACACACACACACACACACACACACACACACACACACACACACACACACACACACACACACACACACACACACACACACACACACACACACACACACACACACACCTGTACTAAAGCACTAAAGGTGACATTAGATTAAGTCAAAAATTCACTTTCGCACTATGAAAATTCATAGACAAGAAATAGATTTTTGACATTTAGTCTGATGTAGTGCAGTATCCTCAGCATATATCACATCCCATAATGACAATATATAACACAAACTTGTAAGAGCTTTATGTTGGTAGTGAGATTTAACACTAATAGTTTCCTAACAAATGCTAAACTGTCAAATCAATAACAGTCATTGATGCCATTTGCAATGTATTGTCATTCAACTCCTTCCTTCTGTCTCTCTCTTCCCTATCATCTGTGCTGGCAGGTGAGTTAGACGGCTCTAGCCAGACCAATTGTCCCTGATAAATGTACACGCTACGCATCGTTTGCCAGCCAATAAAATTCACCGGATGACCAACCTTAATCAGTAAAATAGCTGTTCTCTGTCTAACAAGATTAGAGCGGCCCTTAAGATCCGAGAGGAGGAAATGAAGGCTAATGAGGTTTAAAAATAAAAGAAATAAATTAGACATGCTCAAGTTTTTTATGCTTTCTACGTTTAAGTGAAAATTCTAAAAGCGGCACCAATGCCTTGTTATAAATAAGCAATATTTTATTTGTAATTAAATAAAGTAATGTAATGATATTTACATGCCCATTGCTTTAGCCATGTGCATGTTGATTGGAGGAAATCAATGTGGAGATTTTTCACCAGATTTTTATTATAAACCAGAGCCAGAAACATTTTTTTCCATATATCTTTTATTGTACTTGTGTTTGTCTCAGATGGCTGTGATGATGCTTTTCACAGAGCTTCAGGGTGTGAGGGGGGGTGGTAGATGGGACTCCATGCATCATTAAGCGTGTGTGGTGCCTAAACATGCTGTGTGTTTGTAAAATGAATTAATGTACATCTAAAAAATCGACAATGTAAAGACAAGTTCTGATAGACCTTTTACAAGCCAGTGAATTTTGGCTATCAGCCATGCAGCAAAGATTGAATGATCGGAGCGTGAACTGAACGTGTTGAGAAGAATGTTAATGGACATCAGTGTTCAGTTTGTTACTGCACCGATTCTCTCCTCTGGGGTTGAATTGTTTATTATGGGCTGATTTATTTCCCATCAGGCCTATCTCCTCCTCGGCAGTTCAGGTCAGAATTGATGAGGGTTGCATTAGATGGGCAGCAGTATAAATCACCTGAATCCGCGGCACAACATCAAGGCTCCTTGAAGAAACTCCTTTGGCCTTTACCAGACTCCCATCCTCGATATATCCGTCTTTAATACTTTTCCGACATGCAAACAATTCATTCCAGCCTGCTCTGGATTTCCCCAGACGACTCAACTCACGTCAGTGCCACAAATGTCATGAATATTTTAAAGAAAATCATCATTCTTTTGCTTCCATTTGAAAAATAATAATGATTATCATGACTCAATTATTCAAACATGTTATAAACCTTACTTTCAGAAGTCATGAATATAAATTAAAACAGCTTTTTTATGTAACCATGGTACAAATAGAACATCTTCAATATTTCTGGTATTTTTTTCCATACTGATCTACATCTTTTAAAGAAAAGAAAAAAGCTTAGACCCGGGTACATGTCTTTGGGGCTACGTATGATTGATCTAAACTACTATGATGAAATTATATTCAAGAATATATCATTTTCACCTTCTTCTTGTTTTGTTCAATCATTAAATGTGAGCTTTCATGCATAAATCTCATATTTATCATATTAGCTCATATTTACACTGTCACAAGAGTTCTGTTTGAGATGTTCATTGTGGTGAGAGGTGACACTTACAAATCAATTCATTCTCATTCTGAAATATATTAAATTGTTCTTTGGACAGCTACATCAAATAAATTGGCCTTCAAAAAGAACCCAAAGATAAATTCATTCTATTATACAAGATCGAATCTCACAAATACCTGTACAGGTCAAATTTTACCATAATTACAATACTTAATAAAAAAACTGACAAACTGAAATTTAATAATGCAAAAAAATTATAATTTATGTTGGTTAAAACTAAAAAAGTTAAACATATTAAACGACAAAAACAACCAAACATGCTAAATGAATATTTTTTCCAAATTTAAATATGTGAAAGCACTATTTTAAACATATATTATTATTGTAGGTTTATTAGTTTGAAATATATTCTGAAGAAATGTTCTTGACAGGTTTTATGGGACACAACAAAAGATATCAAAATGAAATATTTGGACACTTTTGAGCGTTATGGATGTGACATAAACACTCAAAATATGTTATATGTTCACAGTACACACTAAACATGTCTAAAGGATGTGTAAACATAAAAAAAATCAGTCTGTGTACAAGTTTTTGGTATAAAAAGTATACATGCACTATGGAAGACGACTTTTGGGAGATGAAAACTTTGTATAATTTATATATATAATTTGTACAATTTATATATATAATTTGTATAATTTATATATATAATTTGTATAATTTGTACAAAAACCAGAAGCAGGAACACCCAACTAAAGGTCAAGGTGTCTTTATAGAACATGACTATATTTGTCTTTATGTGTCCATTTATGAAGGGTATGTGATGTTATGGATGTGACAATCCTAAAAAATATTCCTTACTTGACTATGAAAGACAATGCCCATAATGCTTTAAAAACCTAAAAGTTGATCTCTGTGCTATTATTATAGAAATAACCTTTTTCAAAACTTATTTTTATTACTGTAAGGTTGACATTTTTACCGATTGCCCGTTTATTTGAACTTGTTACATTAAAATGTATTTGTGGTCCTCCAGCACATCTCTTTCCTATCATAACTATAAAACTTTGGCTTTCAGAGGTCTGAATGCAGCATGTGTGGATTTGCTTGACTCATCTCTTCTGTAAAGCTGTTGAGTCATGTTCACGTCTCACTCTGAGCTCACGAAAGACCTCCAGAGCGTTTCTGCTGCCACAGAATCATAGACCGAAAAGTTTGATATCTCACCACCTGACGTTTTATATCTCAGGAATTCGACTATGTTGCATGTTTTGTGTGAAAACTCAAACCTTCAGAGATGTCTCTAATGATGATTTCAGAAAAACCTTTTGAGGATTATGGTAATGCTGTAAACGCAGCCATAGGCCCAATTATCATGGCCGTACCATTGATATTCTAAAAATAATATTTCATTTGATCGAGGAGTCACATGCAAAATATGAATGTCTCAAGCTCTGTCTATTGCATCTGCCCTGGATTTATGTTAACAGAAAAAGATGTTATATAAGGGTTTCATGAAGCGAAGAAGAAAACGACAGTGTTTCTATTTTAGGGAGTGATCTGTTCCTTTAAGATATGAAACTGAAGTGGGGTCAGAACGGTGACTGTCAGGGATATACAACAGATGTCCTTTAACACATACTGTAATGATGAAACATATAGTTCTTTATTCTCAGCTGTGAGTTCCTCAACGGATTTTCTCTAACCAGGAGCTGCTCTGGGTTGGCTGGGGTTCCCACATTTTAATAGCCTGAAGAATCATGCCCCATTTATTCTAACCCAATTATTATGGAGGCTTTAGTGAGCGCTTTGAATGATGTGAGATTTGTTCAGGCCTCGCGGCTGCTGACACACACACACACACACACACACACACACACACACACACACACACACACACACACACACACACACACACACACACACACACACACACACACACACACACACATAATTCTCTCGCTGGTTCACCTGCAGATTGCTCGCTCTATAATCAATAGAGTTTATGAGCCTTGGCTGTTACATCTATCATGAACAGGCTAAATCAATTCATCCGGCTTCACAAACAAACAACAGCAAACAAATATGTGTCAGAGATGGTCACACCGAAACAGCTCGTGTCCTTTGCTGGACATTATCTGACTATATCACCGTGATTTTCAATGTCGAACTAGAAATATGCCGACTGCATGTATGTATTTCATTTTCACAAAAGACGCCTCTATTTATTACTATCGCAGATGAAGTTGATGTTTTTTGGATTCGAGAATTCATTTGTTAGCTGTAAAGATCTCTGTAATCTATTGTATGCCAAGATACTGATGAAATTATCTTTTAATATAACAATTCAATACTTACAGTTTCTGACCAGTGCATATCAAACATATTTATGACATCATTCTTCATTTCTCATCAGATTTCAGGCTGTATAAGGTCGAAAAATTGGGCTTTTAAAAAAGAACACATTTTTACAAACATTTTCACCGTATGTTTGGATTAACAGCGTTTTCTTACAGTCATCATGATCAGTTGATGGTCACATTTTTTAACATGTTTATGGAAAACATTATAACGATCAACATTCTTGAATATAATACCAGTGCTGTCAAACCATTAATCACACTAATTTGTTTTTACATCATATATTTCTGTGTACCGTGCATTCTTATTCTCAGTACATAAACACATATATAAATGTAAACATAAAAGAAATTATATTTTAATATTTTCTCATTATATACATATAAGTTTATGTTTTTACATTTACATTTACATTTAGTCATTTAGCAGACGGTTTTATCCAAAGTGACTTACAATAGTCGAGGAGACAATGAAGCGTTAAATAGCCGATACAACAATAGATGAACAAGTGCTACAACAATGTTACCAAGTTACACAGAGAGAGAAGTTACAAAAGATTATTATTATTTTTTTTGATAGAGTTAGCAGGTTAGAAAAGAAGTGAGTTAGTGAGTTAGGTGTAGGTGTTGTATTATAAATACAAAATAAATATGCAGAGTATTAATTGTTAAACAGCGCTAAAAAAACTTATTAATAAAACTTTGTCAGTTTTTGTTAAAAGCAAATCAATTATAATCTAAAATATACTTAAAAAACCAAAGGAAAATGTGAAATGTGGCCTTAGTAGAATCTGAGTTAACTGTAAATTAAACTCAAGTTATGTATTTATTTTTTAATCTAAAAATGTTTATCGATTTGATTACAAACTATGTTATTAAGCATTATTAAAAATAAATATAAACTTAAAAAGGACATAAAAAATAACAAAGAACTGAATACATGGATACTACACATTTGAATAACTACAATTAAAAGAATGGAAAAGAAAGTGTTGTTTATTAAGGGAAAAAACGTTTCTTGCTTTGCAAGACAGTAACAACATACTTCAATTTGATATAATAGTTTAAGAATAGAGCCGAACTGAAATGTAATCATGTTTAAAGCTACACAAGAATCTGTGCAGTATAAAGGCATTAATGTAATCTACTGGATGTTATGGTGCTTGTGCAGATTTGGTCCTTTGTGTCAGATCCTCCTGAGGGTGGAGAGCAAATCTGATTATGTATTTGTAATTGAATAGTGAAGAAGTTAATCAGTGTGAGGCGAACACCAGGGATCTCCTAAAGTGAGGTGAAGGGTGAACTCAGGTCGAAGAACACTGGCGATCTTCCAACAGCCCCGGCATCCACAGCAGTCATCCGTAGATAAAACCGCTGTTACCACACAGTCATGTAAACTGTATGAACGCATCTCTAACAACTGTAGTGTGCTTATAAAGGATCCGGCTAATGAAAATTTACAATGAGTCCTTTATTATCATTCAGTGATTCATAAGAGTAAATAAATAAAGTTGAATAAATTCAATCTGAGTCGTGAAAATCTCATCACATCCTAACAGGATTAGAATAAAGACTCGGGACATTAGGATTAAAGCAATACTTCATGAACTGTTTTTGCCCGATGTCCCGCTGTCTGTTCCATCACATTTAATCAAATTTCTCAAACATTATTATTTTTCACATTAGCCTTAAGAAGTGTGCACACCCAGCTGATGCGGAAATGACCACCAAACGAAAAATAGTGAGGTCGTCTTAAATGGCTGACGGTCATAACCCAGCGGCCTAGGAAATAACTCTCCAAACAAGCAGACGCTGTAGTCGGTTTAATTCTGAATACAGGGCACCATGGCATAGATAACAACTAATAAAATATAAAAGATGAAGAGATAGAACATTTGTTGTCTCCTTAATAGATTAACACAAAATATTTGGCTTGTTATATATCTGAAACTTCTGACACATTTCAAATGTTTGTATATAGGAATCGAAATGAGAATTTGAATAGAATTCTTTGTTTTCTTACTTACTTTCCACGACTTAACTCGCCGTTTACATTAAATATTTCTCTTCACATATGATTTGGAGTCAAATGAATTCAAACCCACTTCTGTCCCTTAATAAAACCCAGAACCAAACTTATAGTGATAAATGTCGAGCTGTCAAATGGAATACAGTCAGGTTTTGAAGTTCAACCAAAACGCCAAACACAACCACAGTACGACAAATTTAAAGCCATGAAAAGTGATCAAGTAGGATCAAATCGTTTGAAGTGAGAATTCCCAGGACTGGGTAAGGATAGGTCTACTGAATGTGTCTGTGGTGTCTTCTGACAGTCAGAGGCGATCAGAGAAGTGTGGCGTAAGACATTCCACAGAGGGACTGCTGTTAACGTCCGTTTGCCTTTATGGATGAAAATCATTTTTTAAATAACAAAGGAAAATAATCGTCACGGACAGTTCCGCACTGTACTGTAGGAGGCATTTTGGCAGGCGGCAGGGAAAAGACTAATTTTCATTCTGGCAAAGAAAACACTGAGTCACCAGAGAAACACAGAGTGGGATCTGCCGTCAGGAAGTCGAACAAGTCTGAACTCTTTCCCAGCGGTTGTGAAAGGTTGAATATGTGCCATGAAAGTTTGGTCTTGACCAGGGGTTTTTCAAACTGGAAATCAGGACCCCCATGGACCTCCAAAATGTTCCAAGGAGTCCCCAGAAAATCTTCAAGACATAACAAGATCAATTAAAATTGTAAATGCACACACTGTTTTTGCTTCATTTATATATATGTATATTTAAATGAAACAAAAATATATATATTCACATGTTTTTTATATATCCATTTTTACATGTTTAATATCTTTAAAGTGAGTATTTTTACACTACAGAAATGTTTGTCACAGATAAAAAAAATACAATAAACATAAATAAATTGGAATTGTAATCAGGAACATACGACCAACATTACTCGAATAGTAGACCTCTATATTTTTTTGTTTTTGTTTTTTTGAGTAATTATATTCATCATATTTGGAAGTCCCTAGCAAGGTAAAGTTTGGAAACCCCTGGTTTAGATGAAAGAATAATCATGAAATAAGCTGTAATCACGTTTTCAATGTAACAGTGGGATAGAAAATAAATGGTTCATGGACGAAGATTTAATGAGTTTTTTGTACTCTGGGCCATGAAATAATTTATGTGTTGAACCTTTGGGCAGTTTCCTCACATTATGTTTTTTCTTTGGAATAAAAAAAGAAATACCATTTTGACCACTATGAGATTCCAGTTGATCCATGACATTATTCAAAGAGCCCAGAGGGAGACATTACACTACATGAAAGTAATTAAAGTCCTAAACACATTTAAGTTAAATCACAAGACGTCCTATAGTGTCTGATAGACACATCTTTTACCCTTATATGATGTATTCCGAGAAATCACAACATATCACAAAACTCTACGTAGTCTGCACACATTGATATTAGTAATATTCATTGCACTACATTATCATCATTTCTCTTCTAAAGCTTAGGCAAACGGTAAAACGGCCAAACAGACCATAATGTAACGAAAGAAAAAGACAATCTGCACTGATGTAATTATAGTCACACATTCGGGTGCGTGGGTGGAGATTATAATGTAATAACAGTAACATATTCAAAATGTGGGGTGTTTGGGTGGTAAGTGTTTGGGTAAGAATTGCTGATTTTAAATACATACTTGCATCATTGTACCCTTGAGCAAAACATGTTAACTTAACAATGTTAAGTTACACAACTGTGAAAGTATTCTATATAATATTTGATTGACAAATGAGTTTTTTTTTTAAGAAAAACATTCTCAGTAGATACAGTCCTATTGTGAAATTCTTGGTCAAAGATGTACATAAATCATATGTTAAAAGGCTACGATTACATACATGCCAACGAGTACAAACCATAATATTGGTTATAAGACGCTGTGGTCTACTCAGTGAAAGTACATTAGTTTCATTCTTTTAAGTAGCTCTCAGCTGGTTAATCCCGTACCGGGCATTTACCTCTCGCCCAAACAGCTTAGCAGAATCTCTATGTTGGCACGGGCCCTAGGTCCCGGCCCAGTCGCTCCCATCATGCACTGCAGCGAGCACATCTGCTCTCTAGAGACTGTGACACTGATCTGATATAGTCTAAATAACTCATGAGACGGGTAATTCCAGAGCAGTCACCGGGGAGCGATTATCTTGATGTTACAAGTGATTTTAGAGAAATTACAGATATTGCTTTGATGGGGAAGGGCTAGTGAAGGACACGTAAAGGGCAAGCGAATAACTGCTGAAATCATGGCTTGTGAACGGCTAGGAAGTGCTGAAATGATGCTTAAAATATCCAGAAAAGCATCCTCCATGCAGACCTTCATGATGAAGATTTTATAAAAGTCAAGCATCTTCGTGCTTCTTGAGGATCAGAGACTCCTCAGGTGTGGTGGGTTGATAGTTTAAGCCCTCCGGAAGGTTTATAATCTTCATTTTTGTTCAGACTAAAAATAGAAAGAAAAGCTCCGGCAGAGGTAAATCCTCGCAGATTAGTGACCGCGGCGACTGTCTCGCTTCATGTTAAGAGGAGCTTGTGCACTACATTAAATGTAGTGTCTACAGTTTAGTCAGATCTATTTATATCCTAATAAAATCAAGCGTATTTGCTCATATACATTTACACTGCCCTCCAAAAGTTTTAGAGCACTCCTCGTAAAGGGTGGTTTTGGATGAAATCTGCTTAAAAACAAACCATTTTTACTGCAGATACATTAAAGTAACATTAAAGTAAACACATTAAAGTGTTATCACTTTAGTAATAAAAATATATACATGAAATTTTAAGTTTTAACAAGAAATATTGTAAAATCTTTGAATAACCAGACAGCTGGCATGGCCAGATTATTCAGAGATGTAATAGCTGCTAACTGTGGATACATTGGTGAATCAAACATTTCATATTTATTCTAATGAACATTTTGTGTCAAAATGTTTTTCTAGTTTGTGTAGTTTCTTCCCACATAGACAGATGAATTTCATGTATTTTTCACATGCGATCACATTCGTAAAACAATTCGTTTAAGTGGGAAAAAACACATTTGAAACAAGTGATTTTGGAACACTTTAGTGTAAATACCACTGTAAAACCATTGGATCACATGTTAAAAGTCATGGGATCACATGTTTGAACGCATGGGATCACATGTTAAAAGTCATTGAATCACATGTTAAGGGTCATGGGATCAAAGGTTAAAAGTCATTGGATCACATGTTAAGGGTCATGGGATCAAAGGTTAAAAGTCATGGGATCACATGTTAAGGGTCATGGGATCAAAGGTTAAAAGTCATGGGATCACATGTTAAGGGTCATGGGATAAAAGGTTAAAAGTCATGGGATCACATGTTAAGGGTCATGGGATCAAAGGTTAAAAGTCATGGGATCACATGTTAAGGGTCATGGGATAAAAGGTTAAAAGTCATGGGATCACATGTTAGGGGTCATGGGATCAAAGGTTAAAAGTCATGGGATCACATGTTAAGGGTCATGGGATCAAAGGTTAAAAGTCATGGGATCACATGTTAAGGGTCATGGGATCAAAGGTTAAAAGTCATGGGATCACATGTTAAGGGTCATGGGATCAAAGGTTAAAAGTCATGGGATCACATGTTAAGGGTCATGGGATCAAAGGTTAAAAGTCATGGGATCACATGTTAAGGGTCATGGGATCACATGTTAAGGGTCATGGGATCAAAGGTTAAAAGTCATGGGATCACATGTTAAGGGTCATGGGATCCCACGTAGAGTCATATCAACACATATTGCACATGAGATCCCATGGGTTTAAACATGTGATCCCATGGGTTGCAAGTGGAAATTCAAACGGGATTCACAAAAAGGTGTTTCAAGAACAAACATTTCATATGTGTTCACATGTGATTTTTGCACATGTGAATTTCAAGTTTTATTTCTGTTAGGGTTATCAGTGAAAAAATGATTACAAATTAAAAAGGATTTTTCTTGTCCGAAACCTCACTTTTCTGGAGCCATTCCAAACTTTACGAGGGCAGTTTAATTACAGAACATTTACCGTAAAAACCACATTTGATTCGATTTTTTTAAACTAATGTAATCGCAACATAACAGGAAAGCAGAACATGCTGTATAACATGCCTTACATATGTGTACTAGATGCATTTGAATGATTTTAATAGAATGCAAAGTGAGCTAATTGACTTACATACAGGAAATCAGAAAACCCAAGCCGTCTAAAAATAAAGCCAGCACAACAAACACAAACACAAATGCAGTTTTGCTTTCATCGGCACATTCTGTATTTCAATCCTCTCTTCCACACGGCGGCTTATCTCTGTTGTGTTCTATTAAACAGCGTAGATGTGAATTGAGTGTACATGTGTGAATAAATGATCTCTGGAGTTTCCCTGTCAGCTGTTTTCTCCATTACCTGTCATATCTCTTCCTCCTGCCGCCACGGTCACCTAAGAAGAAACAACAGAGAGCCGTCTCCTGTCAGCAGACTCGCAGAGAAGCTTAAAGACGGTAAGACCCGAGAACCCAGACGTTAAAAGGATTATTGTAAACACACTTTCAGAAGAACATTAGGGAGACTTCAACTTTATATTTTCTGCAGTAAAATGATGCTTGGCTGTCAGAGCTGCGAGATGCTGAGGATGTTTACCGGCCCGGGTCAAACGAGGCCAACCCGAATCCGGTGATATCCTCAGGCCTCATTTATAAAACATGCGGATATAATCTTTGACTGTGCGTGTGCTAAATTCCATGGCAACAATCAGATTTATAAAATTGGCTTTTGATGTGGAAAAGTAACTAGGATGAATAGGACCAATAGCTAGAATTGAGTACTGCAGATATTTGTAAATCTATATCTGTATCTTGACCCGTTAATCCTTTGTTGACATGTTCTCTTCTATTGACCAGTGTTTTTGGACTTTTTGTTGTAGGGTACATCACTTTGTACTCCACATATAAAGATTTGTAATCTTAGACTGTTATATGCTGGAACAACTTTTAGTTGGTGATGTTATATGGGATTAAATTTGTGCCAAAGAAAACGAACACACACTCGAGATGTCGAACAAAGACTGACAATGAGAAAAAAGCAAAGCATTTAATAATGAAAAATTAACTCAATTGCTCACCATGGTTTACAAATTTGCTGCTGGATATTTCATTTACGCTTGTGAAATTTACGTTCGTCTTTCTAACTCCGATCTTATTGGCACCTTACTCTCAATGGCTCGTGAGTTTTTCATTGCCAGCTCCCTGACCAGTTAGTGAAAATAACACATTATTACCCTAAAACCCACCTGGCATCTCGTTTTCCTGATATCAATGTAATTATAAATAAGAATATTAATATCTATCCTGTATTTACTCAATGTAGGCTGGTTATGTGGTGTGAAAGAGCCTGTTCGTGCGGGTCTCAAATGTTTAAGACTTGATATATAACATACTACGTAAGAAACCACTTTGGCAATGTGAACAATTAAAGGAGACAATACAGATAAAAGTATGTCGATTTTTAAATTCCACTGTAATGTATTCAGTGGACTTGCTGGTCATGGACTGTCAATCAAAAACTCATAATTAAATAATTGTAAGTCCCGCCCACCGATGAGATTTGTGACAGAAAGGCGAACGTAAATTCAGAAAAGTTAGAAAACTTCAAAAAGGATGAAAGGCAAAAACGACACAGAGAATTGATAAGGAAAAAATGCACTTTATTTCAAAATCATGTCATATTCTGGCAACTGAGCTCATTTTCTATTTAAAGTGAAGGTTATGGCACATGAAGTGACGTGACGTATTTCCAAGTATGCAATTTATCCATCCAGTAAGTGAACACACACACACTGTGAACACACACACACACACACACTATGAACACACACCCAGAGCAGTGGGCAGCCATGCTGCGGCGCCCAGGGAGCAGTGGGGGGGACGGTGCCTTGCCCAAGGGACTCACCTCAGTCGTGGTATGCCCGCTGGTTCCGAGTCTCGAACCAGCAACCTTCCGATCACGAGTCCAAGACTCGAACCAGCAGGGCCACGACTGCCCCAAAAAATGCCCCAAAATATTTACTCATTATATTAAGTTAAGTTAATTTTATTCGGCACAAATGTTATCCCATAGTATTATTTTTCTGATGTTAGACTGCACATAAATTGTACATTTTATAAAATGCATCAAAAACTGTCCCTCGACAAATCCTAGGCCTCGTGTTTGAGAGGCTACTGTATGTTTTCAATAATCCAAATACATTTTGATTAAAATGTTACTTAGACACAACTGAAAACTATTCAAACTTACTTCTCATGACAGGGGGATTTATAAAGACGATAAAGATGTAAATGTGAGGGATATTTTCACAACATATGCAATCATCCATCTCTTCTGAAGAAACTGATGTCTATACTTTGAAAACTCATTGACGTTTTTTTTATTTTTAAAAAATGATGCATACAGACAAAAGCATTAACACCGCTGGATGTGCAAAAACGAGTTAAAGGATGTATTATATGTGCCAGGTTAGTTTAACATCTTAGGGGTGAGTACAATCCCAGATTGCAGCAAGCCAAATAAAACACATCGAGTTCTTTTTTCAGCACAGTAATTTCCTAATGATCTCTTTGGTAAATAACATTCACAAAGCATGATTTTGCAAAAAAGAACACTTATTTATAGTCAGGATGAGTCACATTAAAGGATGCTGTTGCTTTTAATGCCCTCCCTCCTCATCATCATCACATCTTTTTCTTTCATTATCACAGTCACGTAAATGAATGAACCCCGCTGATCTTTACAGATGGCAACGCCTCTTTAAATCGAGTCTGGTGGATGTGTCCGTACCGCAGTATGACGGCGTGCCAATCTGCATCACCCTGCTGACAAGCAAGGGTTTAGAAAACACACATGATGTGTTAAGGCATCACCGGCACACAGCCTTTGTGATTTGGCAGGATGTAAAAGAGAAAAGTCTAGACGCATAACTGTGTTTCTCTCTGATCTCACAGTCTGTGAGCACTGCAGTCATTTGTTGACCTGATAAAGAATTCATAGGCTGTTAATGAGAAGCTCTGAATCGTCTTTGGTTTGTGTTTTCAAGCCTTTGTTTTACTGTTGCCTGAAGAGGAATTGAATATACGCCTCACACTACATTTCGGCCCCAGTGGGACGTCTGAACAATGGTCTGTTCGCCTCTTTCTTTTTATTTCATGAATATTTATTACATGCCCCCTTTATTTGCTGAACTCTTCTGCGGATTCGAAGGAAATAAATATGAATGATTTTTAAAATCTGCTTTGGAATATCAACTAGGGTGTGAATCTGACTCATCACGGTCAATGCATGGGAAATCTGACATCACCATTAGAGTTTCAGAAGAGATCTTCAAGGTGTCTCAAACTGAGCTCAGATTTGTCAAGTCTGCAAGCAAAATATTATCAAGATATCAATTTGAAATTCATTTACACCTAAATACTCTTCGTGTGTTTCATTAATACAGTTTCATTGATCATTTTCCTTCTCCTGAGCCGTTAAATAGAAATATCTGAAGCTACACTTCTATCATTTGTAAATGTAACGAAACTGAAAACCTTGATATCCTCAGCTATGGAAGATTCTTGAATTCCTCATCAGTTTTGATTCATCTCAAACAGCGTGCTATACAAATCACAAACACTAATACCAGCAATAGAAATAGTCATGCTTGCCTTTGCAAACACCACTAAAAATACCACTGAAATCCCCGGACGAGGCAGATTTTTTGCACAATGTCAAAGTATTTAAAATGCAAAGGTCTCGGGTTACCGTGAAACGGACCTCATGGGACTGAGAGAGAAAGAGAAGGGGGGGGATACATAGGTTGCTGATACACGAACACTTTCAAAGGTCACAGCATCACACGATGTTACCTACACAAACCTCTCCAGAAGCATCTTCTTAAAGGAACAGCCCATCCGAAAATCCTCCCGTCATCTTTTAATCACCCTTGTGGTGTTTGATTTTTTTCCTTGGGAAACACAGAACAATATCAGTTGGTTAAATTACAATGTAAAGACATAATGTACGATATGATTAAATGAACACACTTTATCGTACATTCAGAATGGCACTTTAAGATGCACTGCACCAGGTCTCGATGCCTAACATCTCCTTACGTTGTTTCAAGGATGAATGAAGCGATGACATTTTTCATTTCCGTGGGAACATTTTTTAAGAGGATCTTAATGTTCAGTGGGTCCCGGTAGAATGTGTGTGTGCTGCTGAGAATCCCCGAGGTCCTGGTGTGTGCTGACCAGTGTGTAAATTCAGCTGCTCCAGCGGGCTGTAAGTGAGCGAGCGCTCCCACGTGAGACTCAGCGCTGTGTACATTAATCATAAAGCTGTTTAGCCATCAGCCTCTGTCACAGTGTCACTATATCTCTGTAAGTACCTGTGTCCTGAAACACAGGGAAAGACACCAGCGCTTTAACAGACATATCAGAGAACACAACGCTTCGTTTCAAGACCTCAAACTACACACTGCTATACACAATATATCATAATTGGCATATATAATCAACAATGATCCTGACGCACTTCTTGTCTCAGTGTTTTTACATTTGATATGTTCTGTAAATGCTTTTATTCAGTGTCGATTGTTCTGCTCGTTGTATTTTGTCAAAAATGAAACATTAAGTGGTTCTTGGCGTCCTTCAAAGAGGTATCTACTAATCTGAGGAAGCCATCAACCAAACAGTAAGAAAGTTCATGCATTCACTGAAAACTATAGTATATTTCTGTATGAAGTAGGGTTGCACCGGTGCTATAGAAGCATCGAGATGCTGAGGGTTTAAAATACTTGCAATGTCGTTCTTTTTCTTAAACGTTATATCATAGCACCGTGCATTAACGTTTGTTTTACTGTGGTTCTCATCTGAACACATCTCTGTGTTTCACTTGTGAGCCTTTAGAATTACTGCTTTTTAGATGAAATTTGTTGTTCATTTGAATTTATTCCCATGTTTACTTTATAGCATATATAGTGCTAAATACTATACAGTATTTCTAACAATTAACACTACATTCTTGCCATTTCTATAGACAGATGATGTTTTTTGAGTCTTAGTAAATATTAAAGAAGGCTATTTTACAGTATCAATTTAATCTTTTGTTATAGTTAATACTACAAAAAAGTATTAATATATAAATAATAATGCACAGTTTACTACAATTTACTATAGTAAATACAAACAATATCATGAAGATTGGAGATTTGATGAAATGTGGTTTATTTTGTAGATTTAAATTATACATATGGTATATTATCGTGATCCTGCTTGGTACCGTGATATTTTAGTTGACATAGTATCGTAAGATAACTTGATGGTATGATGACGACCTTGATATGAAACAAAATAAAATGTGTCATGGATGAGTTTGTAAGTATCCAGTACTTTGTGGAGGGTTAAAATTATTAACAATGTGCGATCCGGGACAAACCATCTTTTCCTTATTTAAATAATTTTTCTATTACCGAATCTGTTAGACTGTTGATTTTTACAGTAACACACGGGCAACAAAGATATAACTTTTAAAAGTCATTGCAGTAGTTAACTGCATTAAGATCTTCAGTAACAAACGGATAATATTGTTGTTAATATGTTACTTTAAAAAACTCGGTAAAGTCTAACAGTGCATACAGTAACCCATAGTAAATTACTGTGAAAATGAATGAAATGTCCAACAGCGTATGGTCACAATGGTGACAGTTCTAAAAGAAGTGCTCTTAGTAACTCAGTAACACACACACTCTCTCTCTCTCTCTCTCTCTCTCTCTCTCTCTCACTCTCTCTGGTCTCTCTCTGGTCTCTCTCTCTGGTCTCTCTCTCTCTCTCTCTCTCTCTCTCTCTGGTCTCGCTCTCTCTCTGGTCTCGCTCTCTCTCTGGTCTCTCTCTGGTCTCTCTCTGGTCTCTCTCTCTCTCTCTCTCTCTCTCTCTCTCTGATCTCGTTCTCTCTCTGGTCTCGCTCTCTCTCTCTGGTCTCGCTCTCTCTCTCTCTCTCTCACTCTCTGGTCTCTCTCTGGTCTCTCTCTGGTCTCTGGTCTCTGGTCTCTGGTCTCTCTCTCTCTCTCTCTCTCTCTCTGGTCTCTCTCTCTCTCTGGTCTCGCTCTCTCTCTGGTCTCGCTCTCTCTCTCTCTCTCTCTCTCTCTCTCTCTCTCTCTCTCTCTCTCTCTCTCTCTCTGGTCTCGCTCTCTGGTCTCGCTCTCTCTCTCTCTCTCTCTCTCTCTCTCTCTCTCTCTCTCTCTGGTCTCGCTCTCTGATCTCGCTCTCTCTCTGGTCTCGCTCTCTCTCTCTCTCTCTCTCTCTCTCTCTCTCTCTCTCTCTCTCTCGCTCTCTGGTCTCGCTCTCTCTCTGGTCTCTCTCTCTCTCTCTGGTCTCTCTCTCTCCCTCTCACTCTCTCTCTCTGGTCTCTCTCTCTCTCTCTCTCTCTCTCTCTCTCTCTCTCTCTCTCTCTCTCTCTCTCTCTCTCTCTCTCTCTCTCTCTCTCTCTCTGGTCTCTCTCTCTGGTCTCTCTCTCTCTCTCTCTCTCTCTCTGGTCTCTCTCTCTCTCTCTCTCTCTCTCTCTCTCTCTCTCTCTGGTCTCTCTCTGGTCTCTCTCTCTCTCTCTCTCTCTCTCTCTGGTCTCTCGCTGGTCTCTCTCTGGTCTCTCTCTCTGGTCTCTCTCTCTCTCTCTCTCTCCCTTCATGAATATTTGACACATATATCTGTTGAACCTCCCTGTTTCTATGCAGTTACAGTTTTAACCTGAAGTAAGATTCCAGCTGCAATAGTGACTCATATATCAGTACAGTGATGCGGCAGGTATCAGATGAAAAAGTGATGCGGCAGGTATCAGATGAAAAAGATCAGCCAATCAGCTTGACCACACTGAGAACAGCCCAATGCAGGAGCCAATCAGAAGCGATAGGATGCGAAGAATCTAGAGGATGTCACGGATGTCAGTTTGATCTTCGTACATCAGCAGAGATTTTAAGACCTACCAACACTTTATTGTAAAGTGAAAAATCTGATAACCATTGCACATCTGCGTCCCTCTTGAACCCTTCTTTATGATTTCTGTCTGAAGGATTTTTGATGAATCATTACTCATAGTTTTAATTCATTGGCATTCTAATTTAGCATTATCAATGTTTTTTTGTTCAAATTTCCTCCTTGTACTGTAAAGGACATTAGGAGAAGGTTTGGGAATCAAGGATCTCACATTCTCTGACTTACGGCCTGAGATATACAGGGTGGAAAATTTATGCCTCGCGGCTCTGCTTCCTTCAATCCCCAGGCCTGATGAAAATCTGGGATCAATGTTTGAATGTCAAGTAAAGAGCAGGTGGAGAAGGATTCATCAGCAGGCTGTTAGCAGAAGTGTGTTGGCCTGAGACGCCACAAACATCATTAATTGTGCTCACAGACAGTGGCGTCTTTCAATCATGTCATGAAGCCGGCCTGAGGTCACAGCTTCGGTAACGGATTAGACGGTGAGCGGAACACGTTTAACGTGACATGCCTCATAAACACTCTATACATACTTATTTCATACGGTCTTTATTGCTGTCAGTCGATCACGTTTATGCTACACTTCATTTACTCCTCAATGATGTGTCTGAAGCCTCATGGACAAACAGACAAACCCATGTTTGTGTATTATATATATTGATAATAAAAAGATTTGTACACAATTTTATAAACTAAACTGATGAATGTTCTGATGGATCTGGAACGGTCTGATAAGTCTATATGTTCAATACTATACAATGTTCTGATTTTCCAATGATTCTATAATGTTCTGATCATTTTAGAATATAATTAGAATAAATATTATACACTGATTTAAGGACTTTACAATTACAACAACATATTCTTATAGTGCCATGATACCGTAATTCAAAGATTTTTTAAAAATCATTTTATGACAGGGATCTGATAATTCTACAATGCATGACTTTTCAATCTTACAATATCTCTACACTTGTTTGACTCTTTTCATATCATTCACATAATTCTTATAATAATAAAAACAGGTGCCCTTGCTTCAACTCTCTGATAATTCTAGAAGGTTTTGATTTTCTAGTGTTTTCTAAAAAATGTAATAGTCTACAATGGTTCATAATTATTCTACATAACTTGTATGACTTGTACAATATTTATATATTTCTTTAATGCTTTGATAATTTTTTTACATTTTAAATTGTATCTAGTAATTTTAAAATGGCTTTAATTGTTCTTTTATGCTCTAAAACTGTACAAAGTAACAATAACTTCACAAAAAATATTCCAAATCCCCTCTTCTGATTTTAAATGATTGTATAATGTTCTTGACGGGAATATGAGGAAACATTTCCCAGAAACATTTCTTTACAAAATTTCAAATTTGCTCTTGCAAAGTCTGCAAGTCAGGAACTTTCATTGTATATCTCCATCTTAAGTATAAGAGTCTCTCTATATAGGCGAATATGATGTATTGAACAGAATAACCTTTGAACGGGTGGAGATCAGAGTCTGTATGTGCAGTCGTCCAGAGGTCTATTAAATCAGATATTATGTAGTCATCGGATGGAAAAGATGGAGGTTTGATGAGTAATAGATTTAAAAAGAACAGCCTGAGCACGTAAAGAATCTATAACAATAATAATAAAGTATAAGTCTAGACCTGTATACTCGCTTCATAGGACTGAACCTCATTACTTCTATTGATAAAGGAGATATCTGTATGAGCAAAGCTAATTTCTCACCATCATTAGATAAGCAAAAAGCTCAATGGAAGGAAAACTCCCACCTTGTCATCAACAAGAGCGGTCTGGAGAAAGATCAAAAGACCATACTGCATGCACTTCTTGAAAAATAGGAAACCCAATTAAAGTATTGAAGCTAAACCAGCCCAGCACCTGGCCTGAGATCTCATTAGGAACACACACAGGCCGCTGTAAATCCACTAATGTCATTAAGATGCAAACGAATCATTTCTGTGTATACATTATGTATTAAATTAAAACCAGATTCCTGACAGACCGACCAAAACAGGAAACTGTATAAAGCTGTAATTCAAGGGGTCGTACGATTCAAAAACTAAGTAAGATGCCTACTTACTATAGATACGCTTTTATAAAATAGAAGGCCGTCAAGCCATAAGCCAAGTTAAATTATACCTAGATTTATAGATTCATGATATTTCATGTTGATCACACTTTGAGATCACACAACCACGTGAGGTGAAATCAATGTAAGCGAAACAGCATTCAGCCCATAGGGACTTAGAATGCACGGTGACCTCTGACCTCCCTAGAGACGGGGGTGGGTAAGACATTCGAAAATGCTGACCTGTGAGATGTCTTCTGCTATTACTCGGAATCCATCAAGATAGTCATACTTGGCAGTTTAAAGAGGAAGGCACGCGAAGGAGAGATTAAAGATGGGAACACTGACAATACCTAGAATTCAAGATTCTGAAATATGAAATATGCTTTCCACAGGCGAAGACAGAACACAGATGACACAGCAAATCACAAAGCTGTCAGTCAAGAACGTGACTCTGGAGGGGTCGTAACACTGAAATAAAAGTGAAATCCCACCTTCTACATGTCAACCTATGGTATTAACCAAATATGACATCGATTGGCTCATGGATGAGGATTGTACTGTTGAAGAATATCAAATTATAAAAGTGCCATCTGTTAAAACGCACTGCTGTACTGTGTTTGAGGAAGGTCATGGAAGTATAACTTGTGTGTTTTTGGATGTGTTTTATGAGTGTGAGAGAGGCATCAAACAGAGAGAGCTCACCTACACGCTGTTCTGATTGGCTATGATTTCGTCCCATCAGGACACAGTGTTATGCCAAGACTGAGATCTGTGAAAACTGCATCAGCACCATTCTGATCTAAAAATATAATCATTTCAATGGTGAACTTTAACATGAGAGCTGACCACAAAACATCATCATGGTAAAATGAGTCGGTGTAATTTTACACACACAAAAATAGGCCTTAAACAGAGTTCTTTATAGCTAATAACATTTTTTGGTTTTCTGAAGAACCTTTAAAAGCACAATGTTGAAGAACCTTTTCTGTAAGTTCTGATGAGTTCTAGCACAGAACCTGCTGTGCAAGTTTCTCATGAAACCTTTTTAAGAACCTTTATGGTCAGTGTGTGGATTGGAGATGGAGAATTTCAGATCAAAATCTCTTTGTAAAGTCCCACACACAACTCCATGACAGCTTTGCTGAGTAAGAGGTAAGAGAAGAGACGACCCTTGCTTTCTGAACTCTGTGCTCCTGTGAATGAAAACGCAATTTGAGAAACCCATGAAGCAATAAGGCCTGTGAAAACAAGAAATATCTTGCCAGACAACATCTACATTTGGGCTGAAGAGAAACTGAGCAGGAAAGCGAAATAAAGCCAGCAGAAGAAGAGCAATGGATCACTCGGATGTTCTTCAGGATGATGCCGTAGGACCACGTGCGTCTTACTGAAAGAGGTCAAGATGACAAAGAGCTTCTGGTGCTGCATCTACAGAAGACAGTAAAGCAGAATATTGATTTCATGTATATTGTCTTTTTGAATTCATTGATTTTTAAAGCAATCTTTATCACTCTTCATTCTGTTATTGAATATATTTGAATCGAATAGCAAGACTTCCTTCATTACCGATTTTGTCATTGTACATTTTGTCCTGTTTGATAATTTCCCAAAAGTTGCACAGAAATTTTAAACTATTAGCTCATTAGTTAGCCAATTAATATAAATATTTTAATGAAGAAATGTCGAAGCCCCTGCCCAAACTCCGACCCTAACCCTGACATCACTGGTGTGAAAGCAAATCGTACCAAAATTGTACAATTAATACCAAAAGAAAAAATAGTAATCAGATTGTGTTGACAGGCCATTATTGCTTTGTTAAAAGTAATCATAAAATAAAATATTTTGTGAACATTTTAATTTAATTTCAACGTTTAAGATGGCCATATAGAAGCAAAGTCACCGATTGAAGATCTGCACGATCAAACATTTTAAAGCTTCTTTTTTGCTCATATATCGCATTCTTATATTCATTTTTATTTCCTTAAGACTGTTGCGTTGACTTTTATTAATCACACATGTTTGTACAATTCCCATTCCACCCTGCCACCATGTATAATATTCATGTTTTCAGATAAAGAGATTAGGTAAAAGTAATCCTGGTGGTCGATGCCGCCAACACAAGTGTCAGCATGACATAAATAAGCTTTAACAAACGCGAACAACACAGATTATTTTACTTATCCATGTCCTTCTCTGGCCTTCTGTTAATATGATATGATTTTGAAGTATTTAGGGTTTGCATTGCAGATTATTCTCTTAAATATCGTCCAGTTGCGCTCCAGGACTCCGGTCGTGGGATAACACAGCTACTTGGCTTTGTCATTTTCAGCTCTTTTAGCGTGCGATCTGTGATTAATGTGCCCGCTCTGCATACCCAGCATACCCTGCGGCTGCCACAGCATCCTCCATCCCGCCTGTGATTAATGGCTGACTCAGGTCTACAGAAAATTACCGCACGCTCCTGCAAGAAAGGAAAGCAGGTTACATCCTGAGAGACTGAGGTGAAACATGTACACTTTCTCTATTTTTAGTTACAGTGTGCCTGAGAGCTCAGCACCTACTGTACATACAGCACACCAACCCTTTCATCACCTCAACTGTACAGTAGAGAAACATGAGACGGGAATATTCAATCCGATCCCCCAGTGTCCTCTGTTTCATCTTGTGTGTGTGTGTATGTGTGTGTGTGTGTGTGTGTGTGTGTGTGTGTGTGTGTGTGTGTGTGTGTGTGTGTGTGTGTGTGTGTGTGTGTGTCTGTGTGTGTCTGTGTGTGTGTGTGTGTGTGTGTGTGTGTGTGTGTGTGTGTGTGTGTGTGTGTGTGTGTGTGTGTGTGTGTGTGTGTGTGTGTGTGTGTGTGTGTGTGTGTGTGTGTGTGTGTGTGTGTGTGTGTGTGTGTGTGTGCGTGCTGTCTGTGCTATTTCAGGTGCGGCAGCTTTAGCTGAATCAATATTTCTAAAGCGAGGAAGACACATGGATTCATCCTTCACTGCAGTGCAGAGGAGTAGACAACACACGTAACAGACACATTACAGACATTTCAATCACCTATTAATGTTAAAGAGTTTATATAAAGTACTTGTGTATACTATTGTATAGTGAAGTGATGACATTTTGTCTAGGCGTGTTTGTCAATGTCGCAGTTTAGGTTTGTGTCCCATTAAGTGATGTTTATTCAGATTTCAGATTATAATATCGTTTTTTAACCATCACGTTCAAATTAAGTGAAAATGCAATAAATTTTCCACCATTTTAATTGTTTTAAATCATTATAAGTCATCATAAAGTCACTGTGACAATAAAAAAATATATTGCTTGCTTGCTATTTGATGGAATTTGTTTATTGTGAATTGTTCATTTGTTTTGTTCTTTATATTTGAAAATATAAAATAATGCACTTAAAAGATCAGAAATCTTTCTTATTTAAATGACATGTGTTACAGCAACATCAAAAGTACCATCAAAACATCATGCTGGATCCCAACAGTTCCTTTGCTCGGGGTTACCTGTAATATAAAACTAATTAATTGTAGTTTCGTATTTAAATATTGTTATAATCTGTGATATTTAAATCGATACAAAAGCATTTCATGCAGTATTTGAATTTAAAGAGTAGGAAAAATAACACATACACAGCAAATAGACACACGTTATATTATTAGCAATATCATGTTATAATAATTATATAACATTTCCGATATTAAGCTTTATCCTTCATTGTGGATTTTAAAATGTTTTGACAACAAATTGAATTTTTTTTAATGTATTTCCATAAAATGAGTTAATTTGCTAAAACAAAAACTCAGTTTTTATAATTTTTAATCATGGTTTTTAATATCAATCAAACTGCAGTTGTTTTACTTTTGTAATAAGAATAAAGCCAATAAAACAAAATATACACATCAAAACATAATAAAACACGTTTTTAAAAAAGTCCACCTCTGTGGCAATCTTTTCAATGTCCGCCCTTGTAACAATATGTTAAATATAGTCAATACAATATAGATAAAGTGTTGCAGTAGTTCACCCAAAAATGACACTCCTCACAACTTACTGGCCCTCTTTACAATTCAAACCTGCATGACTATTTTTGCAGAAAAACAAATAAGAAATTTTGAAGAATGTTGGTAGATGAACAATGGTGTTGCCAGCAGAATTAACCAAGTCATAGGTAAAACTGTTTCCCTACTGTTGAGCGTACAGCCACGGGGTTTCCACAAAACCTTTTCCTGTCACCAAAATCTAAAATCAATTTGAAATCAAACGAAACCCCATTCATTTACATTACATTTATGTGACATTTATCATCCTGTGAAACTTACATTCTTGTGCTGAACGAATGACATGACCTTGAAATATCGGAGCGTCTTGTGTTTAAAGTAAAACAGCAGTATGATAGCAGTACTCCCTCGTGACACTTCATTAGAGTAATAATATCTCTAATGTTTCGTTGAAGCACAGCTAAAGTGTCACGTGTCCCGGGAGAGCGACAGAAATACAGGATGAACGGGAAGAGATTGCAGTGGTGCTGGTGTTGGGGAGAGGTCTCATGGAGGGGTCAGTTGGTAATGCAGTGGTGGTTGTAATTAATCTTCAGGTGGGCAGGGAGTCGTAGTGTCTTCATTGGGCTTCCAGAAGATGCTGCGCCCTCAGGGCCTCCGCTACGATCCTTCATTCTTATTTATGAGTTTCTGCCTTGCTGCGGCACACGACGCGTCGCTTCCTCAAGGTCGAGAGGAGACGCAGCTCATTCCGACATGCGTATGTACTCGGGATGCAAGGAAAACCACCCGCTGCCATTTTACCAAAGCAATAACGGGTGAAATTAAGGGGCAGAGGTCTTTTATTTCAGACCCTTGGGGACTAGAATTTGAACTCCATTCCAGATGACCTCACAGAAAAATGACCTTAAAGACTTGACTGGAGACGATATTCTTTAGGAGTTCATTTCATTTATGATTGTGAATCGTAATTGTAAGAGTGAAAGTCAGGGAAGGACGGAGAGGCCGGATGACACATCTCTGGCCAAAGCCGTTCAGTTTGTCCAGCGGGTGGAAGAGCTTGTAATGTGCTAGAAGAACTCGTGAGTCAATGTGGTCCGGGTTGCTCACCTCAGATTGAGATATCAGCCCTGCAGGTGACTCATTCAGCGCCAGCTGTGACTGATGCCCGACTCCTGACTTTGTAAAAGTTTTGTGAGTGTTTGCCTCTGTGAACTCTACATAGAGTGAACGTCTTTGAATCCAGGTGCTGGCAAAGCTCCGATCTGTAATCTTTTTGCTTAAAACTACACAGCTATAACATTTTGAGCAAGCACATAAAATCAGTTTGGAAAGTTGTGAAGATAAAAGCTTGGGGATCATTGTGCCGTGTTGTTCTACAGCACCGGTACTGCTGAAACATTCAGAATGTGTGAAAGCGTGTTTGGAGACAGGTTTGAAGGTAACGGGCAGATTTACCCGCATCAGAACATGACAGATGACAGGTGTTAAACATTACTGACTTGAGAAGACTTGGTCTGACGCCATACAACCAATAACAGATCACAGCCAATCAGAAGAGAGTACGAATGAATGTTCCCACATTTATGGCACAGCTTATTACACAAAAATGTATAATGTTTAAACGTGAAATGATTTACACAAAAAATAAATACATTGAAATGCTTTGAAATTAAGTTAGTATTCTGTTAACAATTTGTGTATTTGAATAAAAAACATCTGATTAACTCAACATTTCTATTATTATTCACCGTATATATAACAAATGTGTATTTGTTAAATACATGCACAGTTTTTCATTTCAAAAACTTGAGAATATTTGTTAATTTTTAAGAAATTACCTGTTGGATTTTTACACAATTATTTTAATATTTTCCACTGAAAAATATATTTTTGTTTGTAAAAGTAAATTAATGTATTAATTTTTATGATAAAAGATTTTTATCTTAACATCCGGAGAACTCATGTAATGATCTGTATGATGTGAATATCACTGAATGTGCATTAATAAATGAATAATGTAATGCACACATGTGTCAGAATGTATTGGACAGTGCTATGAAGAGAATAATGTTCAGAGCATGTGAGAAAGATGAGGTTTGACACAGAGATGTCAGCGCGTCCTTGTTCATGATAAATATGACAGGTTGTCGATTGGTTTAGATTTTTGGGCATTTTAATCCTCCCTTGGAGTCTGGATTAACAGCCACAATCCAGTTAAAATGGCAAAAAAAATGTGATCAAAAAATCTTCTTTAGTTTTAAAACAATGATTAATTTTGGTAACGTTGTATTTAACATTAATGGTAGATTAACAACATTTGCAAATCTTAATACATGGAAAATGTACTTTGTTATATGACATACAAAAACATTATTTGTATTTAAAAATTAATATTATAAAAATATGAGACAGGAACCCAGATTTACCATTAATTCCAATTTTTATATTTTGTGCTGAATCTGATTTTAAGAAGTTTATATAGCTTTACATTTTTGATTATTTTAAAGAGAGTTTATCAAACATTTTCCTTTTGTGTATTATACAGGGAACAAGAACAAGAAAAGATTGGATGAGAATTCATAACGTACACACCTGCCACCACACAAGCTTCTGCGGATGTCACGTGACAACACACATGACACATGTGCTGTCATGAGATGACAAGGGGTGAACTAACATCACCAAGCTGTGGCCTTGTAATGATGTGCACACTGACTCAGCTGTCATGACAAATGAATCGATCTGATCTGAGCTCAAATCTGATGAGATCTGATCCGTGTCCAGAGTTCATCTTACATTTACTTCTGTGTGTTTTGAGTCATCAACATTGTCATTCTCTATGATTAAAAAGAAACATTTAAAACATGTTTACATCTATTTTATGTTAACAGTGTCGTTTTGAAATACATGCAAAATGTTTAAAAAAAAAAAAACGTTATTTTTAAGTTACCTAACATTTTTTAATAAATTAAAGAAGTAAAAAATACTTCTATTGCATTGGAATTTATTATGTGTTTTATTGTAATATCTTAATTAAAAATTCAAATTACTTTTGTTGTTTCGGGCTCGTGGATGTTTAAGTATTAAATCTAGTATTTTCTTTTACAAAGTATAAAGAATTTTTACTTTTAAAATTTAAAACCAACTTGCATTTATAAATGTAATTTAAGTACTTTATTAAAGGTTTAATAAAATAAAAAATTTAATTTGGTGGAGTAAAACCTGATTAATGCTTTGTAATTTTTCCAAAGTAAAAACACTTACAAAGTACAATACTAGAGAAATGTTCTTAAAGTAAAAATACTTCATTATTATATATTTCTGTGTTTATATAAACTCAAGGCTATACTAAATAACACAAAACCTCAGATTTGATTCAGTTTTGGTTTTGGCACAACAATATTTTGGACCTCAAATTGTATAGAAATAACAAGAAAATCATAAGATATTCAGCAGGTTTGTCAAAGTTTTCATGCTGAACAATCTGTCAAAGTTTGCAAATGTATTTAAGGCTCTAAGAAAATTGCTTTTCTGCATTACTTATATGACAAACTTTCTTGTCACTGAAATGATGAAACGAATCCTGAAGAGACCGGAGAAGTCTCAGACAGGGATCAGGAGGCTGCGAGGTGTTGATCATACAGAAGGTGTGAAATGGGAAAAGATGCATTTCTGTGTCCACAAATCTGTCAGGAATCTTTTAAAATGAACTTCATCTTAAAAAAATGTTGAGAAACTTACAGTCAAGTATGAGGAAATGTTGAGTTTGTGAAGGTGTCTTAAGAAAGTGTGATATGTGTGAAATGAAGAGATTTGATCAGTTGCACAGGTTCAGTCGCTTCCAGCAGAGAGCTGGAGACATGAGCAGCTTTGACTCTTCTTTTGTCTTCTCTCCTGTTTCTGATTAATTATGAGTAGCAGGTCTTATATCAATGCGTCAGGGTTGCCCCGGGCGTCACTGATGTCTTCACACTGATGGGTTCACGACGACACCCCATAGTCTGATTCTTTATCAGGAAGCACTTTCATATAACAGGTGTCTAATCACTGTCAGAAATATAAAAGATGGAAAATAAGTAAAGTCCTTGACAACTTATTGATGTGCTCAGCTTTCCACCAATGATATTTATAATTTTCACTAATGGGGACACTTGAGGGCAATGTATATCTTTATAGTGTGCTTACATGTCTATTAATGTAAAACATTATTTAGCAAACATTGTTTTTTCATGAAAACATTTTACTTAATAAAAAAATGTATATTCTGACTGAATATTGAAGAAGAACAACCAATAAGAATAGCAATAACAATAGAAAGCGCAGAATAGATGGCGACTCTTTTACAAGTTAAAAAAGCATCTCAGGGTGGGACTTAAAGACGCTGCTTGAGAAAATGACAGGAAAACCTTTTCGCAAATTCCCTGAACATGATTAAATATGACATGTATTTTTCATTTTCTACTTTTAGCTCATAACCTAATTCCTTTAGATTCCTTTGCATATTGTATCATTTGGATGAGTTTATAATTATTCTAAAATGTGCAAAACACAAAACACAACTTCTACGGTGACATCATGACATCATGCCAACAGTTGTCCAAACTCCCAAACCATTCCTGTTCATTAATGTATTAAATATGTTTGTTTGATAATAGCTTTGAGAAATGGTCGACACAGCAATGAAAGGTGATGGGTCATGACATCCTGAAGACAGTAAGCAGAAGAGAAATGGTCCGGTAAGCGGATGTGAGAGAGACTGGTGGTGCTGTGTTGGTGAATAAATGATGAACTGTGGCGATGCTGCTGAGCTCTTCAGCTCTGAACCTTGTGTGCGTTACTGAACGTGACTTTCTATCAAATAACCCAAAACATTCCGTCCCTTCTGTGAGACGAGACCGTCAGATCCTGTGAAGCCTGCTTTCTTTTATTTCATTCTCATGCGTCAGGGTATTTTTCTTAGTATTCATTCTTCAAAATATCTTCTTTTGTGATCTGCAGAAAGTCAAAGCTTTCCATGACTTGATTTGTACTTTTTTGTCAAATATCCTATTAATTTTGGTTAACAAAAATCATTTTTGTGCTTTTTATGTAGTTATTTCGTATTTTATTCAGTGACCCACTATAAATTGACAAAGGTAAGGGGTGTTTGAAGTCTAAGGTTTTGATGTACAGGTTTCTTCATCGTCACGAGAAGCAAATAAAAGACCTGTAAAAAAATAGGGTATCCTTTTTAACATTGCATTTTTGACATGCTTGTAACATTTTGTCAGTACTCTTTTCCAAAACACAAAGCACCCCCGAGCCGACAGAAGAGTCGGTATGTTTATGGTCTGAATAGTGTTGATAGTGAGGCCGTCGTCTTTCCTCTTTTGCTGATCTTTCTGTCTGCTGACATTTTCACAGGATGTGCTCTTGCCCTACTTTCAGTTCTCATCAGCATCTCCATCTGACACCAGACCTGCGCTGCCTCCTGTCCAGATCCACAACATCTCTACAGCGCTCTCAACAAACGAAACACACATCAACAACAACCAATACCTCCATTCCTAGGAACAGAGGAGACAGATAAGTGAGTCAAGCTGTAAAACACTTTTTTTAAATGTATGCTGGTTTCCAGAAAGACTTCCAGAAAGAAGTCTTCAAATTCTAAAAAGACGAATCTGATCTGATGTTCTGGTCAATCAGCATTATGGATGCGCATTAGAAAGCTCCAGCATCTCCCACCTCACATCTAAATAGCAGATTTTTTTCTTATAATATTGGATATTTTATACGTTCAAATTGATGTTCAAGCATTCTTCATATCCCGCGTCTTCGTGGACTCAAATAGAAATGTTGCAGTAAATTGTGACACAGGGCTGTGTTTTAAGATCTTTTTGTAGATGCGTATCCAGATAAATTGAAGGAACAGTTTCTTATCACTTCTTGACTATTCCAATCATTACATTGTTCTGTGTAATCGAATCAAAAGCTGGCCTACATTCAGTTGTGTTGACACAAACCCTCGAATCTCAGAACTTAAAGTGTATTAGGCCAGAGGACCGGCCGGAGAATTATAGCAACACAATGAGGTTAAATGAAGCACAATTATGTTCTCCGTGTCATTTATGCTGGTGCAAGTTCATGTTTCATCGAGCATTGAGCAGCTTCGGCTGTGGATTAATGTGATAACACACGACACAGATTGGCCGTCCTGACCACAGGACGTATCTTCATGCAGACGTCGAGGTTTTCGTCTCTGCATTTAGTGTTCTTTCTGACCTTGTATGCATTGCACAGGATACGTATTGATGTCATAGAAAGAGAGAGAAAGAAAGAGAGAGAGAGAGAGAGAGAGAGAGGTCGATAGCTTTTACATGCATGTACATAACCTAAACATGGAGCATCCATCTCACCCGACCTGAATCAAAAAACTGATTTAAATTGTGTAACAACATTCCTACCCACCAACACGTTTATGTACGTCTAATGTCTGAAGCAATTTTTTTCAGTTACATGAAATATGACAATAAATGATAACGTGACCCTGAGGTTAGATGTTTGTTTGTTTCGCTTTGACTCTGATGTCACGTTGTACTGTTGCTTGATACACACACATACACACACACACACACGCACACACACACACACACACACACACACACCCACACACACTCACACACATAAACACACACACACACACACACACGCATCCACGCGCACACGCACACACACACACACACACACACACACACACACACACATCCACGCGCACACACACACACACACACACACATACACACATCCACACACACACACATCCACGCGCACACGCACACATACAGTCAAGCATGTGTGTATGGAGGCCTGTGAGCCATAAGCCCTGACATGTCAGCATATAATGAGGACAGACTCAAGGTTGACAGGGTGAAGTTAGTTAGGAAGAATGATAACTGACGGGTTAATGACTCACACAGACTATGAGACGGTCTTCAGTTGGATTCATTGAGGTCATATAAACAACACAACATAACTGGACATACACAGACACATCACTCTTGAAATGTGTTTTCTTCAATAATGACTGAATAGTTCGTATGGTTTCGTGGATAAATTAATTTAATTATGGTGCTTGAATAAATATATTTATATTTATATTGTAACTGTGTTTGTCATAAAAATAAACCAATATGAAGTATTTAAAAGGGCTTTTTTAATGATTAAATAATGTTGTCAATGTTTTCTAATATGGTTTCATTGGAAACTATGTTCGCATTAGTAGACAAGATAGTATTTGTTTTTTATGGTCCACTTGTTGTTGAGATACTAGTGTAAGATATATAACAAAAAATATTTTCATAATGCAATGTACTAGATGACATGACCTTCATTTAACAATGCTTGTCTCATAAAATAAGCATGACGTTTAGAAGAAAATAAGTTAAATGAGATCCAAATAAAGCACTTTTTGATAATGCAAATATTTTATATAAATAAAAAATTCAGATTCTAAAATGATACTTTTGATATTAAAATCTTAATTTCTCTTGAAAAAAAGGTCTTTCATACATCAAAATTTTAGTGTAAGAAGAGATATTAATAATATCTCAAGATCATTGATATGAACAAATTCTGTAAATAAAAATGATTTTAATATTAAATTATAATTGCATTGTTTGCTGTAAACAACCAAGACTTTTCTATCTTAGCTAAACAATCTTAATATAGAATAATTGTCTTTTTATAGCCTCTCATGACTGTGTGTCTATTTTTTACACAGTTCATAAGAACTTTGTAAGAAAACGTTTGAGTTATGAAAAGTAAGATCTCAGACATGGATAGATTTAAAGATTCCGACGTCCAAAATTACTTTGTATTCCTTGCTATATTGTTATAAATCATCATCATTGTGTTCAAATCTTATTGTTGGTTTGGCTTTTGAGCCATGTCATGTTTAAGTCAAATTTAAAGGAATGCCTTCACATGTCAAGAAACTTTTCAAACGTAAGTGACACACTTGTTAAAACATGTTGTTAAGTCTTTGTATTGTCACTCGGTATAAGTGAAGGTTAAAGGGACTATAGGAAAACTTTGGATCGTTTCTCTTTGTTGAGTGTCTCTCTTCAGGACTAAAGCCAGAGGTCCCGCTGGTCTGTGATGAACTAATGTCATGCTGTGAATCATACATACTGTCAGTGATGATTTTCTGTGAGTTGTGCCAGGCCAAGGACAAGAGAACCGACCTCAGGCCTAACATTCACACTCAGGAGTCTTCCAGAACATGAGCTTAGGTCAATAATGCCACAAAAGGCCTCATTTCTCTGACATATATAACATTATCTAATGAACAAAGTAAAAGTTATAAGGAATGTGCTCAACAGTTTTAACAGAACAATTTATACAATCAAGGTTAAAGCTTTCTATCCATTTTGACCCTTAGTGTCAACTTAATCAAGAAACGTGAATAAAATTAAAAGAACAACACAATATTTAACAACACACATTTGGATTGAATCAAAACAAAATAGAATAAATTCATAAAAATAAATAAAAAATGATTAAATGAAATAATAATACAATTCAATACTCAAAATACAAAAGCAACATAAAAGTGTGTTTAATTTAAGGTTAACACACTGACTTTAAATGGCTTGTTTAAATCCACAAAGAACACGGGAGTGTAAATGAATGCAGAAAGTAAATGTAAAACATCTAGATATTGGTCAATCTCTTCTGAAGCTGTCACGGATACATCCGTGAGATTGGGGAGAAACCTCTGTTTCACAGGAGACTTCATTTGAGATATTAACCATCTTTGAGCTCTGGAAATGAACTCCAGGGATCAAACACTTGTATAAAGTGACAAGTATACGACAGTACACATAGGTTCATATGCTGTAGATGCAGTAAATGTCTATCCGCCGGAGTTGTAAATGATGGAGTCGTTCGTGTGTGTCCAGAAGTGTGTATCGCAGAGCTACAGCGGCCGTCTGCAGGTTTACATTGGTTGTTTCTCCGGTCAACAGATTCTCTACTCACGCTATAAATCAGCCGGACACATTAAAGTCTTCTCGGGGTTTACTCGTACACTTCTGGAGCTCCAGCTGATCAATGTGCATCAGCAGATATCTTTCTTTACACGGAGATTTAGAGATCCTTTCCTCTGGTCGTCGGCACAGACAGCTTCTTTCCTTCGTTAATGATCATTTACATGATACTCGATTTAAATCAATCTGTTCACACATAAAGCACAAACACATGATCTGCAGTATCAGTGTAGAGTGACTATACTTACAGTTCATATATTGTAAGTGTATTCACTATCAACGGCAGTATTAGTACTGATAGATAAGTTCCAAAATTTAAGTGCATTTTTACTGCAGGTTTCAAATTAAAGTTGACTATTTATACAGTATTTTTGCCCTTCAAGCTGACTTTATTTTCTATGTTCGAAATGTTTAAATGTTATTACAGTTTTACACATTTTAAACAAGGAAACAAGAAAAAACAGTTAAGTATGCCAGATAATTCTATTAACATCGTAGAGCTTTATATTGTGTTTGCTTTACATGACAATACTTTACTTGACGGAAAAAAGAATGACAATAAGTTGCATATATGATAACATTTTTTACTAGTTTCACTTAACTTAAATTAAAATGTGCAGCATGGTTAAATGCGTTTATGTGAAACAGTTAGTTAGTTAATGGCTTTGATTAGTTAAAGCCAAAATGCGGGAGAAAAACAATTAAATGAATCGATATATTTACTGATATAAAATACATTTTATTTGAAGTATTTCCTACACAATGCACATTTCTTAATATGTTTTAGTAAACAATTTGTTCTAATGTCACTTATGATAAGGGTTTGATAAAGTCTTTCAATGCAAGATATTTAAAGTGTACATTAAGTATACTCACAAATGTCGCTTTCAAATACACTTAATTACACATTTAGTCAGACTTTAGCACTTTTTCTGTACAATACCATCTATTAAATAAATAATTGTCCCACAAATATATTCACAGTGTATATTTATTTAATATGTATGATGTAAATGGATTTGCAGTATATACGTATCCATTTGCATGAAATAAATATATTTCAAATACATTTTAGTATTTTTATTTTAGGGTCGCGTTTTGTTTATCCCTGTCTGAAATCTTATGTACTGCAAAAGTAATGTCATAGGAATCATTAATGCGTGTTAGCAGGCATACCAAACTATACGTGTAGAATGCTCACAGCATGACTTTGGCTTCCATGTAATGTAAAGCAGTTATGTCAGATATTGACGCCTCAGCAGTATTACCGAGCAAGGACAGAAAATGGCTGTTTGCCCGAGACAAAACGACAGAGAAAAAACCAAGACACAGAAGAGCAGAAGGACCAGAGGAGGAGGGTTCGGTCGTGAGGATGTGACAGTCAAGGTAAAGCAGCGGGGGGAAAGACGCTTCCGGTCTGCATCAGCGATCCATCAGGCTCTCAGGGCCGCTGGCCGGAGTCTGAAACATGAGATGCTTTGCTGGATGATAGAGCCACAGATTGAAGGTGAATATAACCGAGGTCACAGACTCACGGGACATATTTCTCTTTTTGATGGAACTTATACAAGGAAATAAAAAATTTGCGACTTCATTCCGAGCCTATCAATCCTGTATTAACAGCGTTTAATAGTATCGGAACTGAATGTCGGTCCTGTTGACCTTGACGAAAGGACGGATTCCAGGCTCGTCAATGAAAAGCAAGATCTCAGTCAGTGTGACAGAAAAGAAAGCAGTATAAGTCTGCTGACAGTGGCACATTTTCTGTGTCTAAAGATAGAGCGAAGATCCATTTTAGTCAAGCAAATGTCTTTTCTAGCTTATAGATGTTTTGAAGAACTATGACCACATTACACAAACCAAGATATTTCTCGAAATATCTTCTTTCACGCTCCGCAACGAGGATAAACAAATCGTGCCGTCTAACCCCGAGCGATGATCCATCTGTTGACATTGAGACAGCGTCTCTTTCAGTACATGTGCATCGATCACATCCAGAGTTTCCTCCGAAGCCACCGATACTCTCAAGGTCCGAGCCATCACGCCAGCTGGCCGTATCGATTTCCATCCGCAATGAGCGACCATTAGCATCTTGTAATATGCTGAGCAGGGAAGCACTCACCTCTCCTCTCAAACCTGCAGCGGGTCATCACTCATGTGCTCTTTCATGAAAGCCTTAAAGATTTCACGACCCAGGGTTTAGATTTCTATCAGAGGAACTCAACCGAATGCTTTCTAGGCCTGATTCATACAGTCGTAATGTTTCATGATGAACACCGTCAGCATTAACCCACGTATCTGTCCTCTGAATAATTTATGGAGACCACATCCACTACACTCGCTGTGTCCGACGCCATTCAAACCAAAGCACTGAAGATGTTTCCGCACAATTCTCTCTTTAAGCCAATACGTACAGGGAAGAAACGATCGGAAGAAAGGATAGTGACTGTGAACTCTTCCACTATCTTAGAATTCATTTCACATCAATGTAAGACAAGGCTCATGGCTGTGTTATAGGTTTTAGTGATATTCTGGGAAGTTTAGTGGTGGGTTACAATTGCTTTTATTCTTACAACCCAAAGAAACACATTCTTGTATGATCATTTAAGCATGTGTGTCCTACGACGTTCAGGATATGCACATCACTTTATGCATTTAATTCTTTACATTTGATATCAATGATTTCATGATTATGATTTTTAAAGATGGACTCCATAACCCTACTCCAACTCTACATTTATACACTTCTCAACCATAAAAACGCACAATGTGACATGGACCAATGACACTTCACATTCAAAGATGACATTTATACGAAATACATGAAACAGCCGATGACTTTGGATCTGGCAGTTATTCTAAGTGTGTGTTCATTAAAAACAGGAATTTTTTCAATTTAATCATGGACGCTTGAAAAATCCTGATGATTTTTCAATATTAGTTCTTTCAAAATTTCTACACATTTTAAGAGAGATTTTTGTTAAAAATGATTTATTAGTGTGGAACCCGTGACCATGATTAAATTGAGTTACTTCATTGACTTTTTTGCTCAGATGATATACTGCCGATGTTAATAACGTGAACACTACGACTATTTCTAGTCGTGTGGGTTTGGAGGACAGGTTGAAGAATTAAGCATATGAACCCAATGACACACTGAGGATCTTCTGTGACGTGTTTCCAGACTTTTGGCTCTTTTGTGTAGGTATCTGGACAGACGTTTGGTGACGCTCGTGGTTTGATAGACAGAAGTATTGACATGAAGATATACAGTACTGCCAGATTTTGGATGACTGGGCTTCTTAGCGTGCCAAAGGCAATTGATGCGTGTTTGAAAGTGTTTTCAAAGTTCATTTTTCATTGAATGTTGGGTTATTGTTAATTGTATTGGCAGATGACCTTCATCTTTGGCAGAACTCACAGACAGCCATATTTTGCAGTGTAAGATGTTTAATTTAGCCAGTACTCGGTGTCCTGTAAATCACTTTCAATAGCAGCTTCT
Organism: Triplophysa yarkandensis; assembly: GCA_033220385.1. Classification (NCBI taxonomy): domain Eukaryota; kingdom Metazoa; phylum Chordata; class Actinopteri; order Cypriniformes; family Nemacheilidae; genus Triplophysa; species Triplophysa yarkandensis. Next base: position 276,258 of record CM065663.1, on the reverse strand, counting down.
GGGACATAAAGTGATGGGGCTACGTCGGTTCGTAATCTTGGTTCTGTTTTTTACACGACACTGGTACAATTTCATGACAAGGTTTTTGATTTATGTGTGCCATTTTAATATTCTGTAAACATTGTTCGGTTTCATTGGCATCTGAGGCCAAGACTTAATGTGTCATAATTAAACGCATATGACGAGAAAAAGAAGCTTTCGACAGAAATTGTAATATGAAACTATTGTTTACACTAAAAAAATAAAAACATTGAAATATTCTATCAATTTTTTGTGTGTATGCAAGAATATTCATATTCACCGAAAAAATAGGTATACATTGCATTCTTATTTGTTAAAATAATGCTTTTTTTAATTGTATAAACTCACAATTATTTGTCCATCTTCGAAAAAAATAACTGTTGTATTTCTAGTATTTTAATTATTTTCAGCTATTTTAATATTCTCCCCTGAAAATACTATTTAATGTTTTTAAAAGATTTCATTAAGTACATAAAAGTCTTTTGATATCCACTTAGCAATATGAAACTGTTTTTTACAGTGTACACTTGAGAATTATGAAAATACAGGGCCGTTTATTGTGAACGACTCCTATAGGCTGTTTAACACACTCATGAAGTTGGTCATGGTAACATGTGATGAAAAATGTGAGAGCTGAAAATCTGAACTGGACATTCCGGAGTTTAGTCTCACATATGTTTAAAACATGCACATAAAAACAAACACAAAGCTGTTTTCATGGGCATCTATTTCCATAACATGATCGCTGTTTCAGTCTCTGGATAAAACAATCGCAACACGGTGAAATATTAACACAAAAACAGTTGTGAGGCAGAACTGCAGTGCAGTGGTTTCTCATCCAGCAGCTGAAAGCAAACATCTCATTTCCTGCTCTAATGAAGACCACCAGAAGAAGATATTTGAAGGTTTGCTCCTTTCGCGATTCTTAAAACCTGCCACAACTTGGAGATCAGTGAAAAGTCTTAATCGACAGAACATTGATCATGACTATGATTTTCAATTAAGAATAAGTTTAGAATGTTTAACCTTTGTCACATTTTACATTTCCTTTGTGTGTTTGTGTGTGTGTTAGTATACGTACACAATCCCAAAGTTCATTAAAAAAAGAGTAAGTGTCTTAACGAGAAATCAGATGTCTTGGTCTACAGCAGACGCCAGGATTGTTGTCATCCAGTTACTTCTGTAATGAGTCAGTGACGACACGTTATATTGTAAAAATAATCACATATGTTGGTAAAAATCACAAAAATAAACAGTGATATTAACTTAATAAAAACTTTAAAAAATATTCTGTTGATTATAAATATTAATTATTAAATATTGATATAAATATTGATTTAAAATATTTTAATTGGAAGATGTTAAAAAATAGATTTAAAATGTTTATGTACATTTATGTATTGAAAAAACAAGTATTTTCTAAAAAAATATAAATTTGAAACACACCTTATATTTTTGTTGAGTTGTAATAAAAATATCTTATATTATATAATATATTCTTTTCTATTAAATATTTTGTCCTTACATATACACAACATTTACAGTATATTTAATGATTTTCAATATGTGTTCAGTTCTATGATTTGGTCATCTGAAGTGTACAGATCATCTTCATCTTCATCTTCAAGCCTGTGACCAAGATTATAAATTAAACTCCGATTTCTTGAAGACTTCTCAAATGAACTGCATCATGAGATGAGGAAAGAGGAATGAGGAGACTTTATGAGCACATACGTAACCATTGACGACAGTGTATTAAATATAGATGTGCAACACACACTTTTAAGTATTTTGTTTTATATTTGCCATATAAATATAGTTGGAAAATGATCTCAAGTGTGTGTATTGCTCTTTATTTAACATTTTATATGTTGTGTTGTTTGAGGATTGTGAATGAACTTTAAAGAGCGAGTGGGAATATCCCATTTCAGCTGCTTTGATTCCTTCATCCTCTCCTGGTGTCATGAGAAGGTGGAGTTAAAGCTCACCGGAAGGAAACGAGGGTGTACAAATCAGAAATGAGACCCACAATCATATTCTGCAGGCAACAGAACCCTAAAAGCCATTTGATTGGTTAAGGCAAACTCTGGAAAAAGAAAGCAGGTGACTTTTATTTTCATTAATCTTCTGCATTGGGTTTAAAGCTCAACTCAAAGGACCTTGGATTATAAATGACTTTCTAAGACAGGCCCCCAGGATCCTGTGACTGTGAATGACTTTCTTGAAGACCAGCATGTGAACATCTTATTATTGGATTTCTGGAGGCATCCATCGAGAAAAGATACATGTGATATAACCCTTCACACAGTTTATTCAAGGGTGTAAAAATGCCATTTCAAATTCCCAAATGACAAGTTTTTGTCTTTCCTGTAGTTACAGTTCTCCGAGCTTTAACAGTGTGTCATTTTCATTTAAAACCACATGTTTTACCAAAAAATCTAAGAATTATCTCTCTTTAAGAGATCAGAAAGTGCAAGGGGAACAGGATTTAATACATTGTTTAACTATAAGACACCACATGGTGTTAACATGAGCATTATGATTTCCACATCCCAAAAATGATAAGCTCCATCAGATTCATATCTTTGTCTAAGTCGTGCACTCATCTCATCAAAAGGAATTGGAGAAATAAACCATGTGCATGAAAGCTGAGCGTAAAGCGATACTGCAGAGAGAGAATGAAACAGCTCAGCTGAATTCTGCACCCTGTGAACCTCTCTGCATTGATGCCATGAGAGATCAGACTGACTCCAGATCAGCTGAAACACTCCTGACACTCACTGGTGAAGAGAGGAAGCACAAGAGAGAGAAAACTGCAACAATGACAAACATGGTGATCTTAGCAATGATTGACCTGGACACAGGATGTGTCTTTGTAATCTTTTATTATTTGATATTTATTACGTGCTAGAACTTGTTCAATGTGAGTTCACTGTGTGCGAGGACACGTGTGCCCTCTAACTAAACAAGCTAGAGATGTCAGTGGATAAATGCATACACCAGCACAGCTGACATTGCACACATCAGGAAGGCAAAGACATCGAGCCCATCCTCCTGCACATATAGAGATGCCAGCTGCTTACCGGTGTGTCACTTCTCACACCTGCCAGATCACACACTGAGCTCAAATCACAGATCCACCCAACTCATCAATGCATATATATATATATATTATATACACAGATGAAACTGTTTGTGGTCTTACTGATGCTATTCTTTCATGAATGCCACTTAAATAGACACATTACATAAATACAGCATTACAAATTGATATTGCACAAGAAACCAAATAAGTCATTACATTGTTTGGTGATGAAAATAAGTAATATTGTTTTTTAAGGTCATAAAAGGTTATTGGACACATTATGTATCTTATTAATGATCTGTTGCATTGCATCTTTTATTCTGTCTGTAAAACACTAGGGTTTAAGTTGCAGCATCGTTAAGGCCGTCTCATCATACGTCAGTATTCTCTGATTGGTCTAAAGTCTTGGCGAACTGTGTTTAGCTAAAATGCAAATGTGTCGACCCAAATTCTGCCATTCCCTGTAGTCCAAGATATGTGAGCTTTGGGATTTGTAAGTTCACAGGTTTACAGGTCCATACAAACACGTGGTTACAAACACATACTGACAAAGTAAGAGTACAAGGATGAGACGTACCCATGGATCTCTTTTAGTCTCGTGTTAGGACTGATATGAGAAAGTTATTTAGTAGTACTCATCATTTTGAAAAGATGCAATGGAGGCACAGACAAGTTATATGAATGTAAACAACACTTTATTACCTCATTTAAAACCGCCGAATGCCAACCTGAACACATCGGAAACATCTACTGTAAGTGAGGAATGTTTAACATCATAAATGTGTAACATACATTTGTGAAAAGTTAGATCTGATGTGTATTTAAGTCATCTGGAATAATGTAAGAGATAAATCAAACCCTATTATATTAACAAATAACAAAACAGATATAAAAGGACACTCAAAGGTAGTAAACCCTAAAACATTAGTAGACTGTAGGTACAATCGTGACAAAACTTTGGTCACTTTCCTTCCTTTAATGTTTTGGCACTTGCACTCAAATAATATCTAAAATAGTATTCCAAATTAATGTAAAAGATAAAATTCTCCAGCAAAAAAAAAACCCCAAAACAAATAAAAATACTGACAGTCCATGTAAATGATAAATTTTGATAAATGTATGATTTTAAAAAATTTTAAATTAGCTAATTTGACATGCGTGTTCTCATAAAAGACACACACGCACATAATGTAACAGCAAATGAATTAGAATAAAGGCAGTGTTTTTAGTGTCGGCATATTTAAATCTGTGAAAAAGCAGATTTTCTCGCTTGGAGATCGCTAGTATTTCCCATCATCAGATGGAATGTGGGAGTTCATGTTTTTGCATGTTTGCAGTGTCAGAGAATGTGTTTTAGCACAGATTTAATGGAAACACACACCTACACATACGGCACCATGAGTGAAACATTTCAGTTTTAGTGTCAGTATTGCTTTTTCTAATAATTGTACAGGAATTTCTAGGAATTAAACAAATAAGATACCATCTGAAATATTAACGAAACCCTGTGAGATCAGGTTGGTTAAACTCCACAGTCTTCAAGAATTCCTACATTTTCAAATGAACCTTTGGAGAATTGATGTACCATTCCAATAGTAAAATGAAATCAGCATTAAACATCATTGAGGCAGAAAATAATGAAGTTGAAGTTCTAGGTTTTGAAAATATTGAAATAATGGATTATAAAGAAATGCATTAGAAATTTCACACAACATTTGTACACCTTTGAAAAAATCTTGCAGGATCTTTTAAAATCGTCATTGTCAGGTTTGTCACATGATAAGAAGATGGTAATAAGTTTGGAAATGATCGGTAAACTTCATTGCTCACTGTTAGAAGATTACCCATCTTATGAGTTATAGGGTGACATTCAACATCCTCATATTTAATGCAAATCCTTCAACAGTTTCTGATCGTAGACGTTCAGCAGGGAAACAGTACCTCCAAACATCCAAATAATCTTAGCACTTGTGTTTCATGGCGAGCTAGAGAAAAAGAGAGACCGAAATAAAAACCTCTCAAATGATTTTCTAAACACATTGAAAATATTTTGTGCATTTACTTCATGTTGTGATTTTATGTTAATGTTCAAAATCAGCACAGTACATGTGAAAACTGGACTAATGTGGACAACAGGATGGGTTGGTTTGCCAGCAGCAGGTATCATAGAACCAATGATGCTTTTGAATTGCATAATGTATATAAATTAGAAAAGAAGATATGTTTGACCTTGTGTGCGGTGTCAGCGAAATGTTGGGCACTGTTCTTCATCTCGCCCGTCTTCTCCTCGACACGTCCCAGTTTCTCACCGCGTTCATTCAGAGCCTGACTGGCCTTCTGCACAGCGCTGCTCACACTGTCGGCTGCATTGTGAAGAAGGCTGTTCCCTGCGCAAACACACGTCACAAATGCAAGAAATAGTAAAAATGGTTATTTATAAAATGTTATATTATATAATGTTATCTTGCAACTTTTATAAATGTAAATGAAAAATGTAAATGTTAAATGTAAATGTAAACTATAAAAATTAGATTGATTATAGGGTTGGAATATATGACAAGATTTCCAAAGCTTCACAACATTCTAACAACAGTAGTTCCAGCTTTAACCAGCAGAGTGAACTCTTTGATACACAAATAAAATGAAATGAAGATAAAGACCTCAGGAGACAAACTATTAACCTGTTTACATTGTGTCAGTGTTTTCAAAGTAATATGTGATTTTTGAATAAACTGAAAAGATGTAAATCAACCTTTATCATCTTACTGGTTTTGAAGGCTGCAGGCTAGAATGCAAATCAGAACCTGAATTATCAACTTTACTCCTTACAAACCAGTTACAAAACACAGACCATATCCAGACATCTGGGAATACAAACCTACAATAATGTTCAATGTGTATTTTATATATACAACAATGTAATACCATGTACTGGCATTTTGTATTGCCTTTTATGTGTTTTCTCTGTACAATCTGTACAACAATGTACAAATATGTTGTGATGCGACCCACAAAATTGTGAAAAGCATTATATACATTTACTTTTATGCATTAGGCAGACACTTTTACCCCAAGGGACTGACATTGAATTTCACAAACAAACAAATATATAATGCATAATAACTAAACAATAGCTGTAGGAAAGGTATATATATAAATTGTATTGAGCTGAATGGCTTTCCTGTGAATTTCCCATTCAGAATCTAATTTTAAGTGTAATAAAGTGTAAATTGCTTTCGATAAAAGCATCTTCCTAATGCATAAATGTAAATGTACAGTAAATTGAAATGATAACATGGCGTTCACTTCAAAATTCATATTTAAACATTAAAGCAAAAGATGACAATGATTGTCAAAAATACAATATTTTTATCTTTTTTTTACCAAGAACATTTTGTTGCCCTATATTTTTCAAAATATATCATTTAGAGTTAGTACAGAACAACCAAATGTACAGAAAAACAATTTAAAGGTGAGTAAATGATGACAGAATTGTAATTTTGCTTGAACCGTCTCTTTCATGCCTCGGTTTAAGCGTTTTTTCAGACAACAGGTGGCGTAAGTCACGTTGATCTAACAAAAGAGAATGTAACAGGATGAGGACATTTACCTGGAAAAGTTGTCGATTGAGTTGGAAAAGTTGAAAGACGGGCGAACTTGTTTTCACATTTATGTGTCAAATGTAATTCAAACGAAGGAGAAGATGTCATCCATGTAGAATGAGGCTGATGGTGTGGTGACGTCCCCCACAGTTTTGGTCCCACACCTGAGCATCGTCACAGTGTTTGTTTTGCTCTGGTGTGAGACTTAGACCGGAGGGGCCGTGTCATTTTCATCAAAACTCCATTCATCTCACAGGTCTCTTCATGAGAAGAGTTTCAAGCACTTTGTAAAACATTAACAAGATTCTGGCTATTTTAAAATGAGTGTGAGTATAATACTGTACATTCAGATTGAAGATTTGAGCCATACGGAACCGTTCAGCGAGTTCTTCCAGGCCACAAAATGTGTCCATGTGACCACACAGAGACTCTCTGTTTGACATCAGGTCTGAAAACTAAAAGCTGTTATTTCTGAAGGAGGAGGTAACAGAAGAACAGCAGTGAAGTGATGCTTCTTCCTCCAGACTGTTTAAATAGCATCAGCACAGAGGAATGCACCGGCCTGAAAGGACCCCTTCTTCATGCTTTCAGATTTCAAACTTTGATTAGTGTGTGATGTTGTTAGTGTAAGTAATATGTGTAAAGATTAGAAAAAGTTTATAATCCATTTGCATACTGTAAAGTTCCAAAGGCACTTTACCATCGACTACCATACTGTAAATTATGTTTTTAGGTCTGTCTACAGTGTACATACACTTTACATAATGTATAGGATGTTCAAGCGCACCTGCCTGTATATCTGCTTGTATATTTAACCTGTAAATCTGTCCATAATGCTTATATATGTTCTGTATCATTATTGTATATATTACATATATATTCTGTATTTACTGCTTATTGCACTTCTGGTTAGATGCTTACAGCGTTTCGTTGCCTTGTATCTTACATGTGCAATGACAATAAAGTTGAATGTAAAGCTCAAAGTTCAATGGCAAGCAAATGATTTAATTAAACATGTACTACATCCCTCTACTTCCTGCTTTAGTGACATCACTGTAATGGTTAACCTCCGCCCACAGTAACACACAAACAGGGGGTGTGGTGTTACCGTGATCCCACGGAGAACAGAAAGGGTTGCGCTTGTATAGCGTGTTTGTTTGTCACTATGTCGTCGACATAAGTGTATTAATCTAAGTGTAGTAATTTATGGGGACAATAAGAAAAGAGAAGCCTCACCTCCCATGAGTTTGGAATGACAATTAATAAATGCGGGTTTTCTCTCAGACAGGTGGCGCTGACAGGTGTGATGGAGGATCTGGATGAACAGGCTCTTCTCTCCGGCTGAGCCGGCGGTCCACTGGTCTGAACCGTTCTCAAATGTTAGGTCAAACTCTGGACACTCCTACACGGAATGGGTTAAATGAAGGGAAAACACAATCGGTATCAAACAACTGATAGACTATAGAAAGCATCCAGAGAATCCTTCGTGTACTCACTCGTGTTGAGTCGAGAGCGTTCACCTCTCGCAGCTGATTGATGCTCCACTGAGAGCGTCTTAAAAACGACGATGAGCCCTGAAACTGCTTCACTTTAGTGATAGAAACCTGCGCTGGTCTCTTATTGGTCACTGAAATATTAAAGAAAGAAAAAAAAGAATATAGTTTATTATATAGTTACAGTTTTGGCTGGTCAGCTACACAGATTTTTTTTAACTTAAATTGCACTTTAGCTAAATGTTGTTGTAAATTTCACTGTAGTCTGTCTATCCATATTCATGTTATGTGAAATATTGCAAATATTTTTAGTCTTTTTGAAATTCTGTGATTTTTCATCGTGTACTTTTATGTCCGGTCATAGAGGTTGTTGTGGGAATCAGAAACCATCATTTCCCCATGGAATTGAGCTATTTTCTCTTTTTAAACTGTTGCTATGGTTTGTTTGTTGATTCCTTGGGTGGATTACCCACTATTCTATAAAGAAATGTAGTTATAAAGGATGTGTGTATATAGATCTGTCAACCCTGATCAAGATAGTCTATATCTCCCTCTCTGTCCGACTCTGTCCGACTCTGTCCGACTCTGTCCGACTCTGTCCGACTCTGTCCGACTCTGTCCGACTCTGTCCGACTCTGTCCGACTCTGTCCGACTCTGTCCGACTCTGTCCGACTCTCTCCGACTCTCTCCGACTCTCTCCGACTCTCTCCGACTCTCTCCGACTCTCTCCGACTCTCTCCGACTCTGTCCGACTCTGTCCGACTCTGTCCGACTCTGTCCGACTCTGTCCGACTCACTCTGTCCGACTCACTCTGTCCGACTCTCTCTCTCTGGTCTCTCTCTCTGGTCTCTCTCTCTCTCTGGTCTCTCTCTGGTCTCTCTCTGGTCTCTCTCTCTGGTCTCTCTCTCTGGACTCTCTATCTCTCTCTCTCTCTCTCTGGACTCTCTCTCTCTCTCTCTCTCTCTCTCTCTCTCTCTCTCTCTCTCTCTCTCTCTCTCTCTCTCTCTCTCTCTCTCTCTCTCTCTCTCTCTCTCTCTCTCTCTCTCTCTCTCTCTCTCTCTCTCTCTCTCTCTCTCTCTCTCTCTCTCTCTCTCTCTCTCTCTCTCTCTCTCTCTCTCTGTCTCTGTCTCTCTCTCTCTGTCTCTCTCTCTGTCTCTGTCTCTCTGTCTCTCTCTCTCTCTGTCTCTCTGTAAACACAATAGAGTTTTTATGTGCATATGAAACAGTGGTGTGTTCAGATTACACCACCCTGCTTCTGCTGAAGTGAAGGACATCCGGCACACAGTGGACTGTTTGAGGAATTCCAGATCAAAAGTGTTTATTCAGGCCTCTGTGTACAACACTCCCTTTTCCCTCTCTCCTCTCTTTCTCTCCGAACTCTTGATGCTTATTCTTATGTCTCCTGCCTTTACACAAATATTACACAGTGATCATACCACATAAATTAATCGATTATTTATTAAATTATTCAATTTATTAATAAATGAATAGAGAAACATTGTGATTCACAGCCCTTAATAACTTTACTTTAGTGTTGTAATAAAGGACAAATAAATAAGGCTTTTATGTTTAGTCTTGGTTCCTAGACAAGTCTTTAGGGCATGTTAGTGTCTATTTACTCAGTACACTGTAGTGTTTTAAATATTGTTTGAATAAATCTAAAGAGCTTTAATCTGTTTGTCTTCATTCATGTCTCTAGTTTAAAGTTTGGTCTGAAAAGTTCACTAGAGAAAGTCTTGGCCTCAACAAAACATTTTGTAAGACACAGAAAGGCTTTTTGTGCCAAATCTTTCAGCACATCAATTCTTCTTTATGAGTTGTGTGTGTAATAATCCTGATTCATTACATCTGGACGGATGAATCTCTGACAATGTCAACAAACAGCTTCCACCAATTGAATATTTTTTAACTTATTTAAACAAATATTGTTTTTTACAGAAGACTACAAAGTGTACATGTCATTTACCAAGAGTTAAATCTGGTCTGTAAGATTACATTTATATATACAGAGCAGAATAACAGAAATAGATCATGCTTATTTAACGTAGAAACATAGTAATATTGAAGTTGAAATTAATATAATATTGAAATTGAAAAACAAATAAATAAAACAAGACTCAAATACATAATATAAATAGTAAAACGAAATGCAAATGTTAATTTAGCAAAATAACTTGATTATTTTGTTTGAGACAATTATCTAAATAGCGATTGCAATTAATTGCACAGCCCTATTATAAAAGGTATCCTGACTCGAGTAAGAGTAAATAAGTAATGGTTTTTACAGAACAGATTTTTAAAAAATAATCTTCCTAAGTTTGGTTGGTTTTATTTTGGGAGAGTTTAAGGCATCCACTGAAGATCAGTGCTGAGGGCAAACTCCCAGTGGGACGGCTTTTAAACTCTACAGGAGTTCTTTGATTCTCACTCTCATCCCCACTGAGTTCTGAGCACATTAGTCTTCTGTATAACTGTGGCTTCTATAGACATGAAGATGTGGAATGCAGTGAAGATACATCCTCCACCCAACACTAATGTTCAGAATGTGTTTTCCACATGATCCGAAGGCTGTTGTTTGAGAGTCCTGAGCCCTAGATCCTTCGATAGCACTCAAATCTCTGCTCGTTCTTAAAAAATTACAACAATATTAACAATCATAAGAGACATTAATGAGGTGTATATCATGACAGAACAAGTTCAAATAGAGTTAACTATATTAAATTGAAATTAATCTAAAGGAATTCGATGAATATTAGCAAACTTAAGTACAGGCCCATTAAATCAGAGAATAACTAAATCAACATTAAATTATAGTAACACTAATCTTAAACAATTTAACTAAACTAACTTACGTTATTTGACAAAATATTTGACAAAATAATTCAACAAATTATCAAATATTATTGTTATACAAATTGTATTATCAACACATTATCAAATATTATTAAAATATTATTAGAAATGTTGCTTTAAGCAATTAAAGAAAAAATAAATTACAAATCAAATCAAATAAGAACATCGAATAAAAAAAATCATAATTCTACATGAAAAATGTAAATTGAAAAAAAAATCTATGATAACTGTTGAATTGTTATAGTTATAGTTGTGGTGTGGAGTTTTATTACACAAATACCCTTCAATATCTAATGGGCCATTTCCTTCAATCTTACACAGCCGGTGGAAAGCCACACAAGTCCACTAATAAAACTGTAAAACAGCTGAAAGCGATTTCAGAACCGCATTAAGTAATGATTTAATGAAACACAATGTTTGGCATACTTCGAAACAAAGAGCTGGCACCTTTTTCACGAGCGGATCTCAGCAACAGCTCAAGAATTATTCTGATCACTTCAGAAAATCAAACCGACCGGTTCAACGAATCAGCAGGGCCTCCGGTACCGGCCTGTTGACTCTAGACAACAACTTTTAGCAGACACACACTATTCGTGGATGAAACAGTGAAGATGTCATTTACTGTCACTGTGGGTAAACGGCAAGATGTTATTAGACTCATCTGAAGAACGGCTTCTTTAAAATAGAGTTTAATTACACACTCCGTGTCTTTTAAACCCACTCACAACAACATCAGCTTTAACAATCTCACAGGTTCAATCCAGCCTGAACTCTACTGAAAGTGTTTGTGAACTGCTGACGATCATATCCAATATAATGTAACTTAAAATAATAGAAAATGTTATATCATATAATATCATGTATCTTATATTTAACACAACAGTTATTTCTGGTTTACGAATCTGATTAGCTGAGAGCCATACAATATTTGACCAGAGCCTTCCCAGGAATCTCTTCACTATTCATATAACTCCACCACTTAATCACAGAGACATATGCAGGGAATGAGTTTCCAGACGTGCTTTACATAACATACATTTTTGCATCAATTGTATATTACGGGGCAGTCGTGGCCTGGTGGTTCGAGTCTTGGACTCTTGATCCGAAGGTTGCTGGTTCGACACTCGGAACCAGCTGGAATACCACGACTGAGGTGAGCAAGGCACCGTCCCCCCACACTGCTCCCCGGGTGCCGCAGCATGGCTGCCCACTGCTACGTGTGTGTGTTCACAGTGTGTGTGTGTTCACTTACTGATTGTTTACACTGGGATGAGTTAAATGCAGAGCACAAATTCCAAGTATGGAACACCATACTTGGCAACACGTCACTTCACTTCACTGCAGTGTGTGCCTTGACCTTCACCATTATACCACGCACACGCACATGCACACGCACAAGTAGTCCCCAAGTTACTTGAAGGGGTTTTGAAGACATATTTGTGATTAATCTACACACTTGTGCGGTCCAACTGTTGTATAAATGCAATATAGCACTCGTACTCGTTTGATTGGGCTTGCTGCGGCATACTGCCACAGTCATACTGATATAGAGCAGCATCACACTCCTATTCGAGACATATTGCATTAATATCATATTTAACTTAGTGACATTATAACAATAGGCTTAAATATAATAGTAATAATATTGAAATTAAAACTTTGATAATAAGTATTCATATGTAAATGTATTAAGGATTATGTAAGGTACTACTGTGACTGCATGAATACATTCAAAATTATATATGGTTTCATTCAACAATGACACATAACCGATCAGAGATCCATAAATCAGACTGAACTATGATGTTGACCATTGGAATCAAAGCACATCTAGAGACCAACCATCAACACATCTTTTAACAAACATATAGACTAAAGAACGTGCCATTTTGTGTCACACTCATTTCGTGATTTTTATGAAATCATATTGAGATTTAAATGAGTGTTAATGGTCTATAATAAACCCTGCTGCCTCACAACTACTTTATTCTACGTGATTTTACTCCTCGCTGCTGAGATTGTAATGAGAGCTTTTCAAAAAAAGAGAATTAAATAAAGCTGAAGATGTTTTCCACACTGTGGGATGTCACGCCATGTGTTATCGCTGAACAAATGACATGTACACGATCAAACAATCCATTACAGACAACCTTACAAAGAACGCCAAAAATATACACTGTACCATATCATACAACACATGATCATTAACATGCACAACACGTCGGAGAAACACAAAAAACCTCATTAGATTGCAGTGCCTCCCATACATCTATTTGTGGTGCTCCACCAAAATATCAATATATTTGACTAAATTTTCATTTTGTGATTCATTTTGGATATTTAAAAACTAATTCTCGCTTTTCTTGTGGATACACAAATGTACTGTAATACTTTTCTCCAATAAAATCCATCCGAAATAAAGAGGCGAGTGGATGACCTGAGGTGTCCAGATAAGTCAGTGATGTGTCAGGTGTCAAAACCTGCACACTATTGTCATTTTAAATAAAGAACATCCTTTGTAAGGAAGTAAAGACTTGACTAAACACGGAACTATTTACACACCTGTGTTGTAATGTTTCTCTTTGATCGCTGATTTCTCATGTGATAGTCTCTTGAAATGAAACAGAAGTCAAATCTACTTTAAAATATGTGGGACGTGTGTTCAAGTCCTGGTTTTCGGTCCTTTCTGCATTCTGAGCATTCCTGTAAAGCCTTAGAGAACAACAGCAAAGACCAAACCTCCAGCCAAACCCTCCTCACAGCTCTTGATCCTCTTTCAGTTTGGCCTTAAATCTAACAAAACCACCAAAACACTGCACGGATCAACTTTCCTACATTAATCCAGATTTCGTTTACAAAGCACCACTGTGAGAACATCTCTCGTTTAACGTGCGGTCATCTTACTCTACGCACGATTAAAAATAATTTAATTCAGAAAGTCAGAACAATGTTATGAAACCATAAGTGTAACCAGATGTTTAAACACAAGACAGTCGTGTCGTTGAGATCTAAAGCAAGACAACAGAAAGCGAGCAGAACTAAGCTGAAGTATAAAAGCAGAATAAATAAAAGAATAAATTTCAACATCAGAGAAAACTCTCTATCATTATCACAAATCCTCATCCCTCTGCATGTGATTCCCCAGAAACAAATTGGCTTTTATAACGTTCATGCAGCTCACAGCAGGATGAAAAAGCTAATGTAAGTTTATATTACACAGCTGTCTGAGATAAAGGAATATATTTATCTCTCAAAGCCGTGAGTAGAGCGAATGTCCCACAGTTTCATCTCTATGTTTGACTCGAGCAGGACAAGGGCAAGATGCGTTATTTCAAATCAAACAGGTGAACGAAACTAGTTGTCATGCGGACAATTTAAGATTGGTTTTTGAGTTTAGGGTTTATTTGACAAAAAATATCAACTTAAATATTTGAAACATGATTAAACACACAGGTCTGCCACTAATGATGACAAGTCCCATAATGCCGTGATCAATATGCATCTGTCGACACCGCTCTGAGAATTTTGTGTTTGTTGGACTTTTGAGAAGACATTTCACAGACTGACACCTGGAAATGTTTAAATGACACAAGAGGTTCAAAAGGAAACAAGAAAGACTTATACAATACTAGGAAATGTCAAAACTATGTTATGTAAATCACATCTGGTCAAACTTTAAAGACTGTAACATATTTGAAACCTCTTCATATTAATGTTATTGATACAATCACACAATATTTTCTTTAACACATTGATTGTTCGTTATACCATAGGGAATTTATTATCAAACGTCTCTGTTCGTTACAAAGGTGGATGCTTTTAAAACAGCAGGAATATTTTAACTATTTAAAATATGAATCTATACTAAATAAAATGCTGATGTTTTAAACTACAATTTGATTTGAATTATGTTGAATCAGAGATTTAAAAGTTTAATAAACTTTTAAATAAAGAGAAAGTCGGTCAGTGAACAAATCACTTTGTGCTTCGCCTAAAGACATCAAACTTCCATAAAACTACTACTCCAGGATCTGGGATTACAGACATTTACACGGCCGCAACAGAAAAAAACTAGCCAACATTCCTAAACAGCTGCGGGACAAAGACAGGTTTGTAGTAGTCATCTGCCCCAAATAAAAGTTTAATAAGGGGGATTTTTAAGAATTTCTCTGGAAGGAATAAAGTCATAACCAAGGATTCCAACTTCATTCTGGTTTTTAATGCCTACTTTTTATCATTGAACAATTCCAATTTCTTTACATTTATTGTTCTGTTCTATTCTAAAACGCTGATGACATATTTCACAAAGGCCCTTTTGAGTCCTCTTCGTGTTGAGGTCAAAACGATTAATTAGATTTTTTGCAAGTAAAACTTTCTTGAAAAACAAATGTGTACAAGTAATGTTGATGATAAAATAATGGCTTAGTGTCATATCTCCATGCTCTTGTGTTGGAAAGGTGGTGAGACGTTACATCATGCAGTATCACACAACCTTTCTTTAAATCCGAGTTCACAGAAACTCACACACACACATTGTGAGGGTCCTGGAGCAGTTTGGAATACATGAGTCCTGTGGTGATCGTGAGGCAGTCGAGCGGGCCCACATCATTTATTCCTCCACCATGATTCACAGTCGGAAAGAGAATACATGTTGGCATTGTGTGGAAGGAAACGCCTCCGCTTGAATCTCGGCTGACTTGTGCCTCATTCAATGTAATGATCATTTTTGTTCCCATTCATGTTAATACATTTCCTCCGTTAGCTCCAGAAACACAGGTGTCATTCAATGTAGTTGCCGGCGGAATCAGCTTCTTGAGCGCAAACCTATCGTGGACTTTATTTTCATTTGTCATTTCAGCAATATGCATAGCATTTTAAATGAAATGATAATGAATTACACAACAATGACAATAAAATGTAAGTTTCTAATAAGTATGCTCGCTAAACGATCTTCCTCTACAAAATATAACTTGAAACTTAACGACATGCCTTCAGAATACCTTTTTATGTAATTTCATCCTCCTGAACATTTAGATGGAGGTGTGTGAAATTTCCGTTACTGGATCTTTCACATTTTTCACCAAAGGGCGTAGCTTTGGTATCGACTGTTGTTTAAAAGACGAAGTCTGGGTTTTCTCGCAAATATTTTGGTTGAGATAAGTCACGGTAATATACTGATCTCAAAATATTGCTGTAATCCCAGTTCTGGAGTTATTCACCCATTAAAAATCCTTCACTTGATCTTGTGCATAACTCGAGTTGGTAAAAACACATCAGGGTTTATTTGACTAGTTAACCCTGAGTATAACAGTGCTGTGAATATCACTACTGAGAGATGAGGTGCGGAACACTCTTTACCTGATAAACAGATGAAAGTTGTGTAATCCCCCTGACCTCCTGTAGCCAAGAACGGGATCTTCTTCTTCGTCCGTCTCTTTACCTGCACGGCCGCCAGCATCCGTTCGTCGTTGGGAGCGAAGACCGCCTTGTTGAGGGCCGCTTTGCCACTCATTGTTGCCGAGTTCACTTAACTCTGATGGAAGAGAAATTGAGAATGAGAATTTTCCTAATAAGATTTGCATTACTTTCTGGCTTCTATATTGACAGTATTTTCCATCCAAGTCCCTTAAAGTTCTTCTGGCTTTCCACTTGAACATATGGAGAATATCGAGTGAGGAGTTATCGCTGTGGCCTTGTTGACTTTAGGACACTGTTGACTCTGCAGGATTATAACCTGATTCCACCGAACATGGATCTAGGTCACAGGAAAACTGTCCCATACACTACAGCAAACAAAAAATCTAGATCTATGATCACAAATGTGAATGAACATGACTTAAACACAGTGTGATTGCAAAGAGAAGTGGATGGTTTATTCACACGATTCTTCTTAAAGCATCTTGAGTGTGCTACTGTTTAGACCAAACACAATCTGTTTGAAAGCATCGTGGGCTTAACGTGAAGGGAAACCAGTAGAACTAGCAGCTAAACCAATGGATTAATATCTCTTCTTTCAAGATTAAACCAGTCTCAAGCAAGACTAACACAGCCGTTGATGAATGTCTGCAAAAAAAATGGTGATACGTGTCATTTATTATCATCAACTCTAATGTGCTTACATTTAATATGTATGAAGGATAATATATTATACATGATGAATAACAGCTCCTTTAAAAGAGAACTATAGAGCGGTTTAAGTGTCATAATACAACACTAGACTAAAAGAGCATTTAACAAAAAAAGCAGATGGCCCTCGTTTTAAAAACATTCAACACTTCTGTTCTGCACACGCATACACATGAATAAATCATAAAAGATTCGGCGCTATCAGTAACAGGGATTACCTGAGGGTGTAGTGTCTTATACCACCAACATGTTGTTTTCAATAATTGTTATTTATAGAAATGGTTATTAAAGTACGTTTATTTCTTTTGTGACTCAAACGTACGAAAACTCTCAGGCTCTTGTCATTTTAAACATGTATGATTTTATTTCATTTGTGGAACACAAAAGAAGATTTTCTGAAGGATATCGGGAACTGTATAAATAGTAGAAGTAAATGGGTACAGCTGTTACAGACATTTTAAAAAATATCTTCTTTTGCATTGTAAAGAGCCTTGCAGATTTGTAAAACAGTGCAAGTACATGATAAGAGAATTCTCATTCTTGGGTATATTATCCCTTTAAATGAGAAAAAACTGAACGTTCGCAGCGGAGTTTACAGCACAGAAGGGAAAATCTGACAACGCTTGTGATCCACATGTTACAGTTATCATTAACCCCCAAAATTGTTCTTACTCAACTTTAAAGCAATAATTATTTAAATTGACATGTATTCATTTAGCATTACATTTGACATTAAATCGATATGGATAGCTTATGAGCGAACACATACACTAGGGCTGTCTCACACATAATCATTTACTGCCATATTCATACACTGATCTCAAGACATTTTATGGACCAGAAGTACAAAGAACATTTTTAATGAGGATTAAACTTCTTGCTTTAAAAGAGAATTCCGCCTCTTGACGTTTGGCAGTTTCTTTACAGTGGTGATTCAGCAGTAGAAGAGAATTATTGCCAATAGACTGCCATGATTCATGAAGCAGTCTATTGGCTCTGAACTTCATTACAGTTCAGAGCTACCGAACGACCTCTTATTATTCATAATTATCTGTATGAACCGCCCACAGTCAAAGAAAAAGGTAAAAGACACAACTTAACGTCTGCAACTCTTTTGATTTGCTGAAGGAAACCCTCTGGATGATCACATGAGAACTAGAGTCAAACTGTGCATAATCTGAAACGAGTGTAAATGTGAATTAAAGGTGACGCAAGAAAAAACTGAAAACAAGTTTGCTCTATTGGAACCAGATGAAGAGCTCGCAGATGAGGACGATTTAACATCTTGATATATTTGCCTATTTCAGAATCAGAATGAGCTTTTAAGGCAGAACAAAGAAGATATTTTGAAAAATTGCTGGTAACAGAAAACCATTGTGCACCCCCAGTAACTTGCGTTGGTATTGTTTCCATACGATAGACGTTAATAGAGACCAGCGGATTTTGGTTAGCAATACTCTTTAAAATATCTTCCATTGTGTTTAGCAAAATAAAAAGGTATGCAGGATTAAAATGACAACAGGAGGAAAAACACACACTGATTTTTGGGGTGATCTATCCCTTTAACTATAATACCCTATAGTTAATCTCAAGGTTTGAGAGTGTTAAATAAGCGAAGTCTCATAAGACTGAAACATTACCTTCAGTGTAAACTCTTTCTGTTTCTGTTCCTTTTCCCAAGAATCTGGAAAAACAACATGACTTTAACATGACTTTAACAGTTCTGTGTGGGTTATTTCTGTATAACAGATGGGGATTTTATTTGGCTATTTAAATCAACATTTGTATGTAAAATATATGACACAAATCAGACTTTTGGTAACCTGAACATGAAATATAACCGTTAAATTGATATTTTAAGCATAAAGTGTTTCTAGAAAGTTACTTTTATATTAAACAGCTGTCGTTATTTATTCTTCTCATCTAAACTTTCATTCTTCTGAAGAACATTGAAGATATTCTCAAGACATTTGGGATTTCTTGAGTTGAATCAATACTGGACGTCACATGCAAACAAAAATCCATCCGACAAAATATTGACTTCAGCACAACACAAAATATATTTTGAAAAATGTTGGTCACAGAAAAATATAGATTATATTGGTGTTGTGTTTACACAATGACAGTTAACAGAGACTGTCAGGTTTCGTTACCAACATTCTTTCAAATATCTTCTTTTGTGATACAGGAGAAAAACTCATTTGGGTAAAATTGACATGCGGGTAAATAAATGATGAGCACTCATATTATGGGGTGATCTATCCCTTAAACATACATATATACAACAATCCACACTCACAAACTATTATGGGATGTCACATGACAACGCATCATGCTAAGCTAAGTGTCAAACGTTATCTGCAGGTAATTTAAAGTTATATTTATAAACTCTTTATGAGTTTAGTTGATTGGTCAGAGGTCATTTGAATACTAAATTAAATTAATTATGTATCATAGTTATAATTAATATGACTGGTTCCTACAATTAAAGTTAATGGAGACTGTCAGCTGTTTTTTTCAACATTCTTCAAAATATCTTCTTTTGTGAAAAAAGTCTTTTGGGTTAAACATTGAGATGCGGGTAAATAATGATGAGCGCTCACTCATATTATAAACATGCATATATAAAACATTCCACACGATTATGGGATTTCACATGACAACACATCATGTGAAATATACACAAGCTGAGGTTTTCACATTTTGTGAAACATTGCTTCAGCATTACTGAATATGGACACAAAACCACAGAGACATTTCTCAAAATATCCCCTTTTATACACAAAGAGTCATACACGAGTGTAAACCCACATGAGGAGAAATAAATGATGACAAACTACACTTAACTTCACACAACACACAACTGAAATCACATTGTAAGGTTGTGTTGATGTTGTGTAGATGTTTAGTGCTTGCTGACCTAAATAAACACAATGATGTTCAGAAATGTTGTGTAGATGTTGTGTAGATTCAGTTTCGATATGAAGTAGAAGTCGGATTATAATGCAGATAAAGTGTAAAGAATAACACACAACAGTGTTATTGTGAGTTTGTGTGTCACACACAACAGTGTTATTGTGAGATTGTGTGTCACACACAACAGTGTTATTGTGAGTTTGTTGTGTCACACACAACAGTGTTATTGTGAGTTTGTTGTGTCACACACAACAGTGTTATTGTGAGATTGTGTGTCACACACAACAGTGTTATTGTGACTTTGTTGTGTCACACACAACAGTGTTATTGTGAGATTGTGTGTCACACACAACAGTGTTATTGTGAGTTTGTGTGTCACACACAACAGTGTTATTGTGAGTTTGTGTGTCACACAACAGTGTTATTGTGAGTTTGTGTGTCACACACAACAGTGTTATTGTGAGATTGTGTGTCACACACAACAGTGTTATTGTGAGATTGTGTGACACACACAACAGTGTTATTGTGAGTTTGTTGTGTCACACACAACAGTGTTATTGTGAGTTTGTGTGTCACACACAACAGTGTTATAGTGAGATTGTGTGTCACACACAACAGTGTTATTGTGAGTTTGTTGTGTCACACACAACAGTGTTATTGTGAGTTTGTTGTGTCACACACAACAGTGTTATTGTGACTTTGTTGTGTCACACACAACAGTGTTATTGTGAGATTGTGTGTCACACACAACAGTGTTATTGTGAGATTGTGTGTCACACACAACAGTGTTATTGTGACTTTGTTGTGTCACACACAACAGTGTTATTGTGAGATTGTGTGTCACACACAACAGTGTTGTTGTGAGTTTGTGTGTCACACACAACAGTGTTGTTGTGAGTTTGTGTGTCACACACAACAGTGTTATTGTGAGATTGTGTGACACACACAACAGTGTTATTGTGAGATTGTGTGTCACACACAACAGTGTTGTTGTGAGTTTGTGTGTCACACACAACAGTGTTATTGTGAGTTTGTGTGTCACACACAACAGTGTTGTTGTGAGATTGTGTGACACACACAACAGTGTTATTGTGAGATTGTGTGTCACACACAACAGTGTTATTGTGAGTTTGTGTGTCACACACACAACAGTGTTATAGTGAGGTTGTGTGTCACACACAACAGTGTTATTGTGAGATTATGTGTCACACAACAGTGTTATTGTGAGATTGTGTGTCACACACAACAGTGTTGTTGTGAGTTTGTGTGTCACACACAACAGTGTTATTGTGAGTTTGTGTGTCACACACAACAGTGTTATTGTGAGTTTGTGTGTCACACACAACAGTGTTATTGTGAGTTTGTGTGTCACACACAACAGTGTTATTGTGAGTTTGTGTGTCACACACAACAGTGTTATTGTGAGATTGTGTGTCACACACAACAGTGTTATTGTGAGTTTGTTGTGTCACACACAACAGTGTTATAGTGAGTTTGTGTGTCACACACAACAGTGTTATAGTGAGATTGTGTGTCACACACAACAGTGTTATTGTGAGTTTGTGTGTCACACACAACAGTGTTATTGTGAGTTTGTGTGTCACACACAACAGTGTTATTGTGAGATTGTGTGTCACACACAACAGTGTTATTGTGAGTTTGTTGTGTCACACACAACAGTGTTGTTGTGAGTTTGTGTGTCACACACAACAGTGTTATTGTGAGTTTGTGTGACACACACAACAGTGTTGTTGTGAGTTTGTGTGTCACACACAACAGTGTTATTGTGAGTTTGTGTGTCACACACACAACAGTGTTATAGTGAGTTTGTGTGTCACACACAACAGTGTTATAGTGAGTTTGTGTGTCACACACAACAGTGTTGTTGTGAGTTTGTGTGTCACACACAACAGTGTTGTTGTGAGTTTGTTGTGTCACACACAACAGTGTTATTGTGAGTTTGTGTGTCACACACAACAGTGTTATTGTGAGTTTGTGTGTCACACACAACAGTGTTATTGTGAGATTGTGTGTCACACACAACAGTGTTATTGTGAGTTTGTTGTGTCACACACAACAGTGTTGTTGTGAGTTTGTGTGTCACACACAACAGTGTTATTGTGAGTTTGTGTGTCACACACACAACAGTGTTATAGTGAGTTTGTGTGTCACACACAACAGTGTTATAGTGAGTTTGTGTGTCACACACAACAGTGTTGTTGTGAGTTTGTGTGTCACACACAACAGTGTTGTTGTGAGTTTGTTGTGTCACACACAACAGTGTTGTTGTGAGTTTGTGTGTCACACACAACAGTGTTATTGTGAGTTTGTGTGTCACACACACAACAGTGTTATAGTGAGTTTGTGTGTCACACACAACAGTGTTATTGTGAGTTTGTGTGTCACACACAACAGTGTTATTGTGAGATTGTGTGTCACACACAACAGTGTTATTGTGAGTTTGTGTGTCACACACAACAGTGTTATTGTGAGTTTGTGTGTCACACACAACAGTGTTATTGTGAGTTTGTGTGTCACACACAACAGTGTTATTGTGAGATTGTGTGTCACACACAACAGTGTTATTGTGAGATTGTGTGTCACACACAACAGTGTTATTGTGAGATTGTGTGTCACAAGTGTGTCGCATTGTTCTCGTCAAACTCACTTATAATGGAAAAGTTAAAGTTGTTCAAAACTATCCGTGACTAAACAAACACACAATAAACACAACACGACACAAAACACACAAGAGTTGTGTTGATATCTTACCTTAGTTTGTGTTTCTCCTCAAGAGAAGATTTATCCATCTGCAAACCCTCCAAACTCCGTGAGTGTGCGCGTATGTGTGTGTGTGTGTGTGCGCGCGCGCGTGTGCGTGTGTGTGTGTGTGTGCGCGCGCGCGTGTGCGTGCGCGTGTGTGCGTGCGTGTGTGTGTTTGCGCGCGTGCGTGTGTGTGTGTGTGCGTGCGTGTGTGCGTGTGTGTGTATGTGTGTCTTTATGAGTGTAGTTGATTGGTCATTTGAATACTTAATGATAATAATTGTGTGTGTGTGTGTGTGTGTGTGCGCGCGCGCGTGTGCGTGCGCGCGTGTGTGTTTGCGCGCGTGCGTGTGTGTGTTTGCGCGCGTGCGTGTGTGTGTGCGTGCGTGCGTGTGTGTGCGTGTGTCTTTATGAGTGTAGTTGATTGGTCATTTGAATATTTAATGATAATAATTTTGTATCATAGTTATAATTAATATGACTGGTAAGAGTTAAGAGTTGATTGGTTAAATTAATTATATAAATATTAACTTTGATTTATTTATTTTGTTCTCATGTTGTCACATTTGTGAAGCACTTTATAAATGTGTGTGTTAATAAAATAACATTTACACACACACAGAGTTTATATTAAAGCTGTGGAATTAAATATCTATACTGTTCAAATGTATATGCAACTCAAACATTTCTATTAGAAACACAGACAATATTAGAAACCAAATATTTTACAAATAATATATTACATAAACATATTTGTAAATTTTAGAGAAATTTTTAATCAATTAGTTTTTACATTTTCCACAGAAAAAAACTTTAATTTTACTGTTTATTTTCACGATATTTGCTAAACCACATGACATATTTTTTAATATTCTCTATAGGGTTTTTATCATCTTCAAGGTCATTCATGTTCTGAACACACTGACATGTAAAATTGGATTTTAAAGATGTGATTTTCCTTCCAAGTAATAATAAGGTATGTTTAACTCCATTCATTCAACTCAATTTAACTCAATTTAAAGAGAATGCTGACTTTAAATTCATGATAAACTTAAAACAAAATATGCATTATTCTCTAATAAAGCTCAACAGAATAAATGTCAAACATTGACAGAATGAAACATCTTTTTGAAAATGTCTTCATTTCTATTTAAAGAAAAACTTTTAAAGAATTAAATCATTGGCAGCAGGACTGCTCTCTGGTGGTGAAAACCAGGATGAATGGGTGAACCTTCAGATTTAAACAAAGGCACTTAGCTAAACCATCCTCTTAAGATTTTAAATAAAAATGTTTTAATTATTTATTTTAGGTTAATGGCATTTTACAATCATAAAACAGCAGGCCATGCAACACACTGCTGGCATCTGAGGAAACACAACCAAACCACAACACCTCACTGCTGAAACCCTCTTCATATGGGAAAAGAATACTGACAACACGTGATGCCCTCCAGATCATACAAAACAGATTCTGCTGCACTTCATTAGTGTTTAAGTGTATGTAACGTGTTCTTAAAGGACATTCGTTTCAGCGGTATGGATAATCGTATGTAAGTTAAGGCAACAAACACACCAGAAAATGAAAAGCTCCTCATATCCGAGATATAAAATGATCTAAATGATTTTATTTCAACCACGAGCTTAAAACAATTTCCTTTTCTTCATATGCATTTATATATATATTTATAAAACTCAGTAAGACCGTTACATCGCAGGCATTGGATTCCAAATGTCAAAAATGGCTTTTTTCCCTCTTTCTGGAAAAAACACACTTCCGAAAAATGACAGAAAAAGCAGCAACATAACTGTACAATTCTTTAGAACCTGTGTTTTTACATTAGATACAAAAACTAATACTTCATTTAGCGTTCCTTCATATTGAAAAGAAAAAAATATATTTTTAACAGTGACCTATCGCTGGTGCGTTATAACGAAATGCTTTTGAATAATACTATGTCGGTGATAATGAAATAACAGACTTCGTAGAAAGAAAATAAAACATTTGGAAATATGTGACCTTCAAAAGAAGAATCCTGAGGCACAGATTCAATTCTTCATGACCGTTCTAGGTTGCTGCATTGCAAGTTATTCGCTACATAAAAAAGTGGGCAAACCACCTTCATAGTGTAAAAAAATATCCGTCTTAAAATTTAGTGTTTGACACACATGATAGCTAAAAGAAGAGGGCGTTCGCACCCGATCCACACACTGATGCTTCATTCTTCAGCTTATAGACACAGAAGTGCTTACTAAGGACTTCATCTCACGATCAGATTGAATGGATGTAGTGTAATCTCCTTCATTCAGATCCCTTTACACGCAGCAACATCACATCTAGTGTAACTTCTGTCTGTAGTGTCTTACATGAATGCACTGCAGTTAACATATAAAGGCTTAAAAGGCACAACAAGCACCGCGACATCCAACAATAATCCAGAAACAATGTAAATGTAACACAAATTTGTGAAAAATAAATAACTTGGCTTTTTTGGTGCACAAAGCTGGCGTATTTCTATTTAGGGTGTAGGATCATACATATATATCGTGCTAGCGACGAGCGAGGGTGACAAACGTCAACTACTATTGCTTCATTCTGACAGCTCAATCATTGCTGGGGAGACGCAGTAAACAGCTGAGACTTTCTTCTGAAAATGAACAGGGGACGCCAGACAATTTGTGGGTCGTCACAACGTCTTCAGTCAAATGCAACAAACATGTCAGTTTTCAAGCAATTATGATGTGATCATGTTGGAAAAAAGAAAAAAAGAAGTGTTAAGATAAAATAAAGTAAGTCCCCTTCCCGATGCTTAAGGATGAGCAGCGCTCAGATCCAACCGCTGGTCAGCTTGTAGAACATCTCTTCATCTAGGGATTCATTCTGGTCCTTGGCACGCGTGGACAAGAAAATGTAACCGCCAATGAACTCGTGCACCACTTTGCAGTCGACCTCGGCGCAGATGAAAGCCAGACTGGGTTCATCTGCAAACTCCACTGTGACCTGACAGAAGGAAGGAGAGCAAAATTTATACACATTTCTAAAGAGGAAAGGTGCTGATCCTAGAACCAAGTCTCATGCCTTTCATTATTTTAAGAGAACCACGTACAAATGTCCAACATACAAAAGCAACATAGCAAAATTCAGGCCAGGATGCAACAATGGTACAAACATGTCTTACAGTATGTGTGTTTACCTGTGTATTTACAGTATAGTTGTAAGCTAATGTTAGCAACCGGTGATAAAACATTATCAAAACAAAATAGAGTTGTACCATCTTGATCTCCCAGTTGACATTCCACTGTTTCATGTTGCTGAAGCGCCAGGTCTTGATTGCATCTCCTGTGCCAGCGTCCATACGGATCAGTCTGTTGTAGGTGATGCCGATCAACTCGTCCCTCTTGCCTCCCTGAAACCTAATTAGACCAAGTGAACAAGAAATAGTTAAAAATGAACTTCATGCAAACATATATTGAGACAAAGGAACAATGTTGGATATAGACAGCACTCACTTGGCAAGAAAATGAGTGATTCCAAACTCTGGCAAGGACTGCCAGGCCTGTATGAAGCGCATCTTCGCCTCAATCAGACTCATCTGGGCCACATTCTGATGGGCTTCCAGAATACGGGCAGAAATCTGTGGATCATCACACACAATACTCTTTATTAAGAGGAACATGAAACTTAACCCTCCGAGGACGAGGAACACTTAACACAGACACGCTTTACTCAAGACAACATGATGGAGTACCCAAACGCAGTGAGACCATCCAGCAGTGAATTCACACAGGTCAACACGACACTTAGTCAGAAAAAATCATGGTTCAAGTGCCGCTGTAATCAGTCATGACAGATTTAACACTCGTTTGTTAAAGCATCATTTATGATCTGTGTTATACATGCTGCGTCCATCCGTTCATTCAAAGAAGCCAATACATTCCCAGCAATCCCGATTTGTTTTTACCATTAGCAACATAAAACATTTTCACATGTATGAGAATGAAAGATGTCACTGAAATCTCTCGTTTAATAAGAAAAAGATTTCTGGTGTGTTTTAAAACAGCCTTTTATCATCTTTACTTTATAACTGTTTTTTTTGGAGAGAAGGCAGTGACCCTTTAAGGAATTTTTCAACCAAAAATGAAATTCTCTTCAT
Source organism: Triplophysa yarkandensis (assembly GCA_033220385.1). Taxonomy (NCBI): domain Eukaryota; kingdom Metazoa; phylum Chordata; class Actinopteri; order Cypriniformes; family Nemacheilidae; genus Triplophysa; species Triplophysa yarkandensis. The sequence continues at coordinate 249,246 of CM065663.1, read as the reverse complement.
TTACTTGACCTCATGCTATTCCAAAAAAGTCTCTTTCTTCAGCTAAACATAAAGATCACTATACATGTATGTCTTGAATATGCTGAAGCTCCACGAACACATGCATTCTTTCATGTGTCCTTACTCATGGACATGATATTAAGACATGCAAAAATGAACTGAATTTAAAGTTATGTAAAGGATTCAAGCAGGTTTGTCTTACTTCTTTAAGACAAAAGAACATTCAGGTGCAACATAAATACTATGCACATGTATGGTGAATTCCATTCAATTCAACTGTAGAAATGAACCACTTTACATATGGGATAGCATGAAGGTGAGTAACCACTGAGAAGAACTTTTCACTTTTGAGTGAACAAATCCTTTAAAGGTGAGAAAACACAATATAATCATTTGGGTAAGCTACTTCCAAAAGCGGTAAAGAGGTTAAAGGAATAAAATACCGGACTGAATGACTTGATGATAGCCAGTGTTAGTGAAATGATGTCTAGCATGAAAAGACGTGGACATTTACCACAACCCAGCATCAAATGATTGACTTACCAAATCCCTGACAAAGCCCGGCTGAGGAGGTTGGAAACAGCAAGGAACACAAGAGGAAACAGAGGGAAAGCAAATAAATGAATAAAGCAGCAAAACAACAGTTAATAAACAGGGAGAGAAAAACAGCACATGTGAGTATACGGCAGGGGAGGTTCATGTAAGCAGCTGGAGGAAAAAGAGCAGAAGAATACTATATTCTCATCAGGACAGGTGAAGAATCTGTAAAACACTTCATTCATTAAATAATCAAACACAGAAATAAAAAGTCACCGTTACACTGCTATCTAAAGCTTTTGAGCAGTATTTCTAGTAAATTTGAATAATTATATTATTACTTATACACAAATGCCGCAAAAATTATTATTCAGAAAAAATTGTATCCAAGTATACCGGAACTCGGTCTGTTTGTTGCAATACTTTTAATGGATCAGTTGACTAATAATTTGACTAATGAAAATTTTAGGGTCTCATCCCTAATGCAAACACATGTTGTAATATGTATTGATGTGAAAAATCTTTTATGCGTTTCTCAAATCATACTTTTTTGTCAGGAGTTTTTGAGGCCTGGAAAAAATATTTTAGAAAATCAATACATACATATTTATCAAATTGCTCAGATATATATTTTAATTTTAAATGGAAAATATCCTAACTGTCCGGAGTTCAGCTGTAGTTTATAATAGTCAACTTAAATCCCCAGCAGGCTCTCCTAAAGAAACGCACATTCTCTCTTTTCCACAAGGTGGCGTTACAGACATGACAAACCTTGAAGGAATCTCTGAAAAATTCCCCAGATTTGGATGACTACATCCTTTAAGCTTACTTAACTTTTTCTCTAGACTTACAGTCTGAATTCAAAGTTCAACGCTTCCTGACCCAAATCCTCAGTCAATGTCACCAGAAGATCCCTTTGAAGGAAAGAAACCCAGCTCTTAACGAGAAGAGAAGAGTCAAAATCCTCTCCGCATTCCCAGTACGCCTAGTTTCCTGTCTTCTTTTCCCGCCAGTTTCTGAAGACCCCACCCCAACTTCTCCAGCGCTAAAGCTGGTGGGGGAGCGATGCAGAAGGAAGGACAGGAAGCCCACCATCCCCCCCAGCATCACAGGAGCTGGAGGGAGTCCAGAGGCGCTGTAAGATGATACCAGCGGCACACAGGAGCCTCTGTTGACTCCCACTCCACAATCCCTCCCTCACTCAATCCTTTCACTTTGATACTCAATGACCGACATCAAAACTACACAGTATCACAGAATGCTGTTATACAGGTCCACGTCGCAGCTATCGGTGTTCAATGCAAGAAAAAAAAAGGTTGTTTTGTCCTCTTATGCTAGGGTGTTAGATATTGATGTATCTTTCTTGATATATATTTACAAACTCTATGGAGAATCTGCCTTTAAAGAAAATCTTATGAACGGTGATCCCATAGTCTTTCTTAAGCTTAATGTACCTGCTTGTTCTTGTACTTCTTCAGGTAGCGTGGTGACACCAGACACTCGGGATTAATGTCTGTGGTGATGGGCTCGATAATCTGTGGGTCTGGGTTCAGGTGTTGCATCTTCAGAAATGACAGAATGTTCTGCACCTCCAGGTTGTAAGAACTGTCTGCCATCGTCTTCCCTTTAGAGGCCAGACGACAGGCGGCCATCCACTGAGCGTACTGCTTCTCCTGATGGACAGAGAGAGAGAGTTGAAGGCCTCACTACTCCTCATAACTGTAGTGACATCTTCAGTATCAAACTTCTGAAGTCAATTCTGGTCAATCCGTCCGCAGATGCGTGCAACACCACGTCTACTCTGAGAGAAAGCTTATACATAATCAAATTGTCTTTACTTTAAATGCTTCAACATGTCAATCATGCTCTAGAGACAATCACTTGCCCACCAAAGCAAAAAATAACACAGTCCAAAACCAGTGGTATAATTCTGAAAGAAAGAGACAAACGCACGGCTCCTACTCACCGTATCACACCGCAGCCAGATCTCATTCATCCCATCCGCTACAGGGATTAGCAGCTTGATGTTGAATTTCTGACCCGAGATGTTCACATCTGGTGTGACTTCGCAACCTATAGAGAAACAGTGGAAGCACATGTTGTAAACAAGGTTCCTGAAAATCATCATGTGAGAGGCAAACAGTGAGTGTCTGCATCACCTCTCAGGTTCATCTGGTGCGCTGGCGTGCCGTGTGCCTCCTCACGGCTCTTGTAGCAGGAGATTGTGATGTCCTTGAACGTGCACCAATACTGCTTGTATCCTTTCAAGGTGAGTTTCTTTGGTCTAAAATAAAAAAGCACAAGACGGTCAAAATCAGACTTGACTAAGGCAAAATACCTACAGTAAACAGCTGGAATACACCAGACCAACAATTCAATGCAAAATAATTTATATAACTTATATAAAAATGTTGGCACAAAAACTGAATGTTTTAACAGTGTTTTTGTTTAGCTGTAAGTAACTGTGAATGATATTCTTCCCAATGTTACTACTGTGAATGATCTTCCTTTTAAAAATATTGGTAAGGAAGATTCAGCTATTAAGAAAAACAGGTCTGTGTCCCGTTTGTTCGCTTGTGATTCGATCAACCAAAATGCATTTTAATACCAGGAGTTAAAAGGGCCAAAATGTCAAGGTGAACTCACTTGAATACTTTCACATAGTCGGCAAGTTCAGGAATAGATGTGATGTCACCCTGTAAACAGCAGGAAATGCCATCAATAACAAATCATGCAAACCAAAGCTGTCAAATGTGAAACATTTAAGCACATGTCATGATATTTTGCATATTATTTATTCACATTTAGTTTCTTAAATCTAAGAATAGTTTCATGACTCAATTTGATAGCTTGTGTAGATGACAGTAAAACGCTTTTCACTTATTGGTGATAAATCCTGTTGAGTCCTAATGATAATTAAATTTGTCTACGGGAATCGATTTACTCATAAACGGTGTGTCTGTGTATTTGTGTCTGATCAATATTATTTATTAAATGTTTATTATTATTATTAATAAATCATTATTTATCAAGTGGATGTTAACAAAATAAGTGTGTGTGTCTGGTACCAGCGTGTTGGAGGTCTTTCCTCCCTCCAGCGTGATTTCAAGGTCTGACAGTGCAGCATCCACCTCATCCACTTCCTTCTCACTGTTGTTCATGTGATTGTCTGAGGACATGATGGACAGCTTGTTGATGTGGTACTGTAATGAAAACAAAAGCGCACAATCATCAGTGATGTACTGACGTCAGCTCTCTGCTGCCCGAAATAATGTGTTGTGATCTTGTATCATATTTTTTTCATCAATCTAATCTTTAATTTGTTTTTACTAAACTGGCTGTAAATCTTTACGTCTCAATACCACTAATTAAAACGTGCTAGTAGAGATATTTATACAACGGTCCCTCTGTGCTACAGTAAACAACTGTCTTTAGGGATTACGGAGGCTTATTTCAGTCATACATGTACAGTACACTGATGACAGATGCTTAGAATGTAAATTATGTACCATGATGTATCTCAACATTTAAAGCCCGACTGAGAGATGAAACCTGCTCATATTGGACAGCCCTGAGCTCTTCTACCCAGATACATGGCCTTGAGTCAAAGCCGACCTGACAACCTCTGACAGTGAGGGACAGAACTGACTTATTTGAACACATGCTACATAAACAGAAACACTATACTAGCACCAACAAGCATCTGTAGGAAGTGATGGGTGGTCCAATTGGCCAACCCCCTTCAAAGAGACACCCACTCTATATATAAATGATGTAAAGACAGTGAGGCGTCTTGAAGGGTTGTCACTCAACATTTATGTGGGGTTTAAATAGCAGGGTCTTTCGCCATGAGAGCACAGCGTTGGAGCGGCCAAACAACGGCGTACCTCAGAAAGCTGAACCCTAGGCACAGAGCCCATCCATTTCATTAATGGGTAGAGGACTGCAAGACTGAAGACTGCAAGCTGTCAGTTCTCAGGCTTACAAAGCAATACCAGTAGACCATGCCTTTAAATAAAAAGAATGTGCCAAATATAATAGAAAAGTTATTCATTAGTTTTGTATTCCTTCTTTTATTTTGCCAAAAAAATGTCTTTGCAATCCAGGGTCTCAATGTCACAATTTGTGTGACCTTGACTGAGTTTAAAAAACACTATAACGATAAGTTTCAGGAAAAAGTTAAAGCTTTAAAGACCTCTTGTGTTGACAATTAAGATGTCAATGCAGTTTTTGTGTTTATATGAGGTCTATGATATGCTTTATTTAAACTATTGCTAATTATTTTCTACATAAAACTGAAATCTACCAATGATAGTTAAAAAACTTGCTTAAAAATGTCATAAACCTGTAACCACCTGTAATGATGTCATAAACCTGTAATGATGTCATAAACCTGTAACCACCTGTAATGATGTCATAAACCAAATCATCTCATTTGACCCTGTGGATCAGCAGTTCCAGCCATAGATATGTAAAAATGACAGACTGGGGCTAAAAAAAATCTGTGCATTGCTTTCAACTCTTAGTTTCACTTTCAGTTTTTTGCATGCAGTGTGGAATTCAGTGGGTGTATGGTAATTTGCACATTTACCTATCTACATACTTACTGAAGCTATAATCAGGTGATTTTTTCAAATAAAACAATTTAAACGTAATTTTGATGGTCAAAGATTAGTTTAATATTATTGACCACAGGAACTTTAAATTAGTAATTTAAAATTGGTTAAGATCCTCAGGTATCATGTACATTTCATTATACCTGCAGAGCAGCAAACATCATCATCTCTTCCTCAGTGCATTCAATCTCCTCCAGCAGAATGGCCCACTTTGCCTGCTCATACAGCTGGTTCACTCTTATGGCATCATACTGCAGAGATGAACAAAAGCGTTAACCAATAAACTTTTAGCAATCAACACCTGATTCACTCTGCTCACAGTTCTGCATCTATCCAATTCAATTCCAAATTTATTTCTATGTTTTTTACAATTTTCATTTTATGGTTTCAAGTCAAACAGTATCATCACAGTATTATCCCAAAAAAGCTCTGCAGCAAAGTCTTAACAAACATGCATAAACATGAACAGAAAGTTTAATATTTTTAAAGTATTTAAAAATGCCTTAACACTGCAATACTCAACCTATCTCTCACTATTGCTGTGTTTAGAAAATGCTAATTGAATATAGATTTATGTCATTATTTGTGTTGAACGCATTGAAATAAAACTTTCCAAAAATGTAAACAATGCTTTAAAATAACTGTTTATTTGAACATTGAAAAACAGTAAAGAACACCTAAATTATCAACAATTATCTTGAATTAAGTTGAAGCTCACCTTCACTATTTATACATGTGATCAGATGAGATTTTGAATTAGACTTCTAAACAAAACAAAATAATCTAAGAAATATGTACCATATCATAACTGCTAAACTAATAAAAAAGCCCACTCACTTTAGGATTGAGGTCAAAGAAACTGTGATACTTGAACCGAAGTAAAAGAACCTCATTCTCCTTCACATCCTGCTCCATTAGTGATCTTGAGGAGTCCAGCCACCTTCACAAACAGACCATAAAACATAAATAGAGTCCATCTTAAACCTGCAAGAATGTCACCAGAGAATAACTCTTACCCCTGGTTAATCTTGGCCTTGTCCAACAAAGATTGTGGTTTGTATAGCTTGACCAAAATGTCGGGTGAGGTGATGGGCTGGCTTACGGCAAGGATGCTGGGATTGCCCTCGGACAGTGGACTGTCGCCGAACCAAGCTGTGGTTGGAGACAGGGGACTGCCGTCACGAGAGTCGTAAGTAGGGGTCATGGTCTTGCTGTAGAGTCCAGGACTGGAGTAGATACTCCCTGAAATATAAAGAAGTCAATCAGAAATTATCTTACACACTCGGAACCCAACTGACATAGAGCTGAGCGGTATAGCTGTGTCAACTGGTGTTGTGTTTTGATCATACCGCCCACCCCTAGACAGATCATTTCACAACACAAACCAGTGCCTGCATACATTTTCACAAAATTTTTCACATGACTGCACACCTTTGGTCAAGGCAGCATGCAGATGCACTAAAACACAACCCAGTACTGCCAATGCATGACACAGCAGCTTGAAAAATCCGCAGCATGAAAGGCATGGAGGGGGATAGCATCCTTATGAACCTAGTGAACTGACAGCTATGCATTCGCATGAAGAACACACAATACATTAGTAGAATCATTCATAATAACACAGATTAAATTGTAGACAAGGGATGTACTAAACCAGCATTTACAAGTGTTCAGACTTTTCCGATTTTACATGTAACTCTACCATAAAAATGATTGCCCAACAAAGACACCAACACATTGTTTATTCACAGTCACAAACCCCCATAAAATTTCACAGTTACACCACACATTCTTCTGTAAACACTTAAGTGACCAATCACAGAGTAAGAAAACAAAAATGTAACGTGGCAGCGTGGGGCCACAGTCTTGTGTATAGGGACAGGAAGTGCTTGTAGCGTGGCAGAGGTCATGAGAAAACAGAGAGGGCAGGAAGAAGCATGAGGGTGGGCTTACAGCCATTCTCGGAAACACAAGTGAAGTTCACTAAACAACTTTTCTGCTCCCAAAGGGACCTGAAGAGGCCTGACCATGAGCACAAGGATGTTTACTCAACTACGAGAGAACCCTCCAAATAAGTAAACTGCTAATTATACAAAGACAAGTCACTCAGAGTATGATGGATAATTCACATTTAATTCAAAATGACAGATACAAAGAAAGAGCACTCCTTCTAAAGCCCATCATACTCTTATCCAGTCCAGTCCATTAGTGTAACAAAACAGAATTGGTCAGGCTAACACAAAGCTCCATCCCCAAACTCATGCCATTGGTTGAACCTATAAACACCTAAATAAACTGAACTGAACCAAAGGGGCATTAAAACTGAAAATGAAGGTGTCAAACAATTATTTGCTGGCTCCTTGTACTGACCTCCCTTTCCATCCCTTTGGTTATAATGGATTTTAGGAACAAGCATCAAAGCTATGAAGTAACTGGAATTCAAGCACTTCCAGATGGGCAAAGCTCAACTTATGACGTCGTCAGCTGAGGGACTCACACAAGCAGACAGTCAGGTGACCAGAGCCGAGGATTTCCTCCAGTCGGCCATGATCAGGTGACTGCTCCAGCTGTGCTGAAGGGAGGTGAAGGAAGCAATGCAAGAGACAGAAAAACAGTCACCCTTACCTTTCACCGGTCCAATGTATATAACCTCTTGAGGAACAGGAGGAAATGTTGAGGAAAAGAAAACAAAGAGAGATCAAGAGTGAAGGGATAGATTATAAGGATGGATTAATTGTTTGAAGGAAAGGAAAGTATTCAAGAACATGCAAACTGAGACAAGATTTTAGAGGTCTAACAAAAAACAGAAAACATGTCCCCTTATCAACAGACAGCCATACATATGATATTCCCAGACATCCTCAATAAATGTCCTTCACACAGTCTTGTTCTTTCTTCATTCAACACAAAAGCCAGCTCATTGAAACAATGAGAGCTTCAGCCGTTTTCTATTCTTAAGCATTAAAGCAGATGCTTTAGAAAACATAGTTTGTCTTTTTTAAAGTCAAGATATTGTCCTTTTGTAGTTCTGAATGCATTTAAAATATACAAAATATTACAAAAAACATGAATACAACATGTGAAAATAAATATCCCTTGTTTATGTAATGTTTTGTTACACAGCTTGACAATCGTTTCAGTAGAACAATGATTTTAAAATGTTAGATAATTATAGTTATCTTTTATTTATTTATTATATTACTTAAGATTGCAAGATTTCAAGAAATGATAGTAATCTGATGAATCTCGGTTTAATTCAAATGAGTGTTTAAAATAAAGAAATCAATTAAATCAATAACAAAAGGTCTGATTTTTCACAAATAGCTATGTCTGTGTTACACTAGCGATAATGCTTTGACAACTCAAAACACATAGAGATTACATTTTTGTGGCAAGCAGAATTAGTGCATGTTTGAATACAATGTTATGATTTTCAAAAAAAGTATTTTATTCATTCACAGCTCAACAGACATAATTACATAAAATATGTTCATAAAATATGTTCAACTAATGCTGCTAAATAAGAAACAGGACATTACCCAATCCCAGCATAAACAATCAAAACACAGAGGAAGACAAACCTATACTAAAACAATATAAGCGCTCCTGAATGGGTGGAGCTCGTATCCTCCTCGTACCATTATCAAAGCGATTCCGATTTAGCATTTTGACCTCTTTGAGTGTAGACCAAGCTGTGGTTCTTCAACTCATTTCCTGTGTCAGCAAATAAGGTTCATAGCAGCTAACGTTTCATTCTCTCCTTCGAAAAAAGGGTCTTTGTGCAAGAGAAACAAGCTTCTTTATAGCTTTTGAATGTCACGCAGAACTCCTGCACTGTTTTAATGAGGGGCGATCTGAGGTTAACTGCTACTAATGAAAGAACAAGTGTAGAGTGGATACTGGAAATAGTGACCATGCACAAGCCTGTGTGTTCAGTTTGCGCTGGAGATGCTGTATCGCACGGGGGCCGTAGGGTGAGACTAGACAATAGACCCCATTCATGTTGAACTCTGATGAAAATTGTTCTCTGTGCATGTTAAATGGATTTTCCAGCATGTTGTGTGGGGTGTTTGGCAATGCGCTGTTTCAAAATGGCAAGGTGACCAAATATGTACGGAATCTGAGCCATTGGCAATCTGAAGTTCGAGCGAGAAGAGTATGGTTGCAAATGTTACGCTGCAGCATCTCATCTCGACACTCTTTCAACAAAACACTGCTTTTGTTTTCTGATCTTCAACCACACACTCACCATAATGGACAGTCGTGGATTCCAAAGCATCACACGCTGTATCTTCTCTCCAATACAGCAATGGAAAGTAAAGCATTGATGCTGGAACACTCCTGATATAACTACCATTATATAATTACAGTGCTAGCATGACTGTTACTATCGCTTATGTTTATAGTTAGGCATTTCAACAAACCTCTAAATATTATGTTTCGGCTTGACGAGATATGCTCTGTTATTTTAAAAATCCCAGACGTGGATGTGATGATGCTAAAAAAGTACCTGATCCGGGGGTGAGCAGCGGCCCATCCAGCTCCAGCGCCTCTTCTTCAGCCTCCTCCAGCTTTTTCTTTTTCTTTTTGGGGTCGCGTGGTTTACGCAGTAGAGAGAGTTCCTCAGGATGACGGATATCTGGAGAAGGGACACGTGGCGTTATTAAAGCTCAGTAAACAAAGTCAATAAAACAAAGGAGTGACAGACAATATATAATGAAAACTAGAGAAATCAACTTGAAATAGTTAACTACTGAGTTTATTAAGATTGTATATTAAGTATATATAAATAAGTGTCATGTTTTTGAGCCAGTCAGCAGGGTTTAAAACTCGACGAGTTTACATTCAAATGAAAGTTTTGCATTTTTCCGAGATTTTTGTTTTCAGTTCTTTGCTTCTAAGTGCATTATGGGAGTACGTTTCGCCCTCCCTGAATTTTCCAGTCGGAGAGAAAACGGCTATGACACAGTGCGAGTGTAATGGGGGAGGGTCTTTTTCGGCTTGGCGAGTATGTCTTGTTTAGTTGTGTTACTAAAGCAAAAGCATTCCAGAGGTTTTAAGAACTACCAGATGGCAGCTCTCTCTCTCTCTGAGCCTGCCCTTTTACAGCCATATGTGAGCGGAGAAGGTCTCTGAAGAGCTTGAAGCGAGCGAGTGCCTCCTCTGACATTCCAGTCAACAAACAGAAGATCCTTCAGCAGACGCTCCCGAGTCGAACAGCCAAAGCTCTTTCTGACTGAGAAAGCACCCCATTTGCTCTTGTTTGTTCAGCCTCTGATGGGCACATGCAGAGCTAATGGCCCATCGGCTCGCTGAGAAATGATAAACAGGCTTAGATTCATGTCATGCATCACATGATAGAGCTGCGGTCATGAGGAGTGAAGTCATGCCAGGAGATACAGAGAGAGAGAGTGAAGCTAGTGTTGAATAATGATAACTCCGTTTCTCTGAGTCACATCACAGCTATTTGCATCCATGACACCTCATCACATCCAGAAGTGCAGCGGCACAGATCTCTTCATCCCCATTTAGCTATTAACAGAGGGAAAGATGATCAATTAAGTTAATAGAGGTCACTGGTCTCTGTTCTCTGTATATCGACAAAAAGAGACTTTAAAGTGCTCCTCATGGGCTTGTTTTCTATATATGGACACATCGACAGTCACTATCCTTCTTTGATATTGATAAAAACTGTTTATAAAACAGGATTAAGACAAAGTTCAAGGGCATGGCTGGCTTTCTACGCTATGGTTATTGGACAGAAACCTTAGCCATGACTGCCTTACAGTGTGTTTAGCAAACAATGAGGAGCAGACAACAAAATAAGACATATGCTCGAGCGAGACAGCACAAATACAGCTTTTGTGTAACTATAATCTTCATATATAAGACTGTATGAAAGTATGGAGGTCTTGTGTTTGATACAAACAATTCAAAGACAAGTTCACAGGGACATTTCATCTTATAAAATGTTCTTTAAAAATTTAGACTATCCATTTAGATAACGGTGCCGGTAAATAAATGATACAGCATGCCAATCAAATGGGAAAAATTGGTTTTCTGTCAATTGGCATTACTCTGCAACTTCTTGAACAATGCAGTGTTAGCATTAAACACATTTGTGTTATTTTTTACCACAAATCACAATGACAGAAGATTCACTACTGTCTATAAACATAGGAAAGCAAATATAGTATCCAGACAAGGTTGGATTTCTTAAATGCAATACTTTTGACATCATGCAGATGCTGAGTAAAAACAGATTCAAAGTTTCTGTGTAGACATGTGCTGAACTATCATGCTGAATTGTGTTGGTCAGGGAATGTTTGAGCAGTGTCATACCATTTTCAAACAAATGGCAGGAACTCCTGATGTAACCTGACCTGACTATGAACTACAATTTTGCTCTGGAAATAAGTTTTTCTCTCGAAATAATACAGACTTGTGTATAACTTTAAGACATGATTTCCTGTACAGGGCTGTAAAATGTGGCATGTATACGTAGTACAGTCAGTGTTTGCGGTGTGCAGTGTCTTGGATATTGTAAAGAGATAAATTATAATCAATGTAGTTTGTTTTGTACAGAGTGTTATAAAGTAGTTGTCCTTAATGCTATATATGTTTTTATGAAGGTTAAATCTCTTCTGTCAGTTATCTCAGTCACTCAGAGGAAAAAAATTCCTGCGTGTTAAATATGTGGGAGGAAAACACTATGAACATTTAACATGCAGAATTTATGTATTTAAAGAAAAAAATATTTGATTAACATTGTTGAAAGACAAATAGTAACTGTAAAACACATAGCAGAGCAGTGTAGATGGTGTCAGTGCAGCGATAATTCAACCAGCCTATTTTTGTTGCATTGCTATTTTTGAAGTGTTCATGCCATTGTTCAGGGTTAAATGCTCATGGTTTGTAAACTTTGCATTATGCTTTTAACCAACACTCTGTCCCTTTTAATGACAAGACCACTCACAATTGAAAGAGTAAGAGCATTTTTCTGCTTGCAAAAACCTGCCATGCTTTTAGGTTAAATTTGTCAAATTCAAAGGTAGTCAGCACTCACTGAAGGTTTTGCAGATGTCGGACACAGCCTTGAAAACACGGTCAGAGAAGTTGACTTTCACCCTCATGTGTTTCATGTTGGGCAGCTGCAATCGTAACAGCTTGTGCTGTGGCGTGAATAGCAGCCTGGCGTCGGCCTGAATGCCGTACTTATCCAGAGTCCAGTGAGTCTTCAGCAGCCAGGTTTTCTTCTTCTCCCACCACAGGGCATGGTCAGACCAATCCTTTTTTACATCTGCAGAGATAGAGAGAAACATGCCATGGTTATGAATGATGATAATAAGCACTGGACAAGACTGGAGGAGCACTGGATAAAAAGTCACAATGCTAATAGCATTTTGTGGTTCGACTGTGCAAACAGTAGTGGAATAGTTGAGAGAGGACAGCTGCAGGAAAATAGAGCCAAGTGTGAAGTATGTTTGTCTGCGAAAATGAAATCACAGCATTCTTGCCCGATAAAAGCAACAGGTCAACTATTCCTCAGCAGACGGGCTAAAAACATCAGGCCGGTTAGAGGTGTTTGTATATTTAAGTGGATCATGTTCCAGCATCTGTCTTTGTTCCTGGGTCAAGCTGTAATCTCAGTCTGACACCTTAAACCTGTCTTTCTTTTACCAGCTGTGCACAAACAAGAGATGTGGATTCAATGAGGATTTAAACACACACAAATTATAGTAATGCTTTAAAGCGAGTGAAACCTGTTATAGTTGGTGTGGTTTTTACATGAAAACAAGAGAATTTATAAGCGTGTCAAAGTGAATGTGAATGACTTGCACTGCTTGCTTTGTGCTGTTTAGCATGAACAGATCTTTGTTCTGTTTCATTCCTCTTTTTTTGTAGAGTAGGTGTAAATGGGTCGTTACTCCCGATAAAATTTAGCTGGGGCTTAAGTTTCAAATGCAATAGATGTCTGTGCAACTGATGTCAATACAATGGTATGAACAGACAATGGAAATAGTATTTTCCTCAGGAGGCTGCTATCAAGTTTCTAAACCTTCTGTGTGTTAGGGAAAGAGAGAGAGAATAATTTCCAATTTTTACTTCTACATAGGACCACTGCCAAAGCCATCAATCTCGCTTAACTTTTATTATTTTACAATTAAATTATTTTTCCTTTCCTAATCTCATTCAGTAGGACAAAAGAGTATTTTGTGTATTTGTCAACTTTGCCTTTCAAAAACGATATTGGTCATTTATTAGGAATATAAAATATAGACTGCATTTATTTCCTACAATCAAGTTGTTCGTTAATTTTTAGTAGGAGGTTTGTAGTTGCCAAAACATATTTAAGTGTGGTTTCCATGTCAGCATAACTAGCATGATAGTAGATAACTATTCAATATTGTATTTAAATCCCATCAAACCATGAAAATAAGAATCAGATTACCAAACTGGCTGTAAAACCCAGGCCGATTATTTATCGTTATTAGTGGTAAACAACATAAACCGAGCGACAATGTTTATCTAGAATGGAAGAATCTGATTATTGACTGTAAAGCATTGTGATTGTTTTGCAAGAAAAGAGCAGTAGCTGAATATAAGATTTTAATGTCCGAAATGTAAGAAAGAAAATATTCTTGATTAAAACATATATATTTATAGTAGTATCTCTTTCACAAATTATTGAAGTACAGTCATAGTGGTGAAGTTTGTGCAGACTGTCTCACTGACTCAGATTTTCTTCTCCACGCCCTATCAAAAGTACTATTTCAATTACTGTGTCTCATTCATTAGTCAACCATTGCTTGGAATCTCCATACCAACAAAACAGACTAAAGAACAACAGAACGCATCCACTGTTTTCAATTAACAACTTCAATCATTCCTAAAGAACAGCACCTCCAGCAAGCAAATGATGAATGCCAAGACTGCCGATTTACAAAACCGCCCGTATCCAACAGTCATAGAGAAGCAGCGTACTACATGCTTGCAGGCTTATGTTTACATTTTAAGAAATTACTGTAATGGTCAACACTCTACAGAAAGAAACGCCAAACTAGATGCTTCCAGTTTTGAATATTCTGCAAAATGTTCATGCTGTACATGCCAAACTGTTCATATAAAGCATGCAAATCTGTAAGGTAGGCAGATCCATTACTGAAATAATCTAAGTTAAACATCACAGCCGCGTACAGCTCGGTCAACATCACAGCTCCATGACAACTAGACAGCAGGTGTTCATAGTAAACAAGCAGTTTAGTCCATCCAATGAGACGACACAGCTGTTTCCTTATGATGTGCCACTACCTCCATGTGGGTGTGATAACACTAGTTAGGAGGATTTCTGAAATCCCAAAATAATGATAACCAAATTATGTGAAACATTCATTTCTAGACTTACAGATTGAGGACACAAGCAATGAGTGGCGCTTTAAGACACGTCACCAGTGATTCACTGATGCCCGTAACCTTACTCTTAATATTTTCAGCTATAGCTGATGAATTTCAAAGAAATCCATCCACCAGTCCATCTTTGGGAGTAAAATGATTTAATCTCCCAGCAGCATGAGTCATTAAAACAGTCGTATCCAGGGTAAAACGTAGATGCACACACACTGAGCCTCTTTTTCAAGAGGATGCCCAGTGAATTCCCTGCTCGGACTGTCATTGGATGTCCCAGAAGTGCTGTCAGATGGAGTGGGAGGGGGGTCAGTCACTCACTGACCATCTATCAAGCATCCCAAATAGTGGTCTGTAATTTAATTAGCTGGCAGCCAATTGCGTTTCCTGGCTAAAAATATAGCCTGCCAAGCGGATGATGTAATGCTGTAACAAAACGAACCCAAGCTAAGTAATAGGATGCATTAAACAGAACAGCGCTACAGCAGAGAGAGAGAGAGTGACTTTAAATGCCATGCATCCTATGTTGAGAATGTTAAGACATAGAATCGGGCTTAGTTAATAACATTAAAGAACAAATAAAGAAGATATTCTTTATTTTACCTGGACCCATACATTTTTTTAATACTCAATTTATCCTGTTTAACTATTCTGTTGGCTTAGTCTGAACATGATAAACAATCATTATTAAATAAAACAAGTTTGTCCTTTTTTTTTTTAAATATGGCCACTTACGTCATTCTTTTAATATTAACGGTTAGACTTCATCACTGAGGTATACTAGGGAGGAGGTTTGACTGTATCAAAATATGGGTTCCGTCCAAGCCTAGTACAGAATCATTTATTTTTTTTAAAAATATGCAAAATCTTATCAAAAAACAAAGTTAAAAAAACAATGAGCTTTCTGTGATTATCAAATTACGTTTTTCATACACCTTTGACTCATATACATAAATGTGTATGGTTTTCTTTTTTCCGACACAGATCTGTCAAGAGTGGCAGTGGACATGTATTCTGCTGCCAGCTCATTATTGAGAACATTTCTATCAGCACTATTTGTTGACCATCTTTCCTGTGTGTGCATTATAAAAACAGACATGTGTTAAGTTCGAGAAGAGCAGAGAGCACTGGTGAGCACAGTGTGAACCTTAAACTTCATGAATGGTGAGCTTACTTTGATTATTGATATGACTGAGAGATGAATACTAGGTGGCCAGAATGTAATGAACCAGACGGGTCCAAATACAATTTTTTTTATATTATCAGGCAGTTATTTTCAGAACAGTTACAAATATTGTTCAGACACATCCGATGTAAGGCCAAGTTTTTTCATTAAAGTGAGATCATTAAAAAATGTATACTTGATATATAAAAAAATAGGAGATACTCGAAGATTGGCATAACTGAAAATGTGAGAGATGAACCTCTGGATTTACAAATTCATTCAGTGAGGCAAAACTTAAAAAACCAAGTGTTTAAAATGATACCAACGAAAGAAGCAAAGCAAACAAATCATAGAACGCAGTGTGTATTCCTGTCACAACTTTCATTGTATTCTTCTTTAACCAACTAGAATATCTTACCAAATTATTACACGTATATCCTAACTGGAAAACGCTACAGTAGATTAAAATTATTTACTTGATTTTTGTTTGTAAATTCATTCAAACTATCATATTGTTTTTAAAATTGTTTGTAAATTCATTCTGCTTGAAGGCAAACATAACCCCAAAGCAGACATAATGCTGTTTTCTCTTTGCAGATGTGTCCTGTCGAAGTAAGCAAATCTCAAACTGTAAATCACAGGCAGATTTGATCAATGCAACAGGAAAGCTTTGTGTTGGGTAGGGCTGCCTCTTAGTGTAACTACTTCCTGTATCATAGATTAGAGCGCCCTAAGGAACCAGTAACATCAAACTTCTTTACACACACTGAATATGATGGGCATGAAAGGGAAACCTAAAACAAGGTAAGTGTGTGTGGGGGAAAAAACACACAAAATTTCTAAGATTCAATAAAATGAGCGTTTCATTAACCGTTAGACACTTCCATTGCCTACACTTGTTCATTTAACCAATAGAAAGCAAAAAATATATGGTTTAATGAATATCGACCGGTATAGCTAATGGTTACAAACATCAAAAAATGACTGCTTTTATGACAGACCCTTTGGAAATCGAATGACTAAACACGAGGCACAGATCATAGTGAATATTTAAAATACAGAACAGACCTAGTAGGGGCGGATCGAGAACCTCGACAAATCTCTTGATACAAGGAAGGAAAGGGGAAACATGACACAGGAAAAGATGCATCCTCTGATAAACGATACGCATTTCCCTACAGTCCTTACATTCCTCTCACAGCAGCTTTACTAGGATTCCAGAGTAGGATAGCCAGACTCATTCATTCAGCATAGCTAGAAACTTTCTTACAGGCTGACATATACATATGATTTGTATTTTTCCCTGTCTTACATTATTATCTGGATATGTATTTCTAACAGTTTTTCCATTGGCTGCTTACAAACTTCCTTATGTCCATTTTTTTCAACAACTACAGGGCTGATATAGACGACTTAAAAAACAATCACTTCTTCGCTAAAAGTCCATTGAAAACACACTCAATTACTCACAAACAATAGTCACAACTACTAACTACTAAGTGGCCAGGACTTGGATCGGTTAGTACATTTGACACACTTACTCCATCAGGTTTTAAGTATCAAGGCAGCTAGAAAATATCATAAAAAACAATTAATCGCTGTCTTAATTTAAAAATGCAATTCAAAAATCAAAGAGCAGCAACAAAAAACATAGAAATGACAGCAGCACAGGGTACAAGCCAAACTTTTGAAGTCATTTCCTGTTTGCCAGAGGATTTTAATGAATTTTTCACACAGCCGGGCTTGGCATGGGTGTACAACCAACCTTAACCTCCTCTACCCATGACAGAGAGTTGATATCATTATTTAAACCTCACAATTTTTACTTCAATCTTCTCGAAGGATCTTCAATCCTAACTCAACTTATGGAACAAATGACATTGGCCAAGAGGCTCATATAAATGTGCTGCAACTCTCCCTGTGATGTCATCTTACCCTGTCGTTCATTTTAGGGTTTCCTTTTCACCTTCTAATAATACACTTTCCTTTCACTAGCACCAGCGAATGGGGTGTATTCCCCAAGAAGACGTGCGTATTCCTGAGTTCCTTACAAGAGCACAGAGTTTCTTTTGGCCACCATGCTCAATATGACGACACACTGCAGATGCTTACACTGCTTTAGACTCACAGTAAATGCCATAAAGTCTGTACAAAATGTGCCACTGTCTCAGCTTACTCATAAGAAATATTATGATATAAACAGCACTGGACTCTGAATTAAAAGAACGGAGGTGGGCTCTATTAGGTCTTCAAATATGACTTGACATTTCAGATCTCTCGAGTGTTATGGCAAGCTAAAATAAATCTTTATAGTCTTTTCTTTCTTTGTGATGACCTTTTCCAGTTAAAACCAATAACACTTAAAAAATGAAGTACATACCATTTAAAGCAAAAGCTGAAGGTTTAGGTCAATGGCAAGTACAAAAAACTGTCTTGGCCCCCTGATCATTAATTATTAAATAGAATTTGCTGAAATGCGTTTTCAGGAAATGGCGATCGTGATCAATAACAGAGTGCCTTCCTGGCATTCTTATTTATTACATTAGAGCTAAAATCAAGGCTTTGGACATACAAGATAAGTAAGTGTGGGAGAATACACCAAGGTTCAATACATATAACTTCCATTTACACAAAAATATCAAGTCATTGTCTCAAAGCGGGACGGACAGGTTGGGCTTACGGTAATCTAACAAGGGCAAAATCAAAGTCACAAAAGAAGAGACATTTGACCCCATTCCACCAATAACAGATCTCATGAGAACATGTGACAATGGTCACTTGAGACCAATTTAGAGTCTCATAATATCCATGTACTCAAATATGCATGAGTTTATAGCAAATGTAAGTAAATGGTTAAAATAGGATAAGGGATGGGAGATTTTAAGTACATTTAAGTATGGTAACTCTGCCCTATAAAAGCTGTTTGATTCTCACGCTTGTGAAGGTTAAAATAAGAGTTTTACTTTTTATACTGGCGATGTAAAGCATGGAAATGCAGTTTATTCAGTTAAATTTCCCAAAATAGATTATTTATGCTTATTCTATGACTTTTTACATTTCATTAGGATTTTGAATCAAAATGTTTTTTATCTATAAGAATGGATATCTACAATATTTCTTCTCTCAAAAAAAATGTTTTTGGTCAAACTTTTGTTACTTTTAACTAGTGTTCATCAATGCATATGACACAAACTGAATCTTGAACTTTTTTGCAGCATATCTGCAAAATATAAACTCTTTTAAGGTTATTGTTATGTATTATTATTTTGTTTGTATTATAATAGAGCCTTATTGTGTAAGTATTTGGATTAACCCTTTTAAAACCTACATATACTTCAACATTTAATACATGGTTATCATGGTTAATGCACTAATATTCACAGGTTAGTGACAGTTTCTACCCCCAAATGTCCAAAACAAGAAAATCCTTCCTACAAGCACACCCTTAAACAAATCAGTTTTTCACATCTGTATTCAAGGATGAAGAACCACAGGAGGTCCAGGTGTGACACCAGACAAAGTAAAAAAACCACATGCTGTACATGAATTTAACAACACTGTGTTTAGCCACAATCAAGTGCTGACTACATAGGTCAACATTTCTTATTATTTCACAAAACAACACAACGAAACCTTTGTTAGCTCTGTTGAAATCCACAAGAACTGGAATGTAGCTGTTATTGTGACAATGCCTCCACATGGGAGGGTCAGGACCATGTGTTCTCTATCTCCATATGACCCTGTTGTCTTCAAGATGTGGGACCCTCAGTGGGATCCAAACCATGGAAAACAAAGGCTTATTTGTTCTATGGCTCGAAACAACATGAATCTCAGGAAAATGGGAGGAAAACAGAACTCAGAGACACAAATTGACTAACTACTTGGGAAATGCATGTAGGTTGAGTAATATGACTTTAAAAGTAAAATATAGAGAATACAGCATTCCCAACTTCCCAGTAATCCATGTTTTCTCACAATGACTAACAACAATCTTTATTTCTGTTTAAAGAAACAACACTAAGGACTAACGAGGAGCCATTATAAATGGATATGTATGTCCATGCACAACAGAAGGTTTTATCACTTCCATGTTTGGACAATGTCACAATTCCCAGATATTTCCATGAACACAGAAACCCAGAAACATACGACTGGCTCTCTCCAGAAGATCAGCACAAACACAGTGGACAAACACCCCGGTGGGTGGGTGGGTGGGTGGGTGGGTGGGTGAGTGGATGGGTTCACATACCGAGTTTCTCCACGAGTTTGAGCATCACGCCGCCGATGTGAATCTCCCCGGTGACTCTCAGCGACACGTCTCTGTTGAGGTCAGTGACATTCATCTTCAGCTCCCAGGTGCCATCTGCATAGCAGCCGTCTGGCATTCGTATACCATCCAACGCCATCCTTTAAAAGAAGAGAAGAAACAATCACACATCATTCAAGAAGTCCATGTGAAGGGAAGAAGAGGTTAAAGTCAAAAAATCATGTGCTGCCTACCTGGACAACACCTAGAAAACATAGGGATGCATACTTTAAGTGTCTATAGAGCTTCTAATGGGTAACAGATGAAAATACTGACATGTCAGTACAATAATAAGTCAAAAGTATAATGAATAAATGTAAAAACCAGTCTCAGAATTAAAGTTTGAT
>CM065663.1:155000-225870 GCA_033220385.1 Triplophysa yarkandensis | reverse complement strand
TCTATTCTTCTTATCCTTTTGCATATTTTTGTTACTAATTTCACGCTGATCTGTATAACAAGAAGTTTACCAAGGTGAAAAATTACTGACACGAATTTGCAGATTTTAAATTATTGTGTCAAAAAAAGAGAAAACTAATTTTAAGCGCTTTGTCACACAAATGTTGAAGTGACAGTTCACTCAAAAAATAACATTTTGTCATGAATTTATCCCTCTCTGGTTTTTCCAAACCTGTATTAATATCCTTGATTGAACACAGAGAAAGATTTTGGAAGAATGCTTGGAACCAAACAGATCTTAACCCCATTTCACTGCTATAGCCCGAAAAATAAAAATAGCAGTGAAAATTACTCCAAAGTTTTTGCTGCCGTACATTCTTTAAAATATCTTATTCAGTGTTCACCAGATCAAATAATAATTATAAAGAAATGTTTACTCCTATAATAGTTCATAGGGTCCAATAACTGTTAGTTTACAAGCATTCTTTTCACAATCCCTATAAGTACATTAATACAATTATTTTACTGTGAACAATTGCAATACACTGGCTTCAGCAATTACTTTTTAATTACTGATCTAGATATTCAAGAACACAAAATAAATTGAATGACTGCATTATTTCTTTAGTAGAATCTCGTTGTCGTGAATTAATTTTGTCACAAAAATCGCAGTTAATATCAGGCCAACAATAAACAAAGCAAACAACACATGTAAAATACGACAAAACAAAAGGAATCAGTCTCAGTGCTATGACAACATCATTTTAATGAACTATGACTAAGACTATAATATGATAATAATGATCAGAAATATTTAAGAACAAGTCTCCAGAGAGTTTAAAGAGCAGATGCAAATTTCCATCATTTCACCCGGGCTTCTACTAGAGAACGGCAGAGGTTAACAATACATTTCTGCTTCCCTCTCTCTTATTTGGCCTTTGAATGGGCTCTTATGTGAGGACGAAGAAGTTGAAGAACCGGAGAGTGACCATGCATGCTCAACCTCCACTCCAGCCAAGCACTAGCCATTAACCTCGACCAATCACATTGACCTTGCCGTCTAGTCGGGGAAGAGGATAATTGGCTGGTTAGGAAAAAAACACCACTGCTTTCGGGACATTCTCAGAGCTGGCGTACTGCTGACATTCATAGAATGTTCCGCATACAGATGCCTTTCTGCATTTCTGTCGCGTTCGGGTTCTAATTAGGTGTTGAAACCAACATGCAGACTAACCACAACAATGTCATTTACACAATTTGTCATTTTAATATATACCATAATCATGCCTCTTTGTGTTTGTGAGAGGACAGATCTAATAATAACAACATCTAAATAGATTTAACCTACAATCCATGACGTTTGCATCAGTAAAACCACACATCAGTTACTAATCAAGTCAATAAAAACCCTTGATACAATTCAAACCAATGCGCATAGAATTATGGTAAGGTAGAAAGGTATGTCACAAGTAACGTACAGTAACCTGTAGTTTCAATAGAGAGGCAAAAAGACCCATTTTCTGTCCAATATAAGGAATTACGCTCATTACTCAAAAAAAGTAAAATTTGATTGAATTTGTCAAATTGGTCGACGAATAGTTTGTGACCATTAACCATTTACAGGAACACACTCAGCCTTAAACGTTAATGAAAGCCCTGAAGTATCGCTCTTTCAACTAATGATCCATTTCCAAAGGCTTTCATGTGATGGAAAAATGCGTGTCGAAGAGCACGACTAAGAACAGCCGCTGGTAGGATAAAACCGCTAAAAAGAGAGCGAGTCATTCCTGACAAATGGACGCGATGCCAGTTACTGTCAGCTCTATGTGCCCGTGGGATAGCAGGTGTTGATTGGTGGCTTTCTGTGGCGCTGCTGTAAGCGTACCTGTTGTCACGGTACCGGACGGAGGCGAGAAGCGCGTCTCGGTGGAAAAGCCCAAAAGAGGTGTGAGGTGATTATGGGACGGATGGAAGAGGGCAGAATAGAGAGCAATCCGGAGGGAGGAGTGAAACAATGCTGTGGATATGCTTGTCATTAGCTCGCGGCCTCGGCGTCTCATTAGTCAGCTTGTTCTGAGTAAGACAGGATGATTACTGATCAAGAGTGCCGGAGTGAACGAGTGTGTAAGAGAGCGAGGAGAACCATCAGAAGACATCCGTAAGATGTGTGTGTGTTTGTATCTTCCTCTTTAAGCCGAGGATAATTAAGCCCAGAGCTGAGGGGACGGGGAGCTAAGACAGGTTAATTGAACCTCAAGGGGGACGTTCACACCCTCCACATCTCACCTTTCCAGCATCCATCTCAAAACGAGACGCAACCGCGTAGAATTACGAGCGTGACATCACTGGCCGTACGGATTCCCACATAGAGCTGCCAGTTCGGCCGCGTCTGAGCGCAGATTTACAGTGGGTCTAAATCAAACGTCTGTCGTTTCTCCGCATTACCTGAGCTTGCCAAACAAAGGGTCCTCTCCCTGCGGCGCTCTAACTATTGATCCGATCTACGGGTCGAGGAAGAGGGCTTGTCGGGACAGAGAGAGAATGTGTTAAGGTTAATAGGTTACACCATACTGAAAGATCCACAGCAGTGATACAGGTGGCACTCGTACTATGGATCTCGGGAGAGTTGTCGATGAAAGCGACTCTTGTATGACTCAGCGCTTCTCCGCAACTACAGATTAACCAACCCACAGCTCTGATTTTTAGATTTGAAGTATGACGAATATGACCCTGTTATGAGGCTTTGCAAAGGCAAGCAAATTGGATTTCCAAAAAGCACAACTTGACCCAAAGTTTTCTTGGATTCAAAGTCAGTTAAAGTTTTTCAATATTTCTTAACCTTCCTTTCACAAAGCCCTTTTCTCGGCTGCCGTAGTTTCCGATGCGTGTATCCAAACTGCATTGTTTAAACTCTTTTTACCAGTCTCTCACTGGTAAAGGCTTTAATATAGGATGCAATAATAATGCAAACAGCCAATACTATGAAAGGCGATGGGTGACAGGCAGCGCTTTTAAAGTAAGTTATAATAAGATGGAGCCATCAAGGCAGACGCATCTCAAGTCGGAGGTGGGTAGTGCAGGTTCTTTGAAGAGCTCTTTTGTATCACACACAAGGCTCTTTGTGATAAAAAGCTTCAGCGTTTATAAAGCACTCCTCGCCGAAACAATAAGATTAATTCACATGCGAATATGCATTGGGTGCTGAATAATCAGCTTCTGAATGAAAACCGACTGCGAGATGGAATCGGTGAACCTCTTGTAATGTATCAAAAATGAATGCATAAAAATGAATAGAGGAGTTCAAATAAATTAATTATAAATGATATATAAAGCCAGGAAGGAGAGGTTTATACCACACGTCTTTACTCAATTCGGTCAACGTAACTTTCATTTGTGTTTTTAAATCATGCATCAATTAGGAAGTATTTCAAATACCTATATTTTGTAAGGAACACTTCACCCAAGTATTTAAACATTGCAAACTTATATTCGATGATATTTCGAGAAATCTCAACACTTTGAAATGTGAGCCGTATTTCTACGAATGAAGGAAATCATTATGTGGGGATTTGGGAAAAGCAGTAAACAGACTTTTGGGTTAGAAACTCTTTCAATCCATTTCTCTTTTCTCTCTTTTCTTTCTCGGGGGGGTCGTAAGGGGGACTTGTAATTCTTGCCTGCAGGCGTCCCGAGCAGTCAAGCGCACTATTACAAGGCAACAATTAAGCAGGATGTGGAAGGCGGCACCTGGTCCGAGGCATTCAGAGGTTTTCAGGAGCAGCTGACTGTACAGTGTCCTCCACACCAGGTGGTCCTCCTTCAATGACATTAGCTAGTGACTCCAGGGTTAATAAAGGGCCCGTACTGGCCCAGTGTGCACGCACAAATCCCTTTCACTCCATACACACACTGCCTCCTTAAATGGACGGACCAAACAATGTGCTTTCCCAACACCCACATAAAGAGAGCTGAAAACACAGCAGACACATTCAGAAAGCAGGCAGGTTTTTTTATGTATACGACACTGGAGGGCTGAAAATGAAAATTACAAAAATCTGGAAAAAAAATACTGTTACTCAATATACTTCTGTAGGAACAAAATATCAATATGTAAAGTTGAGGAATAAATCACAAGTGTGCCATGGTGTGAATAAGCAAAGTTGAAACAAAATGTTAGCATTATTTTTATATAATTTGAGCATGACATATATATTTATTGTTAGTTTTCACTTTATTTGATGATAATGTTTTCTATATTTTTGCCCCCCACACACTCTTATAGAATACAGATTTTTTCAGGTCTATACAGCACCCTTAACATCTTAAAATCCTTACTGTCTCACAAAAGGGCAAAACACCGCCTACAAAGAGCACATGATATAACATGAGACAGATCCTCTAATAATGTTAAAGGTATGTTATTGTATATTTTATTATTAAATAAAAGGTTGGGAAGATAACAGCCTTGATATGTCAAGTCTAATGGCCCATATTCACTGATTTACATTCCTTCAGTAACAGTGTAAAGGTCAAAAAGAAAATCATATAAATAATTTGAGGGCTGTTTTTTTAGCCAGGGATTAAGACTAATCCTAAAATAAAATAAACCCTAGAGTTAACAGATTTTAAAATGTAACAGTGCTATTATTTTGTCTCAAGATGCTCACATGTAGTGTTTGTTGTAAGACACCTAACAAGAACCTATTCATGACTTAAAGGAAAAGTTCACCCCTTAATTCCAACTGTTGAACAATATTGTTTTTTGGAAAAATTCAGGAAACCAAACAGTTCTCGGGCACCATTGACCACTATTATAGAAAATATATGTGCCCCAGAACTCTTTGTGCTTGTAATTTTTTGTTTGTGTTCAATAGAAGAATATAATAATTCAAAACTCAAGGGTGCCCCAGAAACCTCAGTTGCTACCATTCTTCCAAATATGTTCATTTGTTTTCAACTAATTTGTTTTGAAACTAAATTGAGTGTGAGTGATTCATGACAAATTTTCATTTTTCATCATACAATGGATAAAATGTATTTCTCAAAATTAGAGTAAATACTGAAATCTAGACATCAAGTAGCCAATGCTGTGTGTGCACATTTGTAAGATACCTAACACTGGTAAAATAACAACCAGTTGGTGTTGTGGGGGTGGTGTTTAGTGATACTCTCTGGTCACTCGCATCAGTCCTGTGGCATCCTCACATCACAGTCTTGTGCAGTAAGCGTGAATAAGACTGATATACATGACAACAGCTTTAGATTTGTAGTGGATCTTCTATAGCAATTAAAGAGCTGGATGAAACCAAGATGTGCAGATCACAATGAAATGCTAAGTGCTTATACACGCAGGTCTAACAATGAAAAGAAGGTCCCAAAAGAAAAGAATCCAAAGACAAATGTCCTGAAAAAACATCCATAGCATTTCCATGAACTTTGAATCAACAAATTGACCACACGTATACGTTTTGTCAAGTTTACGCATCTCCTTGTCCGTGCGTTTCCTAAACGCCGGCATCCAGCCGGACACATTAGCAAAGCTTAGCTCTTCACCAAACAACCTGCTCTCTTGCACCCCACCACCTAAAGAACCTCCATTTCCACATCAAAGCCTGGACGGATGCACACTTTAATGTTGCGCTGTGTATTATTTTTCTGTTGTTGTTTTGTTTATCTCGCCTATCCTCTTCGGAGAGACTCGGTTTTTGTGCGAACATGCAAATAGGGAAACACAAGGACATCCTTTAGCTTGGAACAATCACGGGCAGCTCGTGGAGGAGACGTCTGATCCCTTTGAACTGTTTAAAGTGGTATTAATGGCCAACTTATAAATAATCAACTAATTCCCTCTTTAAAGATATCCGGCAGGAAGCAGCGAGTGCTAGTCTTTAAAGAATCGACTGTTCTCGGACCCAAACCTGCAATAAAACAACCTCGTGATTTTTTTGTGGTTACAAAAGAACGATTTCCAATATAAAAGGCTATTCAGGGTTATATGCGACAATGTCTGTGGGCAGCATCTGTTGCATGAGCGCTCACAATTTTTTTTTGACTTTTTCTTCTGGGACACACAAATGATATTTTAAAATTTTTTTGTGGTTTCATGTTCACACACAGACATCAAAGGGGTCGAAATATTTTTTTATTATGTGTTGTACAGAAGAAAGATATCTATGCAGTCAATGATGTAGGTATAATATTTTTATCAAATCAAAATTTTTTTGTTAAAACAGAAACAATATGGCTGTCTGGTTATACGACGGCTCACATTCACGTAAAATTTGAAGAAGATTGGGATATGTGCGGAATACGAGGGCATAAGCAGGTCTTCATTCAGTCCAAGAGACAGACAAGACCGAGCGGGCTTGGAGAGATTGAATGGTAATCAGGGCACTGCTGATACCCAGCGATTGAAGACTCTTTCTCACCATCGGAGGATTTCAATATCACAAGAGCCCTAGAGAACGTATTCTTATCAGCCACGGCCGCAGACAAAAAAGCCTCTAGATGAGATACGGGCTTTAATGAGGGCCCGTCCAGAACAACCGTGACGATTAGCGAAAGGGAAATCAGGCATGCATGAAGACCCAAACACAAAGACACATAGGCCCTCAAACGCACGTATATCCTGGCACGCACTCCCGCGCAAACAAACACGAGCCTTGAGACGGGGGAACGCTCCAAAGAAATCTTATGAAAGACGCTATCTCATGAAGAATACCTCCGCTGCTGCGGGCAATTTAATTCTAATGAGCGAAAAACAAAACACAAACAAAACAAAGCAACGGCGCTCTGGAAACGCGCCGTCTCTCGTACGTTCAGATGCTCCCGCACTTAAGTGGAGAAGCTTGCCAGAATTACTCATTATCACTCCCTTTACAAGACTTTAGACAAAGAGCGCCAGAGACAAA
Source organism: Triplophysa yarkandensis (assembly GCA_033220385.1). Taxonomy (NCBI): domain Eukaryota; kingdom Metazoa; phylum Chordata; class Actinopteri; order Cypriniformes; family Nemacheilidae; genus Triplophysa; species Triplophysa yarkandensis. The sequence goes on along the minus strand of CM065663.1, from coordinate 218,960 downwards.
AGCCACACGCAGCTCATCAATGCGAACGTTCTCATTGTGGAACGGACCGAGGAGAGGCGTCCATTCGGATAACCTGAGAGGGCTAACAGCTTTCTCCTGGAGTTGGCAGGCCGAGGAGGGAGGAGAAGAAAGTTCATTAATTAAACAGGGCTCGGGTGGACAGATGGAAGCGCTAGCTGGATGCTAATTACTCTGAGAAGACGAGCAGGTTTAACACTCGTCCGCCCCTCCTCCGCCATCAATCACAATTAGCTCATCGTTCCAAGCGTCCGTCCTGTCTGGCGGACCAACAACAGGATGAGGGAGGGACAACAACAAACAAAATTCATCTGACCAAAGGAGCATTTCTTGTATGAGCTTGATTTGGGAAATTGTTTAGCAACAGGTATTTTTATCCTTGCATCTTGTGTCATCAGTGGTGGAGGTCGGGTCAACCTCACTGAACATTCTTGAGAAACCTGTATACAGTCGCCTTCCATTAAAACACAAAGTAAACAAAAAAACACAAAGTAAACAACAACTTAACAACACAAGTGCAAAAAAAAAAACACTGAAGCTGCTCTCACGCTTACGAGACGCTTTAATACCGTCACTCCTGAGGGAGCAGTAATAAAGGAGCAAGCTCTGGGTAACTTTACCTCTTTAATCTCTCTCTCTCTCTCTCTCTCTCTCTCTCTCTCTCTCTCTCTCTCTCTCTCTCTCTCTCTCGCCCCGGAGATCTCACCCTGAGCTGGCATTAGCTCCTCCATTCACAATAGTGGCAGAACATAGACAGATGTCAAGCCTGAATGCCTAATGGAGTGTCGCTCATCTATTATTTTATGTGGGAGGAGTTTCAAGTTTAAATGTGCAGAGTAAAATTCAAACTCTTACAACATATGCAATCAAACACAAAAAGCCCTGATGACAAATACACAGAACTGTTGCCACAACAGTTTAAAGGGTGAGCAAGGACATGGGTTTATTAAAAATAAATAAAACTAAACATATTCAACCATTGATGTTTATCCAATTAAAACTACAATATTGCTTACGGTAAAACTGAAATAAGAAGGTGTAGAAGTAAGCACTTATGAGTCTTTAATATTCTTTTCAGCATATGTTGTACCACAAACAACAAGGAACAGGTTTAATTCAAATTCAATCGAAACTGAAGAAGGAAACAGCACTAACAAAGAAACTGGAAGTGTGTATTTCACTTCACATTGATACCGCATGATGAAGTTTGACCCGATAGCATGCTGTATTCCTATCGAATTAGACCCGACTCGATGACCCGCGAGTCTTCCTGCTCTACACGGAAATTTGATTAAAAAAGCTATTGCAGATTCCAAGCATGATGATAATGTGCAGAAAAGAAAGCCCCGGCCGACCGAGTCCAGATAAACATGATGCACACGCACACTCCTATTACATCTGCCACCTGTTTTGTGCCAGCTCTTTTAATTCTGTCACTGGGTTGTTTACTGACCTGTGTTTAAGTTCTGGCTTTACCATAAGAACGAGTCCCCTACGGGCATGCATGCATGTATGTGTGACTATTCATTGTTCCAGTCATGAGGAGCAGCAGGAGGGGTAGAGAGAGAGAATGAAGACTAATGCTATGAGCCATTCTGAGCTGAGGGAGAGGGAGAGAGAGAGAGAGAGAGAGAGAGGGAGTGGGAGAGGGAGAGGGAGAGGGAGAGAGAGAGAGAGAGAGAGGGAGAGGGAGAGGGAGAGAGAGAGAGACCAGAGAGAGGGAGAGGGAGAGGGAGAGAGAGAGAGAGAGAGAGAGAGAGAGAGGGAGAGAGAGAGAGAGAGAGAGAGGAGGGAGAGGGAGAGGGAGAGGAGAGAGAGAGAGGGAGAGAGAGAGAGGGAGAGAGAGAGAGAGAGAGAGAGAGAGAGAGGAGAGGGAGAGGGAGAGGGAGAGGGAGAGAGAGAGAGAGAGAGAGAGAGAGAGAGGGAAAGGGAGAGAGAGAGAGGGAGAGGGAAATGAAATAGAGAGAGAAATAGAGATAAATAGAGAGAGGGAGGGAGGGAGGGAGAATACCTTAGTATTTCATATAAAGCGGCAGCAGTGAGACGCCATATGCCATATGGGCAAAACTGACTTTCCACTCATGGCTGGGCTTGACAATCCTGTGGATGGGAGACCCCCCCACACCCAAATTATGTGTGTGAGGAACGAACAGCAGTGTTAGACTGTGTAAGGAAACAGAATATTTAATACAGTCCTCTATATACTGTTTTAAATAATAATTTAAATATTGATTTAGTTATCAGTATTCTCACATCAATTAACATTTATATCATTTACTTTTGTCTCCTTAATAATGCAAATAATATTAATATATTTATGACTAGAAAGATGTGATTTTTTTAGGTTATTTTGTAAACTAAAGACCTTCGGTATACCGCACAATTTAATTTTTTATTATACATTTTTATTTTTATTTATATAAAACAGTTTTATTTAATTAAATTTTTTATTATAATTTGTTTTTATTATAATTTTTGATACTTTTACTTTGTCATGCTTGGCCAATAAATTAAATTTAGAGTGTTGTTGTCTTGACTCAAGAAAGAGTAAAATCACTGCTTTGGTTCATCTGTTGCACTGGAAATAGAATGTAAGGTGCATTGCACACACTATTCAGTAAGGGTAAGAGTTTGGGTGGGTGCGAGTGGGTTGGCGTGATCTGAACGCCGTGGACTTTGTTGAGTCTTCCAGCAACAGCTGGTGAGTTGGGCAACAAGCTGGGTAAAAGAGACAATACCACGTGGGGAAAAAGAACAGCATGCTGGAATGAAAATGGGATTAGAGGCTCTGAAGTCATCTCCATTCATCTCAAAGATGCTCAGCAGGGCCAGAAACACACTCCAACCCAAAACACAATTGTGAAAGCCTGGTCAGACTCAAATGAAAACATGCTAAAGACATGTGACACTTTAATAAGTAAATCCTTACATCAATCCTCTCTGAAACAAGACACAATGTCACAACTGCACCCATAATCATCTGACCACTTGCGTTTTTAATATTGAGACTATACCCCTAACCTACCCTTAAACATCCTCCAGCAATCACAGGTGCTAAAAGCAGTCTCGCATGACTGACGGCAGGCAGGAACAGATTACGGCTATTGATTTGTGCCCAGAGATGGATGTGAAGCGAGAGGAGAAAGCGGGGAAGGAAGCAGGCTAACTCCATCGATTCTCGGCCAGCGGGGGAGGCTGCCAAAGATACTGAAGGTCAGGATCACGTATTAAAGGCCACTGGCCTGCCATTAGAAAGCCCACATGGGCTGAAACGTCACTCCTGGTGTCGCCTCGTTCAGAGGAAGAGAGTATGGCTGCCAAAAACACATTGACTTTAGGCCAAGAAAAGGCTAATAGGCGGAAGAGTGATGCTGGCTGCCCTCTTAACAACTCAAAGTAACTGGATAACACCAAGTTGACCATTGACAAAACACCTCTTACATAAGGTCGTAATTTTGGAAGCAAATTATCATTATGCTGTTGGGTTAAAGAATAGGATTCACCACCTGAGCATAGATGTCACCAAGTCATAGTGCTTGTCATGGAGGATTTGTGACTCTTTGTTGTGGGTCGTGAATTGTGGGATATCTGTTGTGAACTGGAGGGCAGAAATTAACACTTTGATCAACGTCAAGGTCAAGAAAGGCCCACCTAACAACTGGAACCAAATATACAAAATATTGCTCCTGGAGGTTGGGAACATAGTAATAAACTCAGCGGGGAGTCAAGCTGATGAGGCTGTTAACATTCATAAACTCATTGACAAACACAGTCATGTGCGCCAACTCCTCATTTTCACAATTATGCAAATAAAGTCAACAACAGAAAATCAGTGGTTGCCGACAACAATTAAAACCAAGGGGAACAACACACTCTTGTTTCAGAAGAATCATTCATCATTTATTAGTGTTGTAATATCTTGTGATTCACAGTACTTGTCCTGCATCAAACTCCAACTCAATGAATCAATAATCGTGTTACCTTATTTCACATCACACACGATGTGAATGATATCAGCAGGAGAATAGACTGTGTATTTAAACAGCTCCCTTTAAGCCCTCGGAAAAGTGTAATCCCAGAGCCGGGCGTGACAGCGATCCATACTCGCCTGCGTACACGGGCATATCAGGGCAGACAAAAGAGAGTTGGCGCAGGCCAGCGTAGGGAACAGAGGTGGATTGTAGTGCCCCATGCCAAGCGCTGGTGGTCACTTCTAAAACCCATCCAATTAGAGCTGAGTGAGGGTTCGGACCGCTGGAGTCCCCTCCATCTCTGAGGCAAGGCCAGAGAGAGACACCTGCTTTTATCAGACGTCGCAGGGTGCACGAGGAGTCTCTTTAAAGAAATATTCAACTAATTACATTGGAGCACCAAGCACAACAAGCAGGAAGATTGCAGGGACCCAGACCCATTGTGAAGCAGAAAACTCCAGCCAAGATTTCATCTCGGCACAAAAACAGACGCCTTTCAGAGCGAGAGGCAAGGTCATTGTTCTGACCGAGAGCAAGATGGATAAAGGAAGAGAGAGGGAGGAATGAAGTGGAAGAGGCTATGCTCATACCGCAGATTAATGTGGAGGACATGAGTTTCTTATTTCCTTCACATGTGATGCAGATCTTGTTTTGGAAGACAGGATTTTTACTTTGCTTTTTGTTTGGTTTTTGAGTTCAAATTCTTTAAAGTAGATAAGAAATAAAATCCGATATTTTACTAAATTATTGTTAAAATAAAATAAATATGGTCAAACATAATAAATAAAAAAATGCAAGTAAAATATTTTTTTTATAATATTATAAAACAATCTAAAGCAGTTATATTTTTTGCACTCTGTTTAGCGACCCTTCAATGGAGGTAATAGATATGAATGTCATTATCAGATATGACTTATTCTTCTACCTCCTCTGGGTCATCGTACAATTATCTCTTAAGCCCTGTGTCTTAAGTGGACCTTGTTAAAAAGGTCATGTTAACAACCTCAAGAAAATCCTACGAACGGATTTGACCAGAAAACATCAGATGAGATGTGATGGAAAGGCCCTAAGTGTGAGAGAGAGAGAATACACCTTTGTGTGGATGCGACAAGTGGCGACTGTAGAGCAGATGTTCTTACGACAGACACATAAGAGGTTGTGATGTTGAGGCAGCAGTAAAATGCAGATCAATTATTCATAGGGACAGATGTCATTGCAGGAAGCAGTGAAAGCCAAATATCCTTAATGGCCGTTCACACCCAATTCACAGGAGATGCAATAATGATTACAGTGACGTAATATCATTCCAGGAACAAAAACACTTGGTAAAAATTCTATTCCAAAGCACACTGGAGCTTATAACATGACTGAACCACAGCACTGTTGAAATATTCATTTTGATTGGTTATAAAATTACCGAAAACAAATAAAACATATGCTACCTGTACGATCACACAACAGATGGTAAAGGATACAAACTCTGGTAAAGCGGCAATCGAGACTTCACGGCCCTGCTGGCATTTATGCACGTAGCCCGCACCAGACTCGGCAGCAGAGCTCCTGTCACTATCGCCCCGTCAAACAGAGGCCCAAAGAAGGGAACCTAATGGAAGAAGAAAACGGATCACAGTGAGGAAAAGCACAACGGAATACTTTACATATCCAAACCCAAGACAATCTATAAAGCCTAAGGTCCCAAAAAAATCAATGTGTAAAATAGCTGAAACCAGTACAAATGAATCCAGTCGATAGATAATGCAGCACTTGCATTTGTGAAGGCTCGTGTTTATCGAGTGGATGCAATAAGAGTTATTTGAGTGCAGAAGCAGATAACTCCGGCACAGCTGAGGGACTTTCACTAATTGCGCTGGTGACAGAGAGCATGAAACGTACATCAGACGCTGTCTGATTATCCCGGGCCGCTCGACACAAAGCCATTGAGTTCTGTAGCGCTGACGTGTTTACGAGAAATTACAAATGATTCAAGTTGGATTTCTCTGGGGATCTAGTGGCAGATGCAGGAGGAGGAAGATGAAAGGCAGCTTGACCGCGAGAGCGGCGTGCCGACGGTGCAGTAATGGACTCTGAGCATTAGTGCTCTCAGAATCGAGACAGGAAGAGAAACTATCCCCTCCAGCCACAATCCACATCTCCTGCCAATCAGAGAAACATCGCACATCCTGACCGAGATCTTAAGACCCCTCTGGAGAGGCATTTCACGTAAGACGCAAGGATCTGGTAAATTACAGCGGATTGTTGTGGTATTTAATGTAACGTAATGTCATTATGTTCACGACGGGGAACATACCTGCGGTTTCTTCATAATCTGAACAAAGAACATGTGGTTTTTCATAGGGTAGATGATGATAAGGACGTCTCCGAAGTCGGTTGGGATGATTCCTCGCCTGTAGTCCCGCGTGTGCTCTGACCACACTATGTGCACTTCATCGTTTCCTAAGTGACGAAGCTACGGCAAAACACATCAATAAATCTGACATTTAACCGATAAAACATTGCAGACATTAAACATTCAACACAAACAATTCTTGAAATATATAATTGCAGTGCTTACATGTTGAGTAAACATAAAAACTAATTCTGAAAATACAACATATAACAAAATATAGTATTTATATTTACACACAGAGAGATATTTTCTTAGTACTGAAGCATAATTCAGAAAAAGAGCCAAGGCAGAACATTTATTTAAGTCTGTAACAACTCCTGAAATTATTTTGGGAATTTTCAATCTTAAATCAAATGAGCTGGAGAAATTGGTCTCATTATGTTTCAATCATTTAAACAAATTGACTTTACCCAGAAAATTGCTTAGGTTTTCATTTGACATACAAATATACATACACGTCTAGGAAAATGTATTTTTTTGCAAGCTCATTTTGGCTTAGAGCTTAGCAGCGTGATGCACAGGGGCTCTTAAAGCCAGTTTTACATGTAATGCTAATGTCAAACCAACAGTAATGTGGTCAGATCATTTATTTCACTTTGCTTGTAAGAAAATGTTTATACCAGCGTAAGAGTTGTACAGATACGCAGTGTAACAAATTCCCTAAAAATCTTGTTCAATCTGTACAGATTATGCAGGAGAGATTTTTATAGATTATTTTATAGTTCGGAGATATACATGAATCCCATGAAATGTCTTGACGCATTTTTGAATTTATTTTTCATTTCTACACATTCAGACTCCAGACTGTGATGCTCTCTGCACTTTATACTGGAATGAGATTTTGGGGTTTAGTGCCTTTTCCCTCCACATAAGAGAAGTGCATTTTGCCAGAATGTTCAAATCTGACCACAGGGAACATCTTCAAGAGCTGTGAAACTAACAGGTGCTCTTGGGCACACCTGAGACGTGCTGACATTTAGTTTTGTAGACATAGATACCATGCATTGACTTATTATTTTCTGGCTTTGTGCCTCCATAATCTATTTCCTAGCATTCCTGAAAGTTTTAATGATCAAGAGATGACTTGCATCACAATCAGGATGGTTAAGGAACCTATTTTGAGAAGTGCAGAATGTCAAGGTTTGTTTTCTGTATCTTTGTTTAAAGTGAAAGGCACTTGCACACCCCACATCTTCAGTCTCATCTTGATAATGGAAACACCTGATTCTTATTATTTCTGGATGACTTGTCACCAATTCACTTTGTACTGTGCATGACAATTAATTATGGGTTTTTATTAATCAGATTATGTTTGTCTATAGATGTGTTGCAATTCTTTAATGGACAGAAATCATTCAGAAATACAGGTAAATTGAAATGGTTTACACAACAAGAAAGTAAAAAGACTAATGTTTTATGGAAGTTATAGACTGGTAAAGAAGCGGTAAATAAAACTGATACATTTTAACTAAGGATTCAAACACAAAAACAGTCTTAAACAGAAGACGCAAAATCCATGAAAGACAACTGTTAGTGGGGGAGCGTCAGGGTTATCTCCTAACAGTTATTTGCGGGATCAATATAGTGGTCTTCATCAATATAGATCACACTAATTATTTCTTTTGTGGTTGTGCGAAACGAACAGGCAAACTGGTCACTTTAAATATTAACAGAAGGAATTGTATCACCCCACATCCACTTTGTATTACCCATGTGATCATTTTAACAAACTGTAGATTTGTTTCTTGTGTGTTCGTGTATGAGCAAAATCTAAATATAACATAAAAACAGCACAGACCACAAAGACTTCATTGTGAATAATTAACAACAATTAAGTGAACTATTACCAAAATGGTAAAAATTATAGTGACCTCTGTTACTTAAAAAAATAATTTTAGAAACAATGTGGTCGTGACGGTGCAAGCTCCTCTCAATGGGTTGTTAAACATCTGCCGATGCATCCAAGCCTAATGAGCCATTACCAAAACATGTCCCCTTCACCAAAAAATGCAATTACCACATTTCCCCATAAGCCCTTAATTATGCTAATGGGCTAAAATTAAACAAATCCACAACAAGCTGATTGGGCCGGCGCATACCGAGCCATTTGGATAGACAGCAGAAGAATTGGTGGCATGTTAACAGGTTGGGTGGAGACATACTGTACGTATGAACCAGGAGCAGGTGTCAAAGACAGCAGACGTCTAAGAAAAGCGGATTTGACTTCATTTAAGAACAGACACCTGTGCATGCCCAAGTCAAACTTGCCTTTTTGGCTTTTGACAGTGGTTTTCAGGGTGTTTCTATGTGGTTGCTAAGGGTTCTTGGGCAGATTTAGGAGATGCTTGCGTTATCAAATGCCACTTATAAGAGAATATCCTGATCATACGTTGCCTGGAGCAAAACACATTAACACGGAACAGAACAGAAGAGATGCCCTGAGGCTCAATTGCTGCCATGAACAAACAGCAGGGTCCAAATCCTTCTACAACAAAGAGCTGTGTGTGTGATGACCGGCTGCCTCCTGACACTACGGCCTCGCATGGCAACACCCTCCCAGTAACTGCATTACCCGGCCAGCCAGCTGCTCGGCTCCCTTCGGCCCCCCAGCACTCAATTGGATTCAGGAATTCTTTCTCTCCGTATTTCTTGTTGTCGGCTATTCGCCCCTCCTTTCACTCCTTTTCTCTGAAAGTTGCATTTGTAAATTAAAGGAGTCACTTCCTGCCTATGGCCTATAAAACAGTCATTTCAGCCCTTCCTCCGCCAGAAAGTCGCCCTCTCGCGCAGCCAGACCAATTACAGAGCAAGTTGGCCAAAATGAATCGAGCGTGGCTTTCAGCACAGGGATACCGGAGCGTGGCTGAGGCGGGCTAATATGAGCTCTGACGGAGCCTGCAGTCTGATGAATCTTTCTTCTCTGCGGGCCACGTGATCTTATCGAGCGCTCATGCTATGTGTCTTCCCACTGGCTCATTTCACCAGCGTTAACCTGCTAACGCATGTCAATCACTATCCTGCCGACACAGGCGGAATTCGATAGCAGGGCCCTGCTGGTATCCGGCAGGCCTTTGGCCCTTGTGGTGTGAGTTAATGTGCAGATCGGAGCCCCGGTCACAGCGCGCGGGAGCCCGGAGAGCAAGAGCTGTTACTAAATCAGCACACGCTCGAATCCTTCATTGACAACATGGTGTCTGTGCTCGCAGCGGTCTGACGGACACATGGAATCGGCAGAACATCTCTAGAGTCACGCTTCAAACACGTGTTACTCGCCTGCTGCTGTGCTCCAGCCACACGCCAGCCAAATAGCAGTCTTTAGGCTCAACTAAACTGTTAAGAAAATGATCAGGACTCAATACTGTTAGCTATTAGTATAAGATATTAGTATACATTTTTACAGGAAAAACAAACATTGGCCTAAATGAAAAAGGTTATTTTTTATATAAATTATTTTTAAAATGAGTGAAGACGCAATGTTTTAGTTGTGTACCTTTTTTGTGACGGAGTCAGCTGAGTCAGAAGGCATTCGTGTTGACACGTGGAAGATGACCTCCACGTTGGAGGTAGCGTAATAGGGAGCTGTGTTTCCCGTGCTGCCATTTCTCTGTAAACCTCCCATGAACCCACAGTGAGTGGCCAGATCCACCTGAAAGAGAATCAAGTACACAGGTGAAGACTGCTGAAGCTGTTTTTACTGTATGTGTTGAGTTATGTTAGCCTCACCTCCCATCCGAGTCCAGAAACAAAGTCCTCATAAGCCTGAGTGCCTTCAGTGTTGGACAGAATGGAAAACTTGTCCTCTTGGCCTTCTCCAATGTAGAAGACAGCAATCTTGTGGGTCTCTCGACTGAAATCATCCAAACCAAAGTCATTTGACAACACTTCCCAATGAGATTGTATTTCCTAATAGTTAGGGTTTCCCAGTATTTGCTAATATGACTGACAATAAACCATACTTCTGCAGAATTTAATAATCTTAGTTCAGGTTACATTTACAACTCTCTTTTCTAAATAAACAACATGCAATCATAAAAATAAAATTAACCACAAGTGCATTTTTGGTCATTTTGATTAATAGTTGTGAAAGTAAAATAAATACATGTTTCAGATGTCTGAACAGTTAATTCAACAAATGCTGAACTTTGTTGTTGTTGTCGTCTTCTGAGCTACTTTTTTTGCCACAACATTGTGCAGCATAGATTGTAAATGCCATAAATCACATTTACTAATTCAGCATTACTATGGTAGTAAATGTCATGTTTACGATCACCCTCTTTTATTGTGTTAATACTTGGTGTCTACATGTCAGAACACAGCATTCAACATGTTCCTTGGCAATGAGAAGTTATCTTGTCCATTATGAAACACATTTTTTACAATTTGTGTGTCAGTTATTAGAAAGTAGATGGCAACGTTACACACTTCTAAAACAGTATACAGAATATCCAGAGATCCAAAAGCAATAAATACTGTTCTGTGGACATGCATTCACTGACCATTTCAATAACAAGCCCACAGAAACAGTCACTAATGTGGCATTTATGTAAATATATACGTTCAATTTTTTGACCCTGCTGTCAAAGTTTCTGTCTCACAAATAAACAAACCACTGGTATGTGCAAAACCCGTGAGAAGCATCTCTCTCGGAGCGGTGTTGCTAGGGAAGCATCATGCCCTTGCAGTGAGATGTTTGGCATGCTCAGTCAGCGGTTGCCATGCGCGGGGCGGCTGGGAGCGCTGAGGGGAACTGTGGGCCGGTCCTGGGGGTATTCTTTAATAAGCCCCTGTAATTAGGCACTCTGAGCACCCATTGATCGCTGCCGGCTGAGAAGTGTGGAGCTGTGATCAGCCAGACATGGGCAGGATTAGGATGTGAGGAGCGGAGAATCTGAAAGTGGTCTTAAGACATGTCTCTTTAATAGTGCTTTTAAAGGATTTAGCCGCTCTCTGTAGACTGGCATTAGGCTGCGTGATTGAGCACTCCTAACGCATGCTGTTGTTTGCTAAGATTTGTAGAGTTAAGTGCCGTGAAACCTAAAGGAGGGTTAAAATAAGGTTTTTCTGTGGTTTGTGCTTGATTTTCTGCATGAAACTTTGAGGCATGGACGCTTTTGAATTTAATTCATCTTCTGTAGGGTGCACGAGGGAGATAAAACCTTACCACTGCCTTGAGTCTAAATTCTTCAGCTCTCTCAAGAGCTTGGAGTTCTTCTTTAGAAGATGAAAGTTCTTCCTGTGAAATGGAGGGAAATGGAGTAGTCAGAAAACCATCCACAAGTGCGCTTACCTTTAAACAGTAAGAGTAGTGTAAGTAATTGGAAAACATCTCAAAGTTCTGTCCTACAAAAAATATCATGCAACTAATTGAACTACAAAGGCTTCCATTTACAAAGCAAACAAATTGACAGTTATACTGACAAAGGCTTGTCTATTTTAAAGGTCCAGAACTTGGTTTTGTGTTTAAGGGAACCACACTTAACACCTAGCTATCGTCCATGTCATTGCCATACGGGATCACACGTGTCTACAGCTGATATTTTATGCTGTCAATCTGTCTGTCAGCTTCTCTCAGATAATAAAACGGCAGAAAATAGAGCTATTGTGTGGTCTGAGAGGCAGACAAAAGCCTGATAAGTGTCCAGGTCACGTGTTAGTAAATTAAGAGCCCTTTCCCAAAATGTTATAAAAGCAAAATAAATAAAAAAATTAGTTTGTCATGTCATTTTGCTCCTTGAATGTTCTATTTTGTCTTAAATGTATAAAAAAAGATGCAGTTTCTTTCCAAACTGTTGTAAATCCAAACCTGTTTTTTGCCTAAATCTGATTTGTCCTCTTGACCAATCAGAATTGGTTAGATGCAATGCTTTAAAGCGTTTGTCTTCAAAATAGCGTTTGTCTTCTTACAACACTTTTGATGGCCAAGATGAGCCAATGAGGTCACACCTGGGGGTAAAAACGCAGACTGGACATTTGCATTTATTTTTGATTTAAATTAATTTATGGTAAGAGTTCCTGATGTCGGTTGTTGCATGTTACCTTATTTCCCTTTCTCTTTTTTATTCTAAAGACATAATCCAATTTTTTGGGGATGGATTTGAAGCGTTTTGATAAAAAATGAATAAACTTTATAATACTTAAATTTATAATGAACAATATTGTTGTTTAATTTAACAATCATTGTTAAAACTTGTTCAGACTGAGTCAACAGACCCTTTTAACGGGATAAATGGAATAGCAAAAAATGTATGGGTCCAGGTTAAAAAAAAATGTCATGAAAACTATTCAAATAGATTTATAATATTTTTAAAAAGAGCTTTTCAAATACATTTGTCAATCCAAAATACTGACCTTTTGATTTTAGTCAGTGTGTGTCGAAGTCTAATTGTCATAATTTGACAATTCCATTTTTAATCAGACAACATTTCCCCGTCATTGACAGATGTTTCCGTTAATCAGTGTTTTTACTGTTGTAGTGTTACACATCTTATAAAACAATATTCACAGATCTAAAATCTGTATTTGTAAGTATTTGAAAAACACCTTGTTCAAAAACCTTCTGTGTTCCACAAAAACAGAATTTTATGAGAGTAAGCAGTTTTGTGCAAGATAAAACTATTCAAGAGTCAAAAACACAAACCAGTAACTTTAAGTCAGCTGTGTATTACCTGCGATCCCACGAGTTCATCCCGAGGTCATTGAGAAGAAGTCTGCAGAAGTAAAAGGATGATTTGGGTTCCTGATGTGTTGGCTCCCTCTGACAGGCAGCTCTGATGCTAGACTCCTCGCATCGTCTTGCCACCAGCTCCTCATCCTCCTGCTGCGTTTGCCTGAGGATGGCATCCATGATGTGCCCTTCCATCTCGGGGTTCATTCCCACAGGTGGAGACGGCGGCTGAGTGAGTCTCTGCTGGGGTTGCGGCAGGCACTCTGGGCTACTGTTTCCCAGGTCTTCCAGCAGCTGATCTAACACATCCACGCCATCCTCCACCTCTACCTCTGAAGAGTGGACGGAGTTCTGTTTGATCGCAGCAGCAGGCCGGGCAGTCTCGTGACATGACTCTTCTCTGCTACTGGAAGAATTACAGTTGGCTCCGTCCAGAGTTTGGTATAGAACAGCGCTGTCCCATGAGTACTTCCCTGAGATGTCCCTTACGATGACACGGACTTCTGAGGAATGATCTCTCGGGTTTGAATGGATTGGAGGGCTGTTGGAACCTTCTGAGGGGATCTGCAGGTACGAGACTAGTGTGCTGTCATTGAAGACAAAGAGCTGCAGATTGGGGCTCTTGAAGACTTCGGAGGAGAGTTCAGAAGACTCTACGTAAGGGTTGTCATGGTTCTCATTGACTAGGCTGTTTAGGATGGCCGGACCGCCACTCAGCGGATGGTGCCCTAAATGATTGACCAGGTGTGTCATGACCATGCGTGAGGTTAAAGGAATCAACTCCAAACTTCTTCTTTTCTTTTCTGAAATATTAAAAAAAAAAAATTGTTAGAAAACAGATAACATTAAAGACACCCTCAAAGTGATAAAGATTAAGAAAAAAGTAACTTGTAATATAAGTTGGATAACGTCAATACATTTTAATCACTTATAATGGACAGACTGTGCATTGTTCTGTACATACAGTACTGTGACCAAGATTTTAGCAATCGTGATCAACACAGCTTTTTTCACCCTCTACTCGTCTATACGGGTGTCCACTAGACACCTTTAAAAAATCTATTCAGTCTCTTAACACCCGTCTCAAAGAGCAGCTCTAATGAGCATCACACCTTTAGCCATGAGTGAATGGAGTTCGGCAAACAGCGCACGAATTAAAGACCTCCGAAGGCTGAACAAATCTCCAAGTGAGAAGTCTAGTGTTGTCATTAGTGGATATTAAGATTGAGATGACAGAGCGAAGAGAAGGGGAAAAAAAGCCAAAGTGCTCACATTGTGACAGTGCTATCAATACTATCATCCTCATCAAAGTGGAAAAAGCTCTTTGGAAAGACGAGCAAGTTGCATTAGGGATGCATGGAGCTTTGAAGTGAGCTAATCAATATGAGCTAGGTACTGGAATATTGCTCGCGAGTTGCTCTTTGGCTGGGCTTCTTTGTTTTTCCCTATGCTGAGATATAAAAGGCACGTCAATGGACGAGATGTTTGCGTTGCAAAAGCCAGCATTCTTTCTCTTTGCCCTGGCCACAGATATAAATGTACCACCATAAAAGGCAGTTGAAAGAAAGAATGACCCCCCCGTTCCAACCCACAGCCCGACCCCACCAAAACACATGACATTTGATGACATGCCAAGGTAGAGAACACAGAAGAGAAATATTGCCTAATGGATAAAGCAAGGTCGGAGGAGGAAAAATCATTTCTTTAATAATTGGCATAAATGGGCTTGCTTTGAGTGGATGAGGGAACTAATGCACACCTCTTTAAAATTCTATTTTACTTCACATTGTGCTACATTTGCTCTAATATGATTCAACAGAGCTCAGTCGAAACTTAAGGGACAGATTAAAAATGTCCCTTTTTTGTTCTTTCTCCTTTTTTTGCTGAGGAGATGTGGCAGTTTTGCAATTAAAGATGAAACCCTGAAAGCCACTGTAATACAAAAAAAAACAACAAACAAAAAACGGAGCAATTTGTATTGATGTGTGTGGGGCAAAAACGTAATTTCATGTTATAAAACCCACAAAATAATATGTTTTGTGATGATGTCAGACAATCATATTTTTATCCTAAATTAAAATAAATAGTACCCACATACTGAATGTGCATGATTATGTAAAGGTAAATCAGCTTGACATTTTAGTACTCACACTGTGAAAGCATTTTTTTAGCAAAAAGAACCAACTTTTATTTCATAACCCCAAAAAAAGAGGACCATTGTCTGCACAATTATGTTGTTCATGTCTTTAAAGATGTCCTTATTGTATACGCCCAGAACACTTTGCAGAGGCACAAACAACAAAATTTCAATATGATTAGTTATACTCATGCCTTTACCTTCCGCCACAGTGAGAAGATTTCCAAAGTCTCCCATGGCATTGTGTGCAGGTGTTGGTTCAAAGCTCTTGACCTGGCCTAAAGTGAGAAAGGGCTCGTAATCTGTAGACAGATCGGCAAGGCTGAGAAGGTAGTGACTCTGTTGAGTATGCAGGTTAGACCCTGAGACACAAGTGTGAAGTACCTGCAGGAGCAGAGACACATTGATATCATTGTTAAATGCTTGGCAAAACAAAAGTGAGAATCTGCTGAGTACAAAACAGAAAAAAATTCACTTTTGAAATATTATATATGATGGAATAAATGTTATTCTGGTAGACCAGTGTGGGGTAAACTGCAGTGAGATAGAAATTGTGGTACAGGTTTTGGAGGATGAGGTTTGGTTTACCGTTGTACAAGTAATACTGACATTCTTTAAAAGTCTATTGTCATGCAGCAATAGCACACTCCAGCCTTCAAGATTCCCTTCTTGGCAAAACACTGTGATGATTTAAAAAAAATCTGTTACACACTGAAATGTTGCTACACCCATACGGTGTGGTTAAGAGCTACAGGGTCACCATATGGAGATGGGACGATATTTACAATGCTAAGCCAGCAAACCCGGAGAGAGGGGCTTTATGGGCTAATAATCTATTGCTCGCCTGATATGGGAGTGTATCAATGTGCAAAAACAGATGGCCGTGACTCGATTGGCTGGAGAAGATAAGACACAGTCCAGCACAGTTTATCATACTGCCTGAACAGGTTTGCTCTGTTTGATTTAATTAAGACTTTATCCCTTGGCTCGCTCTCAAACATTGCCTACTCACATGCAAACAGCAACTCTGTAAGCTAAATAAACAGGATCAGATAGAAAAGAATGTAAAAACACCTTAAAATACAATTATGCAACTTTAATTTGCTGCATAATTACCACCCCCCGAGCCATATAGTGCCATCTGGCTCAGATGTCAATTGCCAGTGTTTTAGAAACATGGGTGATTCAAGGTTGTGATGGATGACCTCCTACTGTAAATCAGTAACCGATGACAAAAGTAATTGTTTAAGTAGATGGAGAAACATAATTTTTTTGTTAAACTGCAACAGATGGATGTCTTTAGTCTACATCAAAACTTCTTACAACATGTCAATTCACTTTGACAATTGGCCGCACTGTTCCAAACAATCATCCAAACTATCTGTTACACTTAAATAAGCTTCTTCTTTTTTTTTTTACTAATAATAGTAAGTTCATTCATTTAAAAAGTCTTTACATCCAGAAATCATATCTTTGTCAAATGATCTTTTCTATTAACAACATCACTAATATAAGCACTGGTTCATAAATTTAAAACTCAAAAATACTAATTAAATTTAAAAATGCGAAGAAATAAAATGACTGCACCAAATAAAAATCCAAAATACCTTTTACATTTATTACATTTTTTAATACTAATATTATTCATTAATAATAATAGTTTGTTACTTCTTTAAATCAAAGTTTTCAATCTTAATTTTGGCAAAATGAACATTTATTAAGCAATTACATTGATGTTCCTTCGAAAGTCTTGATCATAAATTTATCAGATTTTATTTAAAAAGACAATAAATATACTCAGTTAAATCACAGCAGTTTCACAAATGACTCCATGATCCTAAAGGACATAGATGATTATTTGAGTAGTTATAGATCTTGAGACACTCAAGTACTGCCCAGGGTTACATACATGTGCTGGCGTTAAACTCCACTCAGCTCTGACAAATGGGAGATTAAAGTAATCCCGCTGAGCGTATAATAACTGGAGGAAAATGATTAACATTCAAACGAGTGCGGAGGAAAACAAAGAACATTTATTCTTCCCTTCTTCCCTTTGCAGCAGGTGCATTTTCTCTCATATGATGATAAACCGAATTCTGCCATTCCCCATTCATGGGCCAGCTTATCAATTCCACAATGGGATATTTAAATAATTTGGCCATTTTTTCCTGAGAGCATGACATCTGCACAAAGGTCCGCGTCTGTCTGCATCTGCACAACAGCCAAGGACTAATATCTCATTTATTCTCTGCCCCTTTGTGCCCTCTCATTAGTGTCTGATTGCTAAATATGAGCCGCCTCTCCCTGCCATGAGACAAGTGCATTTCAAACAGACCATCACACGTGCATGCTTTAACATTTCTATTGCAGAGGATGATGCCCTTTCTCTTCCTGTACCCACCCTGTATATGTAGTCGAGCAGAGGAGCTTTTTGCGAGGCGGGGTCGTCCAGCATGGGCATTGTGATGGGCTCCAGGAGAATGGAGAGAGGAACGGCCATGCACCAGTCCAGCAGGCACAGCAAAAGAGACACCATTAACTAGAAAACATGAAGAAAGAGTTCATTCAGCACACTCATGACACCACTAGATAATAATCAATAAACCTGTAAAGAGATAGAGAGAGAGGACAGCAAATGAGGCTGACTCAATGAAGTGCAGTGTGTCAAGAAAAAAACTGACAGACTTACCTTTTTATCCGACTCGACTGTTGAGTGCTCAGCACTGGGCAAAAGAAATGCAATGGTTGCAACAAATATCTAAAGAACAAGATAAATGTAAGATTGATGGATCTTATTTTATGACATCATATGTGACTTCCAGAAGGGTTCAAACCTCTATAATTCTTTTAGGAAGGGATGATTCCAGTCTCTGTAAATGCTGCCAGTGAGAGATCAACAACTGAAAGATGTCACAGGCCACACTGGCCACAACTTTATTTCCAAACTAAAAGGCAAAACAAAAACCGGCAGACAGGATATTTTAGTTTGAAAAACATTATCTGTTATGTTATAGAATATATCACATAAAAACACACACACATATATATATATATATATATATATATATATATATATATATATATATATATATATATATATATAAACAACAAGGGTGATACCATAAAATAAAATACTATACAAAGCAGTCAGGTTTATTATCTCATAAAACTAAAGCTATAGATTTTCTGTATATTTAAATCAGAAATACCTATGGACATAATTAACTAAGCTAAAATGACTAATTTTGTTTCTTTTTTAACTACTCTACTTGTGTGTCCTTCTGAAAAGATTAAATGAGCTGAGATTTTTTTTTAAAATTTTTACGGTAATATTTTTATGTGTTGGGCATCCGTACCAATGGTCATCGGTTTCGTGTTTTATTCATTCAACTTTAGTTTTATTCGATTAAAACCAGCAGTAAATACAAATACTTTTTAAGACTGTAAGCAAACTGGTTATGTACGGATCTCACCTTCAAGGTTACACCGAGGACATTGATGGCATCTTTCACCTGATGATGAATTTCAGATTGTACCAGTTCTTCACAAATCCAAAGCCCCAGACTGCAGATAGCTACACATCTAAGTCAAAGTAAAAAAAGACCGCTGTGATTCATCTTAATGGTCAAACTCAGTGATGTTTTTGTCCTTAATCATTGAATAAAAGCAAAAGTTTCTTTATCAATGTAAATTAACCAAGGAAATGATGGGCAAGAAAGGGTTTTGGCAATGTACCTGGCTCCTTCACATGACTCATTGCGGGCAGTCTTCAAAAGGATATTCACAAGATAATCCTAAAGACAGATTATAAAAATGAGTGTGAATGTGACAACAATTCTTATACTCAAATGAAGATAAAGGGGGGCGAATTCGATAAACCAAGAAAGAAAACTAGTCAACAGCAACATTAATATTGTTATAAGAACGTTTGTTTTGCATGCTGCATTTTACATTTTATGAACAATTTGATGGAATTCTTATGGTCTGTCATTATTTTATTTTTCATTGGAAATAAAATCCCTCTGAAATCTTGATCTTGACCATACCGTTCCTTTTCATTCTCATGTTAAGGCTATTATTGTCTTGTGGCTATAGTGTCTTAAAATGGTTAAATATCAACAAATGATTTACCAAAATTATTGTTTAAATAAAACTATGTCAAGTAGCCAGTAATTTAACATTTAAAACAGACATGCCCAAACTGCAGATGTCTGCAGCAGTTTCTGCAAATGTTTGCAAACAGCTTTTCTTCATTGGACCGCTTCTCTTGATGCATGACACACATCCGTTATTACATCTTCACTTTCAAATGTGTTTTCAGGAGAAAATACCTTCATGTCTTCATTCCCGACCATGATGTCCCCAGATCCCGGTAAAGACTGCAGGGAGGGGATCTGTCGATACAGGTTAGGGAAGCACACAAGAGAACCTAAAACCGTCTGAGCCTCGATCCGTGGAGCCTGTTAAGATCGAACACAGAAGTAAGGTGGTGTACTTCTATAAGGGGAATAACTCAGATTTAAAGCATGCTGCAGATACCTCAAAAGAATCTGTGTTGAGGACGCGGGCAGCGGCGGTGATGAAATCTCCCACCAGCATGCTGAAGCCCGGAAGGCCCAGGAAGAAGAACCGTGGTGAACACCACCTGATCATTGTGTTCAACTCATCCTGAAGATAGAGACGGGGAATGAGTTGAGATGAAAAATAAATACATATGAAGATAATACATTATGTAACTCTTCATATTCCGTGAGCTGTCAAAGCCATGTGTACAAACAAACCTAGGTGCTCTGTACCTGTCACATCTTCCTTAATTGAATTTTTTGTAAACACCATCAACAACAAAAAAACTAGTGTAGGCGATCCAGGCGCATAGAAAGGGTCCTGCTGAGAGGGAGATGTGAAATTGGAGGAAGCAGCGCATCTGCAGGGACATTTTACCCTCACTCTGCCATAACTGACCTTTGCAATGCTTAGCAACCAGCGGTAATTAAGCGCCACCAAACTGCAGCGTGATTACCCAAAATGAGCATTTCGGAAGAAGCTGCAATTCCACAAAGCGGGTCTATTATGCTTCAGTAAATACAGACGGCACAATCTAAATCTGCAGCGTGTGTGTGTGTGGTGTTTAACATGGAGGAACAGTCTGAAGTGTCAAGATGAACGTAGACCTGCTAAAAGAGCGTAAATGTGGCTCTTGGTCTGGGATCAGTGACCCTTACATGACACAGAGGTAAAGATCAATGGTCAGCATGTATATAGTAGATCCAGCTGGTAGTCTGACACCTGTTGGCACTGGTCTTATTTGTTGACTTATCTGTTTCTATAGCAGAGCACAAAGAACGGTTTAATCATTAACTTCAGACTGTATTTGAACAGGTAAAGGTACATTTCATAACACACATAACAAAGTTTAATTTAAAGCAGTACTTTGATTTTATCAGAATCCAATCTAGTGCAAATGGATTATAAAGTTATTAAAAACTAAAGAATAAACACATTGGCTATTTTCTCTTTTTTATGGCTTACTAATCTGCCACAATAATCAAAAATCTTAGATTTTTTGTGAGAAACATTGAAATCTTTGTAGTGCTTACTTGTCAAATGATCGTATTATTCTGTTTCATTCATTAACATTTAAATCAGGCCTGTGGATTTTCAATTGTTTCATTTAAGAATATTTCAGCTTATAAAGAAACTAATCTGCAAGTGAGGAATATTTTCCAAAATTACTGGCTTTTTATTTAAGGAAATTCAGTAAAATTATGAAACAAAAGTAAACAATTTTTTTCATTTATAATTCTGAAAGTAAATGAAGTCAACAGGCTGAGAGTAAAGATCCTCTAAAAATACCCTGCGCTTATTTCATTCATTTTCAGAAGATGTAATTATTCTTCTGATCATCCCCACATATAAATATTGTTCTTTGTGTCATTTCCTTTTTAGTGTCTGTATGATTTAGTTCTGCATTTTTTATATAAGTCAACTACATAGCACTTTAAACAACAAAATCTGTGTTGACTTTGATTAGAAATTTATTTACAGGCTATAACTCGAAGAGCATCAATCCCATTACAAGTTTTTCTGAGAACAATACAGTCTTTAGGTATGATAAAAGTTCCTGTTCATATGCTAAAGTTAAATTCATTGTATGTTAGTTGCAGTAAAATTTACATTTTCATTTTTCTGAATATAATATTTGTCTCTTTACCATGCACAAAATATATTATGTAAACACAAACCTTTATTCTGCAATTTTTATTCTGAGTATTTAAATTTACATTTACACAGACCTCAGGTTATAATAATAAAAAAGGGTTAACTTTTATTTTTTAAATTTCCATCTGAACATTAAATATTGAATATTAACAAAACTACCATGAAAAACTACTATGATTTCCACTACAAACTTAGAGAAAAAGCAATGTACCTATTTTAATGAAAAGACCGACCATCGTAAGAAATACCCTGCCCAACTACTCCGTACTTGGTTATTTAACACATTATTTAAAATAAAAACTCAAACATTTTATCACACCAGAAAAGAATAAAATTGCAGCTCAAATCTAAACCAATTTAAGTTATTTTGTTTGAGCGTGGATAGTTTGTACAGACGACTCCATCAAGTGAGAGCTTAAACACACAGAACACATCTGAGCTCCATTTGAGCTTTAAATCTGCACCTAAAGTGAGTGAGAATCAAAGACAACTGTGACACAAACACAACAGGATTATTATCTAGACACTTAAAGCATCCACAATAGTTGCCGGAGCACTTTTACTGTCTGTCTTTCTCCAAAACCTCTGTCACTGTTCAATCTCCAGATTCACATAACTGCTGTTAGACGCTACAAAACTAGAGCAAAAAACACAAAAGAAGGGAGTGGTGCTCTACACTCTTCAATGCGGTGACAGCATATGTGTAACCGCAGGAGATCTGACTGCATTTCAGCACCATCAACATCACAAACATAAACAGGAAAACATCCTTCCAGACGGAGCGTCATTTTATTGAAGATTTTGACAAGCATTTTACTTTACTTCAGTTAAAATGGTTTAAACTAATGCACTTTCCATTAGCTACTCCGAACTAACTTTTCAGATCAACGGCAAATTAAAAACAACCTTTAAGAGGTAAAGACTGGCAAGAGAGTTTTAGAGTCGGGCAAACACAAACCACCCAGAAAAACCATCTTTCTACCTCTTAGGCACACTCATATTAGATTCACTGAGTCATGTGAATGATTCAACAATAATAGTTCAAGAGACAGATGCTTTATTACATGATAACAATAACTGCTGCACCATCTAGTGGTCAAAGATCACAGGAAATAAATCAAATACACCCTAAAAACCATTAAATCAAGTAACAGTACTCAATACTGTTGATCTGTCACAATATCAGGTTTGCTGAATTTATGGAAATATATAAATATACCAAATTGTGTGTGTGTGTGTGTGTGTGTGTGTGTGTGTGTGTACGTGCGCGTGTGACAATGGAGCACACTCAAAGTATTAGAAAGTGTAGAAGTATTACATTTGAAACTCATGCAACCCAAAACCTACTATGAGCAATTGTAACAATATGACCTGAAAACCAAAAAAAACTTTTTTATAGTTCCACACATTTTTTTCACAGACTGTAAAACTGTGTTCTGCAAATGCAGGCGTAATAAATACAGAAAATGTATGTGTATGTATGTGATAGTACTCTCCAAACTGTGTTGTTCAGACAACAGTTCATATAATCTCAGTGAACTTTAGTGACTATATGCTTGCCCATTCCTTATTAAAGAGATAGTTTAGCCAAAAAGAAATATTGTGTCATCATTTATTTATCTTTGAGTTGTTCCAAATCTGTACGTAAGTTCTGATAAAAAACGAGAAGATATTTGTAAGAATGCCTTTGCCCAAGCAGTTCTTCCTTTTGACTGCCATGGTAGGAAAACTTTATAAATCTTATCTGTATTCTGTTAAACACAAAATGGGATATTTTGAAGAAAGCAGGAGAGCAAAATGTTCTTAGGGTATCCAATGGGGTCCAAGAACTGTTCCGCTACAAGTCTTTGTCCAAATATTTTGCTTTGTGTTCATCAGAATTTTTAATAAATACTCACTGACTTCCTTTTAATGAACATAAAACAAAATTTTTATTTTAATATTTTCTTTCATACAGGTTTACATCCAAATAAAGGCGAATGAATTATGAATTTGGATTTTTGGGCTGAACTCTCCTTTAAATTGTGAATTTGTGGACATCATTATGTTTTGGAGATATATTTCCTGCCAGTATTTCCTTTAGTCGGTTTATTAAAGGCTGAGAGCATACGCGTCTATATTACCTGATCGTCACTGATGAAACCCTTGTGCATGACATGGTAAAGATGCACCAGGAAGTCACTGTTGGGCAGAACATCCTGATGTTTGGTCATCATTTCACAGATGAGTTTATATGCCTGTAGCTTCCCGAGCTTGAACTCTGACGGCAACATTGTAGCCTGAATGCACACATTAAAGTCAGTTACCACATCCTCAAAATAAGTCTGACACCATTCAGTACAAAAAACTTTTTGTGTTACCTTAAACAGCCATGATGCCAGCATGCGCAGAGGAGGGATGAACAACGGTCTGGCCACAGCCGTCTCTGTGTCCACTCTGATCCCGAGGTTATCTCTTATCTGATACATGAGAAATATCAAGACATGAATCTCATGGATTGAAAAGTGACCATATTCACGGTTATCTGTTGCCTGATGGTACCTCACCTTGGCCAGCTTGTGCCAGAGCTCATAGAGGTAACTGAAGACCTTGGCATGAATACGGGCACAGCGGATGCTGTTAACGTCGCCAAGAATCCCAAGGATACGCCTCCACAGGACGAAGGCAGAGTCGGCATGCCATCCCGTCAAACTGCCACCGGCGATGATGCTGACGTCATCAGCCAGAAACTCGCTGCTGTCTGTAATGAAGAGCAGAGACTGAGGACATTACACGATATGGAACATAAAGATGTTAAAACAAATTACTTTTTGACTCTACTGGACATGGTTCACTGTTGGAAATAAAATACTTCAAGAAACCACACATCTGTCCACTCACTCACTGGCTAGAGGGTCAGAAACTTTTCAAAAACGATAAGTGCTGTGTGGTTGAAGGTCATTTCCAAAGGTCGAGAAGTCAAAAGAGACAACAAGAGTAATATTGAGTAAGGAGATGGAGCAGATGAGGATCTCTTTGAAATTAATTTAGCAGGAATCAGATGGGTTCATTAGATCTCTATAAACCTTGACTGTTCATTAGATGAATCCTTGAACAAGCTAAAGATTCAACTGCGTCCCAAATAAACATGTTCATGGAAATGTTGTTTCGTTAAAATGCATTTGTTTTGTCAATAGAGCACTTTTCATTCTGTTCCGGCTCTTCAAGCGAGTCAGAAATGCAAGAAAACATTTCAGAGTTCTAATAAAACTTTTAGAATATAAAAGTCACAAAAATAATACATAAGTAACAGAAGAGGACAGGAAGGAATCCCAAAAATACATGCCAAGTTAGAAGTCCAGGGTTAATTTTAATCAGATAAACTCTGAAAAATCCATGACTTTTGTTTTTTTTAACTTTTCCCGGCCTGGAAAATCACATCTCAAAATGTCATGTCTTTCCCTGGGTTTCCATGAATGCAAGAATCCTGCAGGACACACTTACTGTAGATCTTATTGGAAATCATTATTTAGGAGTAAGTGGAAATCCAAATCACATTTTAACAGAAAGTTGATCATTAGTTTGATTCATAAAGTCTTTATGCTTTCTAAAGCTTTGAGCCATTTGGATGTAAGTTGCGGAATAAAATGTGTTATAAATAAGGATCTGTCAATTATCATTAAAATGCTGCTAAAGAGCACAGACAAATACGCTGATAACACAGGCAAAATCAAGTCATTAACAGGACTTAATGGAATAGATTTCTTAATACACTTTCAGTGCCAATATAATTTCCCAAAACATTTGGCACACAAATGCATCGTTGGCAAATAGCAACTTGCTTGGTTCACCATTGACCTCTCAATTCATTCATCTCCCTCATCTATCTTCTGCTGTGCCATGGAAAACATGAATGCAGACAGTGATGCAGGGTTTAAGGGATGACAGTAGGGTGAGGAAAAGATGACATTGAGGGAGGTAGAGACGATGAGTGCAATACCCATATGATGAGGCATGTTCATGGCATCCTCCAGAAGCTGAGGGCCCTCACAGCAACCATGAGGCAGGAGAAGAGCTGGAGACACTGGGGGACAGTAAGAAGGGACCGCACAATCTGACCCTACATACAACACAACACAGTGATGGATGGAGCGGGGTAGTGAGATCACAAAATTCACAAACACACATGACAAGACACATGAGACAGCTGGTTATGATAAGCTCGCCCAAACAGATGCTTAAAGGATTTACAAAATGCTCCAGTTAGACATACAGACCACAGAGATATCTGTATATTGAATAATTTCCTCTAACAAATGAACACACAACTTCACACAAAACACAGGCCACGGTTCAGGGGATCACAGGACACTTGATCACATGATAATCAGGCAGGATGGAGGTCAGGAGAGGAGAAAGTAGTTTGTTTTGCCAAGTACCTGCGAGAGCATCGGTGTGGCTCAGAAGGAGACTCCTCTGGCTCTCCGTATCCATGGTAACGCTGATGTCGTGAGTAGAGGATGAGTCCGGCTCCTCCTCCAGTGCATTCCACGACAGCAGACCCGCATCAGCATCGTTTAAATATCCGTTGGATGTCTCGCTGCTCACGCTCTCACCTGAGCAGCACACATGGACAACAGTTCCACAATTAAAACATAATTATACATACATAAATATAGATAAATATATTTACATTTTATGTAAGAAATATAGAATTTTACATTTTATACATTAAATGTGTAAAAGTATTTTTAATGGAATATTTAACTTATAAAAGAGCCAATTTTATCTTTGCCTCCAAATTATACATTTTCAATAAAATATCATAACAATATTTTATAAATATGTTATCTGAAGTCTGGATAAAGTATGCAAGCTCACTTTTCTCCCGCTGATTAGGCTTCAGGAACACTGGAGCTCCATCTGGTGGATAATCCTGATCGGCTGGACTACTGCTCCTTCTGATGACAATCTAAATAAGGGGACACGCATGACATCATGACATCATTCACAAGAGACTGATGTTTGACCTGTCAGTACAAATGATGTTACTGACTGTAGGAGCATCACTTCCTCTCCTCCCTGTAGAGCTGATCTCAGATACAGATGTTCTGCCTGTTTGTGGAGACTCCTCTCTCTTCTGACCTATAGGTTATACAGTCATAATATTAAATAAAACTCAGCATTTCTCAGTCATGTGAGTGAAAACACTTTTTGTGTGTGGTGGATACCTGGGAAGGTGTCGTTGATTTGCTGTGTGATGTCAGAAGCACTGCTGCTGCGGGGAAGAGGACTGTCTCCATCTCCTGTCTCACATTCAGAGAGCTGACACTCCTCCACGTCTGCCGAACAGACAGAACATATGACACTGAACACTCATATTTATCACAGCTCGGTGGATGGAAGACAATTTACTAGTTTTCATACTAACAGAGAATTTCTAGTTGCACATGATGCTGTGGTTCAGTGATTAAGAGCGCTAGTCGGGGGTCTGAAAGCGGTGAAAATAACTCTTGCATTCAAGCTTCGAGAGACCTTTAGTCATTTAGCCGAAAACATAAAAAGTTTTATCACTCATCAAATTTTGTGTTACAACCTGGCAAAGAACAGCACTACAGCACTATACAAGAAAGTGAGCTTTAACACTTAAAACCTAAAAGTAAGATTGTTTTCCACCATCACTTTCATTAAACAACAGCTGCTAACAAACACAGAATAATTTAGATTCGGGACATCACAAACGTGTCTATTAAAACGGTAGCTGAGATGAAGAGATGACAGGATGGAAACGAGGACAGAAGTTACCTGAGAGTCTGTGAGAGCAGTGAGAGGTGTGAGAGATGCCAGGTAAGAAAGAGCTGACAGTGTGCAGCAGCATTGGCACACTCTTAGTGGCCGGCAAAGCCTCACAAAGATGCACACAGTTGCTGATAGACTGACTTCTCTTAGCTTCTCGCAGAACAAGCCAGAGTGGAGAGAAAGATTTGAAGGTTCACACACACACAACACAGAAAAAGAAGGCAGAAAAACGATTACATTCTACTTAATATACATCCCCACCCTACAGAGCAGAAGAATAAAAGCAAACTGAAGGACGATGGTCTTGTTTCTTTCATAAACAAACATATCACATCTCATTTATTGGACAGTTAATGTGACAGACACAATAGAACCAAATTTCTGCATGTTAAGAATACATTTCGAGAGGACACTTAAGGGTTCTGTATGACAGGATGCTGGTATGCGGTTGCCAGGGTGTACTGAGTGGTTAACAGTATCAGTGTTACTATGGGGTTGCCGAGGTTCGAAGTAGCTGATAATACATTGCTAAGTGAATAAGGTGTTCTAGGTGGATGGACTGGATAACAGCATGCTTCTATGTAGTTGCTAAGGTGTTCTGAGAAGTTGCCTCAGAATAATCTTTTATTTACAAGTTTATTTACAAGTAATACATGCCTGATATCACAGTTACATCGACAAGACTGAAGCGAAGGTCTCAGAGACGAAGTGCATTTTATTCAATTATCCAAACAATATAATATGTCATGCATATAAACGTGTGTGTTATCAGTCATGTCCACTACATGAACACTGTCATGGTAATGTTAAATAATCTAATTGCCTTTTTAATCTCTTCTGTGACTCCGCAAACACTCAGCCCTTCTTCTATATTTGAACAGAAATAAGTCTAACAGAAGACACTCTTTAGGAGTTCTCATTCGGCCTTTGCTGTCTTTGATACTCAAGAAGGAAATACGAAGAGCATTATTTGAAGTTTGCTCTGCCAGCTGTGATAAGACGAAATATTAGCGTTGTGTTTTCTGGCCACTCCATGTCCCGTCTGGAGAAGAGCTGTGAAAGAGAAGGGCTCCATTATTCCCGCTTTAATTACCGCCTTCTCTTTCCAGATTACATCGCTTTCTCAGACTTACCTATTTATGCATATTAATGAGCATTAATTACGCTCTTAATGAAACTATCAGAACGGGCATGCGGTTTGATGAAGCGGCTCTCTAAACGTTTGAAGATCAATGTAGGAGAAATCCAATTAGGAGAAAGAAAGGAGGGAATTTAAAGCCACAGCGTTTCATGTGTGTGGCACGTCTGCAGACGTTTCCATGTGAGAGGCATCCTTCAGTCTCAAAAACATCTGCTCCAAACTCAACAAGCTCTCCACCATAAAGAGATACAATCATCTCTGAGTCTAGACAGAAGGAACAGAAAGCTTTGAAAGAAGACAAAGGAATACAGCAAGCTTACCCGAGGCTTTCTGTCGTACGATGTTGCGGGCTTTCTCCACTGCCGGAGCGCCGGTGGTTGTGGCGCTGCGGAATCTCATGGGCTCCTGAGCTCCCATCTGATCTCCAGAGCTTTTCCAGTTCAAAGAGAACGGCCGGCCACTATCCGAGGATCTCTGAGAGTCCTGCATCACTCCTGAAAAGCATACATTTAATTGCTCTTTTCTGTACCAGTACCTCAATTTTGAGCTCAACAATGTGACTGTTAAATAACATTTTAATGTCATAGGCAGCTAAAAATCTATATTTGATATAGATATATTTTATCTATATTTTGCCTATATATAATTATTCAAAGATTTTCATAAGCACTAATTATACATTTGTTGAACAGTTTTTTATGCATTTTAAAGTGTTTTTCAACTAAATTGCTTACAAAAATATAAATATAGAACATTTCATAAACTTCCGGGTTTAACTTCTTAAATATTGTTAGAATGATGTGCTATTGATCAATAACATTTGTTTTTTAATTTATGTTTTTAAAAGCACAAATTTATTTAACGTGCATATAATCAGAAATGTATTTTATATTTATTTTAAAATATTTACAACAAACACCCTTTGATATGTTTAAGAAATAATATATAAAGAGATAGACACACATAAATAGCATGTTAACAAAAAGTTTCCTTTTGTTTGTTTTATATATCTTTTCTTATCCTTTAAACACACCCCGGCCACGCTGTTTCTTTTCCTTCTGCTCTGAAAGTTTGTCCAACGGAAGGTTGTGCAGGTCCAGACCGTACACGTATCGTGCCAGTACAGCAGTGAGAGAGTCCATGATGCTGGCCCACTCGAACACCAGCTCTTCCCAGTGACTGAGAGACGACAACACAGCCAGCAGCTCATCCCACAGCTCACGGGATATAAACACCGTCAGGTTGGCCCGCACCCATGCCACGAAGATCGTCTAAGAATGCCAATTCAAATTGTAAGCTTCCATATTCGTGAAAAAAATAAAACACGAGTGATAAAAATGAAGTGATAAATTAAACGTGACTCACTTTAAAGAGG
Source organism: Triplophysa yarkandensis (assembly GCA_033220385.1). Taxonomy (NCBI): domain Eukaryota; kingdom Metazoa; phylum Chordata; class Actinopteri; order Cypriniformes; family Nemacheilidae; genus Triplophysa; species Triplophysa yarkandensis. Next base: position 189,250 of record CM065663.1, on the reverse strand, counting down.
ATACTGGCCAGGCTTTGGGCAAACATATCTTTTCTTTGGCTCTCCTGTGGTCTCTTCATCACTGCTTCTGTGATCTTTAGCAACACCTGCAGCATCTGCTCCCTAAACAGTACCCAAAATACCTTTCATCAATACGGCCTCAGTCAATCTATGCTGAGGAGAAAATGTCTTATAGGACTGACCAGGTCTGACGGTTCATGTTCTGCTCCATGATGATGTGTCTGTAAACACTCAGCACTGCTTTGCACACATCCAGCTGGTTCTCCAGCAGCTTGGACACATCCTGACACGGCTCCAGCAGGAACACATTAGCAGAGTTGGTCAGGAACACCTAAAAACCAGCAAACATGACCTCAAACTACTATATTAATATAAATGTTCTCAAAATAAATAACAGCAAATTTTGATTTCTTGTTTCTTGGTAAAATAGATATCGATAATGTTTTCAAATTTAGGTAGTCAACAAGGATTTTGTGTGCCTTTCTGCTTATGTCAAGGTGAACCATATGCAAATGGTTTGTGTGCATATGTGTTAACATTCATGTTTGTGCCAACAGGTAAGGATAATTGTGTGTATAAGATCTCGTATTTTTCTACATGTGTGCAGTTGTGTGCACAAGTTTGTGTACATTTAAGTCTGCACATGGGTTTGTCGGTGCGTGTTCATGTTTGTGCATAATTATTACGTGTGTGCATCTACTTTTCAGTGCATCTGGAATTTAGTGTGTGCTTGTGCCTGGGTGTAAATTTGTGTCTGCATATGTGTTTGTTTGTGCACGCGTGTGTGTGTTTGTGCACCTGCAAAGCAGGCTGAATGCCGGCCTTCACGTTGTGATTCTGTTCCTCAGTCAGACAGCCTCTGCTGATGGCACTGCTGAAAGAGTAAGTTCGCCCCCAGCTGGACGATCTTTTATGTCCATGAATCTCTATGGCCTGGTGATTGATGGAGAGCAGGTGTTCAAGTTCAAGTTCAAGTCTGCTTTATTGTCAATTCTTCCGCATGTACAGTACATACATACAGAGAATCGAAATTGCGCTACTCTCAGTCCCCCGGTGCACACACATAACATTAAGTAAATAGATAAAAAGATAAAAGACTATACCACTATACAATTATACAATTCTATGTAGGTGAGTTGACACACTGCATTGTTTTAGCTTGAACAGTTTCTGTATGTTTAAGCATACTTGAATGTGTGCGTTGTCTGTCTCAGAGACGTGTTCTTCCTCAGCATCTTCCTCCTGGTTGGTTCTCTCAGACTCCTTCATGAAAGTGGGCTTCTCCAGCAGAAACCACTTCCTGTACACTTTGATCACCTTACGGGTGGCTGATGCTTCACAAGACGGAAGGAGGAATGCCTTTACCAGATAAACCACAAAAGACAAACTTTAAACACTAATACAACCATTCAAATTATTCATACGTCATACATATGAGTCATGTGAAAAATAGTATTGATTTTGATTCGGTGAACTGTAGTAGATATAGTGGTTAAAATCTGTAATTATACTACACCATAACATAATTACTAAAATACACTATGGCATTCTATATTAACTAACTGTGTGTATTTCATGAGTGTAATAATTATATTCAATATTGTAGTATACTTTTTATATCTATAGAAGTTAAATATTTTTATAAACATTTAATATAAATTAACCTACAAAAATGAAAAAAATAATAATGTGATGAAATAAATACTTTACATTTATTTTTGTGTAAAAAAATAAATCATATAGACATAATAATAATAATAATAATAATAATAAAAATAAAAATAAGAAAATTTTTTAAATGAATTATTTATCATATTATTATTATTATAAATATTGATACATATACTATTTGTAATAAAATCATACATAAAATAAAACATTTAGGGTAATTAAAAAAAATTACATTGTGATAACACAATCCGCCCACAGTGTAGCGATAAAGAACAAATTATTTAAACCATATCATAATTTACTTTGTAAGAAAAGCCATGCCAAGATCTACATTATTTTATGTATAGTCCAGTGTACTGTATATATACTGACCTGATGGAAGACCTCATTGACAAAATTGACGTTGTCTCTTGTGGACAACAGGATGGACTGCACCATGTCGTAAACGGTTCGGTGTTCCTCCTCAATGCTACACAGACTGGAGTTACTGCCCCTGCGGTCAGACAGTGTGCTGCTGTTTGAGTGACTCTTGTCCTGATCCACAGGACCGTTGGGTTCAGAGTCTGAGCTTTTCTCCTGACCGATACTGCCCGCAGTCACAGTCTATTCACACAACAACATCAACACTTCACAGTCGTTCTCATAAATATACAAAATAATACCGGTCATGACGCTGGCTCAACAACAAGATGCAACTACACATAAAGAGTGTTTCAGTTTAAACATATAGACGGTATGTTTATTCTTCTCACCTGGATGAGTTTAGGAAGCACATCTACTCCATTCTTCGAGTTGCTCGTGTTGGAGTTCACATACTTTTTCTCCAGGAAGAAGTTCACGAGCCATGTGATGAAGGCCACGCGTGGAGCCAGGTACTGGTCTCTGGTGCAGTACGTGCTCTCGTTGTTACGCGTCACAGGGACATAAAGGGGCTTTGGTCTGTTTATGGGAAGATCTAAGACGGGCCGGAAACAAGATTATTCTTTCATAATAACATCTCTGACCACTAATTTAGTTAGTACTTCCACTTATATAAAATGTGCTGAGACATAAATTTGTCCAAAATGTCAGTAACAGATGACCATTACACATAATATATACAAAAACCTTTGGCGAGGCTGATCTTAAATGTATTTACTATTAAATGCTAAGTATTTGAGACAGAATACTGTACAAAATAAGTACAAAATATACAGTCTTTGAATGTGAAATATTATACCCAGGAATATTACCAAGATGTTTTTTTTCTACAATTGTATATTACACATTGATCTTACATATTTTTGTATATTAAAAGGGATAGTAAAATATTAATTTCGCTCATCATTTTTTCAATCTCTAGTCATTTTAAATCTGTATGATTCTCAACATATCATTTTTTGAAGAATGTTGGTTACCTAACAGCAAATTTACAACACAATGCAATGTAATGTGTGCTGTTACTGTTTGGTTAAGAACAAATTTTGTATTTGTTTTTTGGTAAACTGTCATTACAATGATATGCAAAGTAAATTTTTTGTATATTTAAGCTTTTTCCAAGACATATTGAAGTGCTTAAAATAATTGCTTATTTAAACCAGGTTACAGTTGGTCCAAGAACTGCACGTCAAGGTCTTATTTTACTAACATGACCATAGTTTAACAATGGTATTTGTAGTAAATCACAGTGACCTCAAACATTTGCACCGAATAAAGACTTCCTGTTTCACGCACACAGAATGCTGCCTATCAGTTGGATTGAAGGCTTAATCTGCCCCTCACGTCACCAAGTGTATCAAGTTTTTATTCATAAACACTACATTCATCTAAATACATTTCAAATGAGTTATGGATGCAGTTAAACCCACCTAACTGTGGTTTGTAGAGGTTGGTGTGTTTTGTGAAGAAGGGAAACAGATGAGGCAGGTAGTACTTCTTAAAGAGCGAGAACAGAAATCTGAAGCCTGAATCCTGATTCTCTTTGTTTTTCCACTCTAAACTTGAGGCCTGTTGAAGTATTATACATTCAAATGACATTTTGACATTCTAGTATGAGCAGTTCATGTAGAAAGACCAAACCTCCTCTCACCTGAAGAACCATGACTTTCAGGATGATCTGGAGGATGGAGCAGATGTGGTCATCTGTTACTTTCTCTCCGGGAACAGCAGGCACCAGCGGGGTGATCTCTTCTGCTACGATCTTAGCTGTAAAACCACAAACATAAAGTCAGAAAGAAAGCCCCAACAAAAACACATGTTTTGACAAACAAACAGAATTTTTATTTAGCGTACAAACAGTAAACTTCCTACATTCCAAGAAAGTACAGACCTTTAAACTCTAATTGCACTTCATCTTAATTCTCCTTACTCACTTTTTAGACATCTTATGCAGCTCCATTCTACATTATTCCTACCCTTGTTTTTAAATCACTCCCAAAAAAACTTGAGAGTGAATGTTTTACACTTATGAAGTATTAAAGCTCCTAAGCCCAAGTAGAAAGAAAAATTCATCCATTTCCAACACACACAAGAGCATTCAATGTGTCTTTGCCAGTTCAAGGGCATTAATAAAATCTTTTTTCCGAAAGGAAACCCTTAAGGGAAATGGCTTCCTTTCAGAGTTTAAAGTGCATATCGCAGGTACATTTTTTACAATATGAATACATAACCTTGTATAAAAATACCATATGGTTCATTTCATGTCAACCCAGCCAGAGGTTTTGATATTTTTGTTGAAGCATAACAAAATATTAAATGCCAAGGATTCAAATGTATTAAGTAAGCAACTAGTTTGTAAAGAGAGGTTGATATGACAGTTCTAATCAGAATTTGGTGGGGGTAAAAAACAGCATGGAACATATGCCAACATCATCATTTTTTTCTACAAAGAGATTAGTGAATCTCTCATTACAATCTGTTAATTGTAGAAATCATTGATTCATTCTATGCCAGTTTGACAGTTAAAATATAAAGAAATAGCATTTTTATGTTCCTTTTACAGAATTCTGGGTAACCTAGATTTCTGCATGTTCATATTTGTATAGCTGTCGTCCATCATATGAGCATGATGTCTGAACTCTAATTGGGATTCATTGTTTTCCTAAAGTTTAAACTGATCTCACTCCTTCCTGTTACATTATCTCTTGTTCACATGTCCTATCAAAAATAATCCAAGAATTAATGTTGTTATAGTATATGTTGCATTTTGAATAAAATCTAGTTCCTACTTTATTGTTCTACACATTGATTCAGCGAGGTCTGGAGCCTGCAATTTGCTCTTAAACTAAATCTGACCTCCGTCTTTAACACAACCGTGTGCTGGTTGTGAATTATTTCACAGTGATAGAAAAAGTGTCTTAGTGCTACAAGTGCTTCATTTAAAACTGCAATTTACAACAGAGAGATAGCAGTTGGGTGGCAAATGCTGGGAGATGAAACGCCACAAAGGCAAATATGAGAACAGGGAGGAATAATGAGGAGACTGATCACTTCTGGTGAAGCGGAGAATGCTGAACATTTTATTTGGACATAAACTCATTAGCATTATCAGTGCTCGGCATTAAGACACCCAGAATCTATGTGTTTGTGTGTTACTGTATGTCAGTGTGTGTTTTACCGTCAGGTGGGTTTGAAAACGGGTTGTATATGATGGTGTCCAGTGTGCAGGGTCCTCGAGTTGAGGGTACAGCAGGGAATCCTGGGATCAGACAGGCGAAGATGAGGAGCTGCTCTTCGGCGCAGTTGTTCTGCAGTGCCTGCAGCCAGAGCAGGAATAGACGCATGCCCTCGCAACGGATCTACACACACACACACACGCAAATAATTTTTTAAATTTGATATGTGTTGATTTAATTTGGTCTATTGATGCATGCACCATCCTACCTTGAATGAGTTTCCAGTGTGCAATAGTTTTTTGAGAATTGAACCTGAAAAATAAGAATGCAAAAATTATTCAGGAAACACATCTCAATAACTTTTCTGACAAAAATAAAAAATGATTTCAGCAGCCACATTTAAGCAAACCGCAAACAATCTATAACCGTTTTATTCTCATACGATTTATATACAATAAAATATTACTATAAATTACTATTTATATTTATAAAAAGTAATGTCAATTGTTACACTACTTGTCTCTGGCCAGACCAATAAACAAACACTTACTGTATGTTTATTTTAGTATTATTTAAGTTAAAATTTGCTCATTTGATTGTAAAATTAAAGAAATTTTAAGTCACTAAGACTGTTATGTTAATCATCCTGCAATAGGAAAACATTATCATGATCCTTTTATTACAATTAATAATAGCAATTTTTTATGTAAGCAGTCTGTTGTTCTTACTCTCAGCCCAAAAAAATAAACACTTTTGTCCTTATAAAATGTATAATATCACATACTCATGCTTAATAATTGTGTTGATCGATCATAACATTTATTTGGTTTTATTGTATTATAGGCGGCACATTGATGTCTGATTGGTTATTATTGAGGACTGGAAGAAATTTCTTTGCATAAATACCCACCTGGAAATACCAGAAAACAAACTGTTGTATCAATCTCTGGCTATATTTCCCTGAGGAATGAATGAAGTTTGTCTGTGTGTGCACCTGAAGGAAGAGCTCTAATTGAGGTTATTCCCTCCTCTGAGGGTCTTTCAGTATGAGCGACTGAAACCACCAGACGCATAATTTAATTTAGTCATTTGCATTTCAAATCATGTCTCTCATTTGCATTTCTCATTTATTAACCTCCCGCTCTCACTCTCTGAATCTTATTATTTTCCATCAAAAAGCCAAGCGTTTCCACCAGGATACACTGACTCGCCGCTGAACACGCATCACAAGCAGGCAGGAATAAAACCCACACGTGCTGGGTCATATGTAAAAAAGCCCAAAGATGTCGTTTCAGATTCAGTAAATTACTGTGACAATCTGACAGGTATTTTGAGCTACTTACCTATACTGTGAAACTGCCATCGACTGTTGATTTTCTCAGGTAGAAGTTGAAGAATTTTCTATTAGAAAAAAAGTAACATATTAAAATACAAAATATGTGAATATCATTTACAACTAGAGCTAAAATGCTGACATTACTTTTTTCTTTATAAAATACACCCGACATAATAACAGACATTATGCCACACAACAGACATAATTCCACCAGTGTCAGTGCAATATTGGTAATGGCATTATAATACACGGCAACAAAGAACAACAACCTGAAATCAAATCCGACACCACAGCGTCCTTGATGTCCAAATGTGAACTGTGCTTCTGATAACATACTCAAAAGTAGTCTGTGGTGAAACACTACACATAAACCTGTCTCTCTGTCATCATAATCTCACGTGTTAAGTGACAGCCGTCACTCAAGAGCCAACTGCCCTGTCTCGCATTGTTATTCTCGATTACTTCTTGTGCTGATGTGATACGTGATGACACATGAGGATGAGAGCATTCATGCACGGTTGTATTGATCCGCAGTGTCTAGAGGACGACGGCTCGGGATAACAGTCTGTCACTGCGACTGAAAAGCAGACAACAACCAGAGACGACGCTCTGTCTGTTTAAACTCGCACAAGCGGTGTCCCAGGAGGAAAGCTGAGGAATATTGCCGCTGTGTGAAAAGCACCCACTGCTGTGCGGCAACACCGGTGTGGACAGTGGATTTGAGAAGCTCTGGACGCCAGAGTCTGTGATAATCTGCGGCAGCTCTCCAAGCATAAGGATGAAGCATTACAGCGGACGTTCCTGCATCTGCATTATCCACACTGAACGTGCTTGCCATGTGGAGGGCATGACTGAGAATACACTAGACGAGGAGCGATGGGCCTGCTCGCCGCCTTTGATTTACAGCTGTAACGTGCCAACACAACTTCTGAAGCAGCTTCAGTTTGAGTGGCAACTCTCTGAGATGACAACACCTGATGAGACACTCAGACTTTAAGATTATTTGAGGACGGCGGTTATTACATCACACTGTGTTTATGTTAACTGCCCCACAACTATGCAGTTTATTGATAAGGACAATGAACAGTAATATAGTTTAAGACTGAATAAATCCATGAAAACATTGTAAAAAGTCACTTACTCTTGCAACTTAAATGTAAATTAGGGAATTATGTTGTGACTTCCTATTTATAATACTTGATTTTATAACAAGTATGGTTTTCAAATGTGATTACTAATTAAATGCAATTATCCATCAGAAACACGGGAGCTACTTCTCCGTTCACCATTCAACACACAAATGCATGTCAGGACGTGAGGATTTGAGCTGCAATTTTTTTTTATTCCTACAGTAATTTCCAATTATTTTGATTCAATCTTTAAATAACTTAACAGTGGCTATTGTACTTTCTACATTATTTTACACATTATCTCTAAAAAATAAACTCGCAACAGAATTCGGTAAGCCCTAGTTAGACAGGACTAGTTTATACTGGAGGTTTATCAAATGTGTTAAGTGATTTTAATCCTGTGCGAATCTCATATGAAGAAAAGGCTCCAGCATTTCCCCTACTGTTTTTCACCAAACTCTCTGTGATTGAGGCAAATATCTTTATAAAACACATTTTTTAACAAGTTGTATCTGCAATATATTCTTCATAATGAACGCACAAACAAACTGGTTTCCATTAATTGAATGATTTTTGTAGAATAAAGATGAATGCTGTTGCACTTTCATGGAAAGCACAAACAAAATCATGTCAAATCTCATAAACGGACAGCTGTAAAATCAGGTATGTCATGGTAATATTAATCAGCGACATATTGGAGATTAATAATAATTTATTAATGATATTAAATTATGTTTTATATGCACGCAGAAAATATCGAAGCAAGCATCATATAAATACGGCCCTTTAGAATATCAATTTATCTCAAACACCGAGCACATCTGCTAAAACAATAGTGTATAACTTCAAGACAAAGTTTCTTGATGCGAGTTACAACACTGTTGCTATTCATAAATCTTTTTTTTGACATTGACAGTTTGTCCAATAAATGGGTAATGGCTTTCTGGCAGCAGGCAGTCTAAAAAATAAACCCCGAAGGGTCAGAGTACAATGACTGTTTGCGTTAGGCTTAACATTACAGTACGTTATCCATCAAAGCAAAGCTAAGACACAGAATGGCCACTACCAATATGTTGGTGTTATACTATAAATAGAAAAAAAGCCGATAATGGTGTGAGGAAAAAAGGACATGACCGAACTGAAACTCTATTTACAGCACACACACTGCTGGTCAATAAAACGACTTTTCCCTGGACTGTTTAAAGTCAAGCGTATATAATGTATACTACACATGCGGACAGCAGATGGACTCATTTTTAATCTCAAAATAAAACATTTTGCATTTAAGAACACTTTAAGAACATTTTCCAGGATCTTTAGGATAATGTGTAACACATTTTGCCATTTGAACTTTAAAAGTTCTTGAAAGAATACTTTTCAAACTGTCAATAGACATATGTTAGCGTGTATTTTAATATTTAGACTGAAAGATAAATGATCATAATAGTTGTAATAATACATTATGGCATTATGAATGATAATAGGAAGATTTGACCTCATTATTCCACTAACCATCATACTGCATTACTGGGATGATCCAGAGGGGGGAAGTAACACATAACACATCCAATGAAAGAAAGAACTGATGAGAACAGTGTATCACACACACTTAAACACAGTCAATAACAGAGAAAGGAGCTCATGTCATAAATAACATCAATGAGATCTGCATCAGATGAGTTTTATACTGTTTTTAGGAAAACATGTAATAGTTCTTTTTTTAAAGTACACTTTCTAGAAAAGAGACAAAGAAAGAATCATAGTGATACATCCAGAAAGTCAGAAACAGAGGAATGAAAGAACAGGATTTGCCAGTATTTCCCAATCACTAACTGAAATAAATCCCTTATTATTAAGGTTGTGTACTGAGGGTTGAGGTTTACCAATGCATCACTGTACATGTCAATTTACTTTCTCAATAATCCTCCTTGACCTTAATGTAAACCTTATTTTACAAGATACATTTTTCTGCAAAAAAGTCTATGAAATAACGAATGTTTGTTCAGTACACGTTGTAAAATTGAGTAATGGGTCATTTTAAAGTCACGCAGGTTTTAATATAATTAAATACGATGCAACACACAATATTGCTCTCAGGGAACCTTACTTTAAAGAATCATAATAGGTTGTGACAATAAAAAGCAAGTTTGTCATTGTACATTAAAGCAATGCATTTGAGCCAATTTCTCTGTTTCTTCGCTGTATGACACTTAAAATGAGTTGCTTTATTAAGTAACTTTAATGAAAATGTGTTTCAATATTTGCTGTGTCCTGTAGCCATGCCAATATTCACTACATTGGACAGCTTCTCACCCATTATTACTGTAAAAACAAGAAAGAGAGAGAAGTAAAAAGTCAGGATCAGGTGTGTATATTCCCAGAATTAGAGAGGTTACATGGGGCCATTTAAACGGATGACTAAAAAGGAAGTGAGTGATGAAAAGAGAGGGAGAGAGATAGAGAGACTGACGGCAATGTGTTTTGAGCTCCATGCTCTTTTATTTATGACCTTCTTAAGCCATTTACATACAGAAGTTTCTAATGTGCCTAATGGATACAGCTAATGGCAAAGGAGTTAAAAATGGATTCCACATTGCCAAAATCCTTTTCCAAACATTTGGTCGAGGAGTTGGCATCATAACACAATATCATAGGGACATGTTCTCTTCAGATTAAGCGAGTACTAATATAATCATACAATTTAATGTGATTCACTTTCTCGATCAGAGACATGCTATGCACACAATACTATAACAGAGCAAACCGTGTGACAAACCCAGACAGTATATCTACATACTCAGGACGTCAAATTACAAACGCTTTAGTCACAAAGGCTCCTGAAATTTGACTTATGCGACCTGAAAATATATTTGAGATTGTTGAACCGCAGCTTACTTTACCGCAAGTGTCGCAAATGTGAGTTTGTATTATGACATTTTAAACTTAAATGAGTAAAGAGTTCCTCTCACTTAGGTTTAATAAAAGCACAACTACAGTGTTTATGTAGTTTTAACTGCTTCTCTATAATGGGAAATAGGGAATCAGTTAGGGCTGCTCAATTATGACAATAATATAAACATGATTATTTTGCGCAATTATGAGATCACAATTATTTAACATAATTGCACATTGACTAACTAGTAAAACTAGTAAAACTAGTAAATAAATCAATTAATAATGAGTTAATACATTTAAAATAAGCATCAAGAAAGATGCTCACACCGAAATGAAAGTCTGTAAGATGTTTCTACATGCTTATCATCAAAGCAACTTATTCCAATATGATAAGACATAATAACATTACTTTGTATAAAACAAAAATGTAACAGTTAGCATATACTGTATGATACTCAATAATAAGCAATTATTTGTTTGTTTATCCATTGACGCAGAATTTGCATCACACATTCACACAAAAAAAGTTTATATTCAACAGACCTATTGGAAGACACAAACCTCTGACTGAAAAATTGCTGTCTATGTTTGACCATAAAGAAAAACAAAATCAAACAAAAAAACTATCAATATTCAAACGATAATAAATGTTAGTAAACTTAATGTTAGAAAACTGGTTTTATAATAATCATTAGCAATATAACAACATGTCTGAAGAAACATCTGTAAGTCATTTATCTTGAAGTTTTAAGAGATATGGTTTAAAGTTTAAACAAAAAGACTTTTGTGATGATATACAAATGTATTTGCACTGTAAAATAAGGGAATGTTATGTAAATGTGTATTGTTTTATGCAACTAAACTTTCAAGCGTTATATCAAACATTTTGTCTATCAATATTGATAGATGCGTATCGTCTATAAATGCTGTTATCATTTTTTTGCTCAGCCCTATGTTTGCATCATGTTAAAGTTTAAAAACTCATTGCTTTGCAAAAAGGAAAATAAATTACCGGATAGAACCGACCCAGGGTCAGTACAGTCACATGAAATAAAATGAAAGATACTGGGATCAGAGGTCTGATAGTGTCGTAGGGTGACTGACAGAAGGGCCTGAGACCACTTGAGTAAGAAATCCGGGTCAGAGAGTTTCTCACAAAAACCAGCAGTCAACTAGAACCATCAGCAACTACCGGAATAAATTGAACTCTCTACATAAGCCCTTCTTCTTTAATCTCACTTGTATTTGGTATGCTTTACCAATGACGACAGGTTTGACAAGAGTAAAATGGAACTTCAATTTGTTGATGTTAAACGTTAAGCACTTTCAGAGAAGATGGAACGCCGGACAAATGTGTGTCTTGTTTGTCAACTACCTCTCATAAAAGACTCTTTGTGTTTGTGTGGTTTGTGTCTCCATGCATGCATGTGTGTGTTGCACCTGTGAGTGTGATACAGGACTGTGGGCAGAAGAGAGGAAGCTGCTATTATGTGCCCATCTGGATGCCAAAGATGCTGTCTTAAGCTAATGACAATCAAGGGTGATAACAGTACCCTCATTCATCATCTGAGAGGTCTTCTGACCACCCGGGATCAGATGAGTGTTTAAGACAAAAGAGCGTTCAAGACGACTCTAGAGTCGGCATGAAAAGACACACTGAAGATCTACATCTGTACAGCACTGCAGTGCAGGATAAAACCATCACATCTGACCTCACTACAGTACATGTGCAATGACTAATATCGTTCACAGCATGAAGACATTGTGTGTGTATCAAATGCTTTCAGTTCAATAAAGCTTCCATGTGCTAGTCTCCGCATGGCTAGTGTCAATGTTGTACTCACATGACAATGAAACTGGATCATTTCTGATCATTTTGGTTTTGCAAATCAGCCTAGTCTGTGAAAGACTGCTCTGGGTGATGGGCCAATGGGATCTTTGCTTTCTGAGAATGAAATTTGTCAGATTGGAGGGTTTTTCCACAGAAAGACACACTTTGACGCATTTTTTCAAGCGTGGATTCATTTACACACACAGAAACGCAGCCAAACCATGGCGGTGGTGCCAGACACAAAGAAAGAAGCATAGAGGAGGAGGAGGAGGTGTTGAACAATACCAGCCCCCTCTTACCCCCTTCTCGAAAACATCTTGAGCCATCATCTCTCCTCTGTTGACCCATAAAAAGGGGTCAAACACCCACCACACTGCAGTTTGGAATTATACCCCCAGCACCATCATAACACACACTAGCCGTAAGAGAATGAGAAAGGAATGAAGATGTTGCTGATGGAGACGGGCTTGTGTAAGATGGTGGCTGTGGTTCTTTCATGCAGCATTACCAGTGTGACGCTGGCACAGCGTGAGTGCAATATCGGCACGTCTCTTACCATCACTGCACGCTGCAGTGTTGACACAACACGCTTATCAGAAGTTTTAAAATTAATGAGACGTGAAGAATAGAGCAAAGTACACTATTTTCCTAGTCGTATGGAAAATGTTTTATGCAAAATAAGCCTGCAAACAAAGATTGAACTTTGTATCAATAGGTTACCACTGAAGCAGTAGCCTGACTTTAAAAACCATCATAAAAAAATCAAAAGAAAAGTTCAGCTGGATGATAATAATAATGAAAATATCAAAAATTAAACTTGACTTCAAAAGGCACGAAGCTGCAGAAAATGATCCTGGCATGTTTACTCGGTAGAGTTATAATGAAAACAGACCATGTCAGCTTCAAAAACTTCAAATGTGAAACTCTTTGGTTTGAGAATTCTAAAATCCCAGTCTCATTTTCCACAATCAGAATACTACAATTCATTAACATCATCGACCTATGTACAATGCACAGTCAATCTTTAGCAGAAAAAAAGTTGCTATTGCACGCTGATTTCAGGGCCTGAAAAATTAAGCTGCATAGTTTTACAGGAGAAAAATTAAATACCCATTTAATTTTACAAATACCCAAGCTTATGAAAGACATTTCTCCAGGCACACTTTAAGATCAACTCCCATTTATGTAACGCAAACTCTCTTCTTACACTCAAACTCTATTTTTCCAGAAACAGACACTCGCCTCCTCGAGCAAATGAAACCAGAGAGCGCTCGACTGCCTATTTGTATTGCAAACTAGAATGTACTTTTCAGTCAGGTGGGAAAAAAACAGGGAGGATGGCACCTCCAGAACCAAGTGGAAAAACCTGTTCCACTCGAGGACGCACACAAACAAACATATTACATCCCAAACGCAAAAATGCAAAACCAGCAAGTAAAGCTTACATCAACAGATCAAGCGATACAGGCTGTGTTTAGCATCCTTCACCCAACAACACAAAGCAAAGTTTGTATGGAGGAAACTTACTTCAAAAATAAAGAGGATGGAGTCCAGCTCCTCCCGTTGAGATTTGTTCCCTGAAAAGAAACATAACGAATTATTTTATTTATTATCTAACAGACTGGACTAAACTAAAGTGTTATAACAATATATCATGAGACATTATTGTGACTGTTTGTTGAGCTAGGGTGACTTTTACATACGAAATGGGTGAGGTGCCAACGTGTTATCTGGGTAAAATGTTTGTTTTCTGTATTCTTTGCTTTAACTGCTTTGACATGTTGTTGTTAAGGATTAAGCTCTTAAATTTGGTCATTTATAATTTTTTAGATAAAAATCTCTTGAAGTGCCCTGCCTGGCAATACTGTTGCCCAGCATTTAAAAAAAAAGTAAATTTACCTTCAAACATATCAGTAACTTCAAACAAGTCAGTATATATTTATTGTACAAAGACAAAAGGTTATCCCACCTTCTAAATTAATAACAATGGCTAGGTCTGTAATGGCATGAAATGTTTATTGGACCATTTATTGTTGTTTAAGATATTACTGCACTGTAGAACAGGATTATGAAAATAGGTTAAAAACAATTTCACAGTCAGAGCTCAATGATTAATAGTAAGGGCTCTTTACAAAGCATGCAAACTAACAAAAAAAATGTAAACAAGCAGACTTTCATTTTACACACACTAGGACTGGACTACAATATTGGTTTATGTGTATATTCGATTGGTGGGATGGCATTAGCTTTGAGGTATTTTGAATTCGAATATTCAGTGTTTAACAATTGACATTGATCCTGTGAAATGTTTCTTATACGGCCTTAAATATGATTAAGAGCACTGCAATTCAATTTAAACCCTTTCCAAGCCCTTGTCTGATATGATGTTCCCATAGTCATTTAAATCAGAATCAGAATGAGCTTTATTGCCCGGTGTGCTTGCCCACACGAGGAATTTGTTTTAGTTACAGAGCTTCCAGTACACAACGTAAAGTGACGAGACAAGAAACAAGTAACGTAATAAAAATAAATATGTAAGTTGAACACACAGTGGTGGAAACCGTAGGCAAATAATTTAGTTTAAGTTAATTTCCTTATTGGGATAATTTAGAAAATTGTTTGGAGAATTTTTTGTTAATTAAGTTTTATTGTAGATCACGCTGTTGCATTATCATGCATTATAGTGCTTAAGAGAGTTAAACATGTTGAGTTCTCATTTTCAACGTGATCCGTGTGTTTAAAACAGAGTCAGTGTTATGATGTAACTTTATATACTCTATACCCCCCAACACACACACACACACACACACACACACACACACACACACACACACACACACACACACACACACACACACACACACACACACACACACACACACACACACACACACACACACACACACACACACACACACACACACACACACACACACACACACACACACACACACACACACACACACACACACACACACAGCCTAAGGCTTCAGAAAGTTTTTTTTTTTTATTCAACTTTCAAACATCCTTAGATCACCGGTTATTTACTGGCCATTCAACCATAAAAGCAGAGATCGTGGAAGAGCACAATAGATTCCAGGAGAAGCTATTGAGAAGAGATTGGTCAACGAAATACTTTTCAGATAAATGAACAAAGCAATTTTACACTACAGGAACTCAAGTTTGACAAAATGGTGGCAGAAACAGCGTATTTAACTTTTTCTTTAATGAATAAAACAACACTTGCATAAACAGAATAAATCACAAACCTAAAATGACTCAATTGTGTCAAGAGATTTTTTGGGTGCCATTTAAATTTTGTGGGATTTTGGGACAACATTTACCATAATAAATAAACATGAGGGTGCATTGCTTTGGTTACTTTAATATCATGTCTTATAGGCAACTCAGAGAGCTCGACATAAGACACATCAGATATAATACTGCTGTCAAACTGAACTAGAATTGATTTAATCTTATACTTCAACACAGCACATTTACAGCCACCATCAGTGTTTATATTTATACAAGTTTACTTGTATGTGAATACTTTCTCTGTCAATGATAAAACAGCGAACATGTTGCTTACCTTTTTGTTTTAAGTTACTTTCCAGTGTAATGAAATTTTCATAGAAGATAAAATAAATTTGTGAGCAGTTGGTTTCAAAAAATGCCTTCAGTTCATTTCTCTCAGTGTTATCTGTAAAGACAAAAGAGAAAAATAGATTGTTGTGAAATATAGATCTGACTATAAAACAAGACAAATGTATTCCAATATCAACATATTGCAAGACAACATGGTTCTTAAAGACATTTTAATGAGATATATATATCATAAGGTAGTTAACACAATCTACCATGACAGAAACACGGAACGATTTATAGGGCTTTTCTAACCTTTAAAGACACTGGTAATCATTTAATTTTATTGCATAAAATGCATTACCATGAACATTTAATTTCTCTTGTTGATACAAAAAACCTAAACGTGTACAATATCTTTAAAAATGTGAGATTAAATTGCACATAAGTCACAGAGTCAGACTATCCTTTCAGTGTGTCAAAGCACTGACAGACAAGCAAGCATCTTTAAAGCTCAAATTGGACAGAAGGATACATGTGATGTATGCTAATATCCAACTACACATTTCATCTCTTGTGTATCACTGTTGTTTCATAAACGTGATCCCCTCTTTTCAAAACAAAACCATCAATGCTCCAAAAGCTACAGCGCTCTTAAAACCGGCTCCGTCGAGTGGCTCCAGGGGAATGCTACCATTTGGAAGCCATTTACAGCAGCGTGGCCTGATTTTTAATAGCAGCGGCGAGAGATGACGGATGATGACGAGGAATGGATTTGATGGCTGAATTCATATTTCATCTGGAGCCAGATCGGGAGGACTGTGAGAACACCCATTTAAAAAAGGAGCTGTATTTTAGGTAATTGCCCATTGAATATTATTCATTTTTTGAGCAAAAGCATTGCAACATTTTAATGTAAATCACAAGATATCATCGAAAAAAGCTATAAAACCAGAAACAAATTTTGAGTGATGAAATACACCAGTGAATTTCCCATATCTGACAATCACATGATGATTCCGTGGAAAAATATGTTTTATTTGTAATCTAGATCCAGAATTTATGGCCTCATTGAGATTTTGTCTTTTGATTATAATATGTGAGAAAGTATTTAAATATCGAGAATTTTGCAGCACAAAAACGACACTAAAACTATGGCAAAAACATAGCGACCTTTTTCCATGTTTTAAAAGATTTATCATTTGCTATTTATTTCCTCATTTCCAAATTGGTTATGTCTTCTTGCGATGAAACTGCAATGGACGATGGCATTGTCTCGTTTCAACCCTTGTCCAAATCCTAATATTTATATTATTTCTTAATCTTATTAAAAAAAAGATTTTGTTTAACCATTTACTCTGCTTGGAATTAAAACCCATGTGAAGTGAATTTTTTGACATGCAGAACATATAAGATCTCAGTGTGTTCCTTTTTGTGTAAAAGTTCGCCCTCACAATGTATTACATACATCAACACAAAGAAGAGCACAGGATCAGCAGTAACGGCACAGACACGGCTCTTATCAGACCACCTCACATGCTCCACATCTCAACCCTTATTGTGTCAGTCAACTTCCTGCCGCCCTGAACAACCCTTGCATTCATTGGAGAGACACCAAAAAACATCCTCGCACTAACCAGGAAACCTGGATTTTAAATGAACGTGTGGAAATACAAATCGTAGACATCCGACATGCTGCCTGAGTGATGTCAACACACACACACACACACACACACACACACACACACACACACACACACACACACACACACACACACACACACACACACACACACACACACACACACACACACACACACACACACACACACACACACACACACACACACACACACTTTCAGATGTATATGTGACCGTTGTGAAGGTCATTTCCATCAACTTCAATCATTGAAGAATAGCCTGACAATAATAAAAAATAGACAAATTGAGAAAAAGATTTAATGTATGAACATTCTAACTTTCACTCATGTTCAGTGATAAATTGTCAAACTGAAGTGACTTATTTGAAGTCTTGATGACCTGTGTCTGGTCAATAAGATGCATAAAATCCTGTCCAAAAAACCCGGTCCAATTTGTAGGTCAGTAAGCACTTAAAGCCAGGAGAAACTTTCTGGCTAGTATGTAAAATGAAAAACCACAGTTTGTGTGGTTGCATTTAGAGGAGTTAAATCACCAATTACTATAATAAACCATTAAGGAAACATAAAATAATGAAACAAGCAATCCAGTTTGCAAAAAGCTTTCAAAGATTAATAAAAAGTGAAACCAAACACAGGCATAATGTTGGCCGCCATTGGGCTTGTTATGCCTTCTTTAACACACTCATATACCTGAAAGACTTTATATTAATGTTTGTTTTAAGGAGATATTCTTAAATACATCTCGGTGGTTTTTGTGTCCTTACAGTGGATTCTTTTTTTTAAAGCCGTAACTTATAAGCAACATCATCTCATTTTTAATTTTATTTTATTTTACTGTGCCCTTTCAAAACGCCAATCCTATATCTGATCTGAGTTTTGTGAGATCATAACTGCATATTTGTAAAATGGAAATGTATTAAATAGATATAATTTTGGGAACTATTTTAAAGATCTACTCGCAGTCAAAGCCCTCTGGTGATAAGCCATAGTTTACTGTCTGTAAAAACAGAAATCTCTTTAAGAGTAACGAGTGTATTTTGGGATTTGAGGTTAAAGACACAAAAAACACAACAAAATTCACGGCCCAAGCTTTTAGGTCCTTTCAGCACAAAATCTGAACAACAACCAAAAGCACAAAAATTTGAATACAATCAAAAAGGATGTAAAGAGAAGTGAATGGCTTCAACTGTGTGTTTTAGAATCCTCTAAAAACTGAAATGTAAAAATCAATCATAGCCCAACATGTTTAACCCTTTCTACAACAACCCAATTCATCAAGCTCCAGAGCACAAGAGCACGGATGAAGAGACAGATAGATATCCTGTCCACGTGAAAGGACTGAACCAGGACAGGAATACAAAACAGAGTAGTTGAGAGAATTTTCTTTGCATTTGGAAAGGGAATCAAGAAGTGTCCTTTTTAGTAAAATCTAACCTGATATTCACCTCTGGGTTTGACTGTTGTCAGAGACTCTTTACACACTATGTCCATATAAAGAGATAGGACATCTGACACTTCAATGGTGAGTCTAAGATCAGGTGTACAGAAGCTACAAACAGGACAATGGTCTGGGAAAAATAGCTTTTTCTCTTGAGAAAATGTTTCCATCCTAGAAGAAAATGTGTTGAGTCTCCATAGTCTCACAAAGTTCTGCCAAGCTTTACTTCATGTTACAAAAACAAGATTTCTCTTAAAGAGTCATGCAGAGTTATTCCATTAAGCAAATACTTTGTTATTGGATTGTATCAAACCTTGCATTTGCCTTGAATCAGAATTAAAATGTGTTTTAAAAATGTGTAAAAATATGTATGATGAAAGGTTTAAATTTTAGCTTATGTTAAAGTCATGTCAACCTGATCAATATATTTAAAGTTAATTGCACATTACAATTATACAAACCCCTCCCCCCTTGTGTAGCTTACTCTAATAACCAACATTGATTTTGTGTTCAATGAATTGTATGCAGTCTGAAGCAAATGGAGGAAACAGAATATACAGCTGGAAATTTAAACTCTAAGGACTTCACAGTTTTAAGCAACAAACTTAACAAAAAATTAACAAAAAAAAGAGATTATTCCCAATGACAAGGCGCTAAAAAGTCCACTTACATCACACGATCAGTACACCAAACAAGATGATTACATATTAAAATAGAATATTTTTGACCGATCCAAAACCAACAAACCCATTTTCTATCTTCATTTGTAATAAATACAGCAGAACTTTTTATTTAAATTCTTCACAGAAATATTATTTGCCTAACTCTGAAAACCTTATTTGTAATTAAACAACTTAAATAGTTTGACAGGTCATGGTTTTTATAATACATCTTATCTTCTTTAAAAAACACAGCCCTGCAGAACTATTTTAAAGAGACTGGAGTGCCGCAGAATGAGTTATGAGTCGCTTCCTATTGGGTTGCTCGTTTCAGTCCGCCTGTTTCCTGAGGCCATGAACACAGGCCCAGCAGCATCTGTTTAGATATCAAGTGGGAACGGAAGGTGTGGAAAATACAACCTACAGCAAGAGCTGATGGGCACATGAAATATTCAGAGCGAGCGTTCAGGGAGAAAATAACAGCTATATAAGGCGTAGAGAATTCTCTGTGCAATGAGACATATTGAAAACAAATGAGAAATCCCATGCTGGAAATGACAGATTAGAGCTAGGTGACTCTTTGAAATACAATGATAAACAGATGCCTTAAACAGAGTCCATTTCAAAACATTAACCACACGGACCAGACCATCTTGCATTAAAAAAATCAGATAGCACACACGTTGAACTAAAGTGACCAAATACAATAGACAATATTCTACTGTCAAATGGGAAGGAAAGCTAGACAGTATCACGTTGCATCTAATGCAACACAAGTGTGTTATATTTGTTATAACAACCTGCTGAATCTAAATTATTGTGCCTATTTTAATCACATACTATTCTGATATTAAACTTTAGTGGCCAGAAAATATATAATAGCAACAGCAGTTGTTACCTGACAGGCTGTCTGTAACAAATCATAAAGTTTTTTTTCATATGTGTCGATAAAACAAGAGAGAATGACATTATGCGAGTTGAAACATGTGCACTTGCCCTATGGATGTAAGGTGCTGGTTTGTATCTGCAACAGCCTATTAGATAAATTGAGAATTGACGGAGTCAGCGGCTTTTGACCGCGTTGTGACAGGGGTTAATAACAAATCCATGGCTTTCAGCGTAAGCTCAACCCATTTGAACGCAGAGGGCAATAAAGATATGGCTTTTATTGCAAACTAATACAGCAAGCCACAGTCGCACTGAACGCTGATAGATTCTTGGAACGGCCTCAACATTTGAGAAGCAGATAATCAATTCATCATTCTCAGCAGGACAGGCAGCTTTCATCACAAAGCCAAGCAAAGGCAATTCCTCAAACTCCCACATGAGCCACGGAGATGCTGAAAGCATCGGAAAACATGTTGAGCGGCGAATTTCATTCATAAAGCTTCACCTGCAGGACAGCGGGAGGTGAAGAAAGAAGCTTTGTCACATGAATAAGCTCAATAACAAGATCCTTTTGGCACGCTGCTTTTAAAGCAACAACTGCTCAATGTAAACAGGCAATTGTGTTTGCATTTATAAAACAACTACAGACTAATAATACAGAATTTCCTTAAAGAAAGTACTTTCTTTTAAGGCCTTGCTGGACTTGGCGAGAAACAGTTAATGGTCATGAAGAGCTTTTGTCTTTATCAGATTTAATACACTTATCCTGTCCTTCTCCTCTGCCGTAGTTGGTACAATTATTGTGGCAATAAAAACAAAGCAAAGGAGAAACACATGAAGGTTTATTGTGTTCTAAACATGCTGGATATTGTAGACCGGTTTTGTTGTCATACAAATCTGTCTGTTTGCATCAGATCATATTCAGCCCAGGCAGATTTATTTCAAGAGAATCTTTGACGATTCACAAAACTGTCTTATACATTCAAATTCATATGTAACATTTTATAAAATGCTTGTACTTGTTTTAGTTATGTATGTTGTATTGACTTCTGAGCATGTATAAAAGAGCTTTATCAGGAGACAAAATGTCCTTCAGGTTTGTTTGTTTTTATTGCAATGATGATTATGACAAAAACAGACCACAGTTTAGGAGAAAATTGCACCAATTGCACTGAACTGACCATAAAAGAGAACATACAACAAATTCTGTGCTTGTTTTTGTGATCTCAAGTCATTACAGATGATTCAAAACAGCATTATCTCTAATGACAATGAAATTCATTTTTTGCCTAGAGCAAAGATTTGTTCCCAAAAAAACATGGGTCTAAACTATAGAATTGTTTTACAAAGTTACTGCTAGAGTCCGTTTCAGAAGTCACTCCAGTAGCCGTTGTCCCTATCAAAACGAATCTTAATGCTAGTTGACATTTCTTCTTTCTTGGGTTGAAGTCTCACAGGTGGCAATAGTCTATTATACGAGTCAAGGCACCTGAGCAGTGTTTCTGTGGATTAATGGACAGGAGTGGCACTACAGCCGGCCGAGCAGGAACAGGAGAGGCACTCCACTCCCTCTATTCCTTCTGCATACCAATCCCTAAAATCACTTTTTTATTATTAGAACAACTGCCATGAAAGTGGGAACAGCAGATGGGTGGCACTCCTGTCTCTTGAATGTCACCAAACCAGTACAACCGTCATCTTGCT
Source organism: Triplophysa yarkandensis (assembly GCA_033220385.1). Taxonomy (NCBI): domain Eukaryota; kingdom Metazoa; phylum Chordata; class Actinopteri; order Cypriniformes; family Nemacheilidae; genus Triplophysa; species Triplophysa yarkandensis. Next base: position 166,862 of record CM065663.1, on the reverse strand, counting down.
GTTCATCTCAATTTGAGGTGTTATCAACTTTAAAATCACAACATATAGGACGTTTTAAAGTTCTTATTGTGATATTGTTTTAGCAAACCCAGGCTGTTCTGATCCTAAAAAGCACTGATGCAAATGAATTGTAAAAAAAGTGAATTGTGGTAAATCAGTTTACATACTGGTCAAATGGTCACTTTCTGTCTAAGTCCTTTATTCTCAAACCATCACATATCTACATTTCTTGTCAAACGCTTCTCAACTGTTTATCACAACTGCTCCTTTTTGGAAAATGTTTGCGATGGAAAATCTTGCCAGGGATATCTGAAGTCTTACAAATGAAAACTTGATTCATGTACAGTTCATAACCAAACGGCTTAAGGTTCAAAGTGACCCTTGACCGGACAGAGGCCAGATGATGATTTGCGTCATTCAAAAACACATGCAAATGCAGGACTCATGTAAATATATTTCCTGGTGATCTGATATCAGCACAAAGGCGATATATCCATATACAGGGAAACTATTTTCAAAAACTTTAAACTTATCGAAGGTACACTGCCACGCAACATAGTTTCTATACAAATATTTTATCCAAAAGAAAAAGAAATAAAGAGAAATAAAATCTGTAATTCAGGGCTTCTGCCCTATATTAAAGAGAGGTGGTATTGGTGCTACCAAGTGACACAGTTGGTGGCATCAGTCATTATGTAGTGCCAAACACGGAGTGAGGCAAAAAACCCACTGAAACTCCATCCAAACACATTTAATACATTAATAAATCACCCCAAGTTATAGATTGTGGTATATTGTTAATGATTCTTACTGTTTGGTTTTATTCTTTCAAAACATTACCTAATTTACAGCACACCTTCAACAACGAAATTAAAGAATGCTACTTTTATTGTTGTGAAGGGTTTTTGTGCAGTTCTTATTTGATGAACATAATATACACAAATGATTATGCTGTCCATTTAGGACATGTTGATTTCATGAAAAAGATTAACTATACTTACATGGATTCTTATTACTATGGGAAATTTACACAATTAAGGAAAATGGTAGCATAGGCATGGGAAAAAAATCGCACAATGCATCTTTATGGTTGCAGTCTACAGCCTTGTAAATGATACAGATGAGAAAGACCAGATGTTTTTACATGCAGGGCAGAGAGGAGTACGTATTACATTTTTCCTTTAAATCTTGATCACAAGTTATGCAAATTTTGTCTGACAACCTAAATTGTTCAAATCGGATCTGACATTTTGTTATCTTTTGTACTACAAGTTACTTCTACACACAAACAGTCATGTTTTCATCAAGCTATTAAGTGAAATTGTGTTTTCGGACAATATGTATCTCAATTACAACTTCCCTGCAGCAAAAACTGTGCTACCTTTACCTTCAGTAAACTGAACATCACAACACAACACACTCACATACTATCCTGAGTAAAAGCATAATAAAAATACTGAACATTTTGCAATGTCCTTGCTGGAAGAATGGGCACACGACGCTACCCACAACATGACTCACAAGCTAATTTATTGTATTAAACATTTGAAACTACCAATGAGTGAACAGATAAGTGAACCGGGCTGGAATTGTATAATGTGAACTTAATAGCATAAGAAAACATTTGCTATATAAATAAAATTATTGATGGATTGTTGACAATGTGGGATAACGGCCTAGTAAATCATCTAGAGATATAACAGACCAATATCATTTATTACACAGAGGAGGGTGAATAATAATTTGACTATTCATAATTCCTTTGTAAGGTGTTATCTTTGTAAACAGATTTTTTATTTTTTATTTGAAAGAATCGTCACTTAACACAAAATGTCACGCACATTAAGAAGCATATCTAAAATGTTTTCCTTTTTTAACAGTGATATATTGTTTAAATGATTAAATTCCTTTCAGAGTTAAGTCAAATTCAGCTAGCGGAAAACAATGAATTTTGTTTTAATTGTTGTACAACCTAACAGCAGAGTATCAAGATATACGTTATATGTAATCAAAAGTTTGCTCTGTAGATTTTACAGATTTGTTTGCAACGTATGCTAAAATGAGGCTTTAATACTACCCGTTGTGTGCATTACTACAACAAAATAAACAGCAAACACAAGGTAAGTGCGTTTACTGTACCAACACTTGAATAAACATACAGCATTATATTGAATGCAAACAGACAAACAGCGTGATGTAAAGCCTGTGTTGATTAGACACAAGCCGGTGGAATGGGTCATCTCGTGACCTGGACTGTTGACTGTTGGTCTTGTGGCATTGACGGTGACTGTGGGGGTTGGCTGTGTATGATCAGGTGCCAATGTAATTACCAAACTCAACCAGGCATGACCAATGACGGCATACAAAGCAACCACAAAACAGCCTTGGATAAAAACATGCCTCTAGCACATCAACGATACAAAATTGACTGATTCAGTTTCGAATTCATATGCATTAGTACGATCTCAACCGTGCGCTGTAGTACGATTTGATTTCGTCGCTATGACATTAGGTTAAGGTTGAGTCTTAATAGGTTGGGAAGGTTAGTTGACCAGAAAACTAGCTTCTATTATAGTTTTGTATTAAAAGAGAATAAGGGACTTAGGGAAGACGTTAAACAATAGACAGTTATTTGAGGTCAAACGATACGGGGTTTTCTCTTGCCAATGCCAATATTTAGAAGTCAGGCGAGCCAACGATCAAAATATGTTGCTTTGTTTTTTTAGGGGCTGATATGTTTTGACAAAAACCTGCATGCCTAATACTGTCATGATTTGTGTTAATGTTTATATTAAGGAAAAATGCGTCACATTATCACTCTCCAACACTCAACGAACCCTTATCTACAAAACAACAAAACATGAACCAGAAAGAGAATAAAAAAATGCAGATAAACTTTATAATAAATATGTCATTAAAATAAGCTTCTTGAAGGGCTTTACTGATTTTGTTAATCTGCCACAGTTTTGGGTATAAATTGTTTGCATCTTTTTTATTAATTTGACTGAAAAAGTCTATAGATTTACCTGGCCATAATTCGTCTCTTTAAAGAAATCAAGAATGTTTTTAAAATGGGACCAAAGAGACACCAGCTGTAAAAAGGTATGTGTCCTTTTTAACCATTTGTGAGGAACAAACTCTTTTTAATACCAGGTACAATTTTGGTTGACGGCATGCTATAGAACTTCAGTGTAACAATAGTTTGAAATCATTATAGTTAAGCAATAAAATATATTAGGCTACATTTTTTGTTTGATAACTGAATCAAACTTAGAATAACAATTATTAACCAAGCCACCAGGGAACATGAACCAGTCGAGCTGGTATTATATCACTAGCTTTTAATAAAACAGTGAAAAAACAAATAAAAAATGGCCCCAAATGTTCCTTCTCTGTAGTGTGCATCTCTTATCCACACTTCCTGTCCACACAGGAAGCAGCCAGTAAGAGGAAATCCTCTTTTCCTTTAATGAAAACACTGCACCATATCACACTTAAGCTGGGTGAGAGTGCATTCAGTTCATAACGACAGATGATAGCAAAACAGACCGCTTTAATCCCACTCAAAACTTACAGACTAGTAAAAACACCAGGAAGTGTCAGACAGGTCGCTCTGTGACCTGTGACCTCTGCTCCCTGTCTTGACATTGAACCAGAAATGAGTCAGCATAAAAAGCACTGATAAACTACTCACACAATGTGTGAACTCTACCAGACTACCTTGAATGTCATTTAGATATGCCCAAAGAAAGAAAGAAAGAAAGAAAGAAAGAGAGAGAGAGAGAGAGAGACCAGAGAGAGACCAGAGAGAGACCAGAGAGAGACCAGAGAGAGACCAGAGAGAGAAAGAAAGAAAGAAAGAAAGAAAGAAAGAGAGAGAGAGAGAGAGACCAGAGAGAGACCAGAGAGAGACCAGAGAGAGAAAGAAAGAAAGAAAGAAAGAAAGAAAGAGAGAGAGAGAGACCAGAGAGAGACCAGAGAGAGAAAGAAAGAAAGAAAGAAAGAAAGAAAGAAAGAAAGAAAGAAAGAAAGAAAGAAAGAAAGAAAGAAAGAAAGAAAAAAAGAAAAAAAGAAAAAAAGAAAAAAAGAAAGAAAGAAAGAAAGGTAGTAAAGTAAATAAAAGTATAATATAAGTAAATATATGTATGGCATAACTTACATAAACCAACAATAGTAATGTGTTTTAGACACAGATTCACAAACACTTAAACAAAACTAATTGTTGACAATTAGGATGCCCCAATCGATCGGCTGGTGATCGGTATAGGTCGATAATCACATTCTATAACTGGATCAGTACTCGCAAACTTGGCCGATTTTATGAACCGATCTCAATTGATGATGTTAAAGTGTGAGGATGTACATGATGAGTGGGGGTGTTTCGGTGCTGCAACCACAATGTATATCAATAGGCTATTTAAATGTTCACTATATAATAAATACGTTTAGTAATCATTTACCTTGATTCACATTACATTCATTACATATTTACTGTAAAAATGCGACAAAAATATAAAAATATTAGAAAAGCAACACCTATAGTATTACTTTATATGAAAAATGGTTAACGGTCATCAGAGAGCTTACATATGGATTATATGACCTTGAAACATCAGAATCGGCAATAGTATTGCCGATCGTAATGACAAAAAGTCGCTATTCAGTATTGGTGGCAAAAATCCTGATGGGAGCGTCCCTAGTTGACAATAAAACATTGTGACAATAAATGATAACGGAAGACTCTGCACCGTCATCTCTGATGGTACATTTTCTTTTATAATCTGTATATAAACACGTCATGATGTTATTTTCTAGTGAACAGTGTATTGTTACAATAACATTATATATTATGTGTATATTCACACATATATCAGTCAATTGTTACAGTAATGATATATATTATGTGTATATTCACACATATATCAGTCAATTGCTACAGTAATATTCCATAGTATTTACATTTACATTTAGTCATTTAGCAGACGCTTTTATCCAAAGCGACTTACAATAGTCGAGGAGACAATGAAGCGGTAAATAGCCGATACAACAATAGGTGAACAAGTGCTACAACAATGTTACCGAGTTACACAGAGTGAGAAAAAAACCTGAAGGTAGACAAAGGTTTTTATTTTATTTTATTTTTTTAAGATAGAGTGAGTATGTTAGAATATTATGTGTATATTTATACATATATCAGTCTATTGTTACAGTAATGATATATATTATGTGTATATTTATACATATATTAATCTATTGTTACAGTAATGATATATATTATTTGTATATTTATACATATATCAATCTATTGTTACAGTAATATAATATATTATGTGTATATTTATACATTTATCATTCTATTGTTACAGTAATGATATATATTATGTGTATATTCACACATATATCAGTCTATTGTTACAGTAATGATATATATTATGTGTATATTCACACATATATCAGTCTATTGTTACAGTAATGATATATATTATGTGTATATTCACACATATATCAGTCTATTGTTACAGTAATGATATATATTATGTGTATATTCACACATATATCAGTCTATTGTTACAGTAATGATATATATTATGTGTATATTCACACATATATCAGTCTATTGTTACAGTAATGATATATATTATGTGTATATTCACACATATATCAGTCTATTGTTACAGTAATGATATATATTATGTGTATATTCACACATATATCAGTCTATTGTTACAGTAATGATATATATTATGTGTATATTCACACATATATCAGTCTATTGCTACAGTAATGATATATATTATGTGTATATTCACACATATATCAGTCTATTGCTACAGTAATGATATATATTATGTGTATATTCACACATATATCAGTCTATTGCTACAGTAATGATATATATTATGTGTATATTCACACATATATCAGTCTATTGCTACAGTAATGATATATATTATGTGTATATTCACACATATATCAGTCTATTGTTACAGTAATGATATATATTATGTGTATATTCACACATATATCAGTCTATTGTTACAGTAATGATATATATTATGTGTATATTCACACATATATCAGTCTATTGTTACAGTAATGATATATATTATGTGTATATTCACACATATATCAGTCTATTGTTACAGTAATGATATATATTATGTGTATATTCACACATATATCAGTCTATTGCTACAGTAATGATATATATTATGTGTATATTCACACATATATCAGTCTATTGTTACAGTAATGATATATATAATGTGTATATTCACACATATATCAGTCTATTGTTACAGTAATGATATATATTATGTGTATATTCACACATATATCAGTCTATTGTTACAGTAATGATATATATAATGTGTATATTCACACATATATCAGTCTATTGTTACAGTAATGATATATATTATGTGTATATTCACACATATATCAGTCTATTGTTACAGTAATGATATATATTATGTGTATATTCACACATATATCAGTCTATTGTTACAGTAATGATATATATAATGTGTATATTCACACATATATCAGTCTATTGTTACAGTAATGATATATATTATGTGTATATTCACACATATATCAGTCTATTGTTACAGTAATGATATATATTATGTGTATATTCACACATATATCAGTCTATTGTTACAGTAATGATATATATTATGTGTATATTCACACATATATCAGTCTATTGTTACAGTAATGATATATATAATGTGTATATTCACACATATATCAGTCTATTGTTACAGTAATGATATATATTATGTGTATATTCACACATATATCAGTCTATTGTTACAGTAATGATATTGTTATATTCTTTATATATTTACACATTCATCAGTTTATTTTCTGTGTGTCAGGTCTGTAGTTATATAATGTGTGTAAACAAACACATATATGAGTGTGTTGGTTGTGTTATTCTATATAATCTGTATACATATATGAGTGTGTTGTGTGTGTTATTCTATATAATCTGTACACATATATATAAACACACACATATATGAGTGTGTTTTGTGTGTTATTCTATATAATCTGTACACATATATATAAACACACACATATATGAGTGTGTTGTGTGTGTTATTCTATATAATCTGTACACATCTATGTGTGTGTGTGTTGTGTGTGTTATTCTATATAATCTGTACACATATGTGTGTGTGTGTGTGTGTGTGTGTGTGTGTGTGTGTGTGTGTGTGTTATTCTATATAATCTGTACACATATATGTGTGTGTTGTGTGTGTTATTCTATATAATCTGTACACATATATGAGTGTGTTGTGTGTGTTATTCTATATTATTTGTACACATATATGTGTGCGTTGTGTGTGTTATTTTATATAATCTGTACACATGTGTGTGTGTGTGTGTTATTCTATATAATCTGTACACATATATATAAACACACACATATATGATTGTGTTGTGTGTGTTATTCTATATAATCTGTACACATATATGAGTGTGTTGTGTGTGTTATTCTATATAATCTGTACACATATATGAGTGTGTTGGTTGTGTTATTCTATATAATCTGTATACATATATGATTGTGTTGTGTGTGTTATTCTATATAATCTGTACATATATATATAAACACACACATATATGAGTGTGTTGTGTGTGTTATTCTATATAATCTGTACACATCTATGTGTGTGTGTGTTGTGTGTGTTATTCTATATAATCTGTACACATATATGTGTGTGTGTGTGTGTGTGTGTGTGTGTGTGTGTGTGTTGTGTGTGTTATTCTATATAATCTGTACATATATATGTGTGTGTTGTGTGTGTTATTCTATATAATCTGTACACATATATGAGTGTGTTGTGTGTGTTATTCTATATTATTTGTACACATATATGTGTGCGTTGTGTGTGTTATTTTATATAATCTGTACACATGTATGTGTGTGTGTGTTATTTTATATAATCTGTACACGTGTGTGTGTGTGTGTGTGTGTGTGTGTGTGTGTGTGTGTGTGTGTGTGTGTGTGTGTGTGTGTGTGTGTGTGTGTGTGTGTGTGTGTGTGTGTGTGTGTGTGTTATTCTATATAATCTGTACACATATATGTGTGTCTTGTGTGTGTTATTCTATATAATCTATACACACATATATGTGTGTGTTGTGTGTGTTATTCTATATAATCTGTACACATATATGTGTGTGTTGTGTGTGTTATTCTATATAATCTGTACACATATATGTGTGTGTGTTGTGTTTGTTATTCTATATAATCTGTACACATATATGAGTGTGTTGTGTGTGTTATTCTATATAATCTGTACACATTTATGTGTGTGTGTGTGTGTGTGTGTGTGTGTGTGTGTGTGTGTGTGTGTGTGTGTGTGTGTGTGTGTGTGTGTGTTATTCTATATAATCTGTACACGTATATGTGTGTGTTGTGTGAGTTATTCTATATAATCTGTACACATATATGAGTGTGTTGTGTGTGTTATTCTATATAATCTGTACACATACATGAGTGTGTGTGTTATTTTATATAATCTGTACACGTGTGTGTGTGTGTGTGTGTGTGTGTGTATGTGTTATTCTATATAATCTGTACACATATATGTGTGTCTTGTGTGTGTTATTCTATATAATCTATACACACATATATGTGTGTGTTGTGTGTGTTATTCTATATAATCTGTACACATATATGTGTGTGTTGTGTGTGTTATTCTATATAATCTGTACACAAACATGAGTGTGTTGTGTGTGTTATTCTATATAATCTGTACACATATATGAGTGTGTTGTGTGTGTTATTCTATATAATCTGTACATATATATGTGTGTGTTGTGTGTGTTATTCTATATTATTTGTACACATATATGTGTGTGTTGTGTGTGTTATTCTATATAATCTGTACACATATATGAGTGTGTTGTGTGTGTTATTCTATATAATCTGTACACATATATGTGTGTGTTGTGTGTGTTATTCTATATTATTTGTACACATATATGTGTGTGTTGTGTGTGTTATTCTATATTATTTGTACACATATATGTGTGTGTTGTGTGTGTTATTCTATATAATCTGTACACATATATGTGTGTGTTGTGTGTGTTATTCTATATAATCTGTACACGTATATGTGTGTGTTGTGTGTGTTATTCTATATAATCTGTACACAAACATGAGTGTGTTGTGTGTGTAATTCTATATAATCTGTACACATATATGAGTGTGTTGTGTGAGTTATTCTATATAATCTGTACATATATATGTGTGTGTTGTGTGTGTTATTCTATATAATCTGTACACATATATGAGTGTGTTGTGTGTGTGTTATTCTATATAATCTGTACACATATATGTGTATGTTGTGTGTGTTATTCTATATAATCTGTACACATATATGAGTGTGTTGTGTGTGTTATTCTATATAATCTGTACACATATATGTGTGTGTTGTGTGTGTTATTCTATATAATCTGTATACATATATGAGTGTGTTGTGTGTGTTATTCTATATAATCTGTACACATATATGTGTGTGTTGTGTGTGTTATTCTATATAATCTGTACACATATATGAGTGTGTTGTGTGTGTTATTCTATATAATCTGTACACATATATGAGTGTGTTGTGTGTGTGTTATTCTATATAATCTGTACACATATATGTGTGTGTTGTGTGTGTTATTCTATATAATCTGTATACATATATGAGTGTGTTGTGTGTGTTATTCTATATAATCTGTACACATATATGAGTGTGTTGTGTGTGTTATTCTATATAATCTGTACACATATATGTGTGTGTTGTGTGTGTTATTCTATATAATCTGTACACATATATGAGTGTGTTGTGTGTGTGTTATTCTATATAATCTGTACACATATATGTGTGTGTGTGTGTGTGTGTGTGTGTGTGTGTGTGTGTGTGTGTGTGTGTGTGTGTGTGTGTGTGTGTGTGTGTGTGTGTGTGTGTGTGTGTGTGTGTGTGTGTGTGTTATTCTATATAATCTGTACACATATATGTGTGTGTTGTGTGTGTTATTCTATATAATCTGTACACATATATGTGTGTGTTGTGTGTGTTATTCTATATAATCTGTACACATATATGAGTGTGTTGTGTGTGTTATTCTATATAATCTGTAAACATATGTGTGTGTTGTGTGTGTTATTCTATATAATCTGTACACATATATGTGTGTGTGTGTGTGTGTGTTATTCTATATAATCTGTACACATATATGAGTGTGTTGTGTGTGTTATTCTATATAATCTGTACACATATATGAGTGTGTTGTGTGTGTTATTCTATATAATCTGTACACATATATGTGTGTGTTGTGTGTGTTATTCTATATTATTTGTACACATATATGTGTGCGTTGTGTGTGTTATTCTATATAATCTGTACACATATATGTGTGTGTTGTGTGTGTTATTCTATATAATCTGTACACATATATGAGTGTGTTGTGTGTGTTATTCTATATAATCTGTACACATATATGTGTGTGTTGTGTGTGTTATTCTATATAATCTGTACACATATATGAGTGTGTTGTGTGTGTTATTCTATATAATCTGTACACATATATGTGTGTGTTGTGTGTGTTATTCTATATAATCTGTACACATATATGAGTGTGTTGTGTGTGTTATTCTATATAATCTGTACACATATATGAGTGTGTGTTGTGTTTGTTATTCTATATAATCTGTACATATATATGTGTGTGTGTGTGTGTGTGTGTGTGTTATTCTATATAATCTGTACACATATATGAGTGTGTGTGTGTGTGTTATTCTATATAATCTGTACACATATATGAGTGTGTTGTGTGTGTTATTCTATATAATCTGTACACATATATGTGTGTGTGTTGTGTTTGTTATTCTATATAATCTGTACATATATATGTGTGTGTTGTGTGTGTTATTCTATATAATCTGTACACAAACATGAGTGTGTTGTGTGTGTTATTCTATATAATCTGTACATATATATGTGTGTGTTGTGTGTGTTATTCTATATAATCTGTACACAAACATGAGTGTGTTGTGTGTGTTATTCTATATAATCTGTACACATATATGTGTGTGTTGTGTTTGTTATTCTATATAATCTGTACACATACATGAGTGTGTGTTGTGTGTGTTATTCTATATAATCTGTACACATATATGAGTGTGTTGTTTGTGTTATTCTATATAATCTGTACACATATATATGTGTGTGTGTGTGTGTGTGTGTGTGTGTGTGTGTGTGTGTGTGTGTGTGTGTGTGTGTGTGTGTGTGTGTGTGTGTGTGTGTGTGTGTGTGTTATGTAGCACATTAGCCTGCTAAAGCTAACACTTCTGTCCATGGATGTGTATGAATAACATAACTCATTATAGAGCTGAGACATGGAGACAGTTGTGATGTATAGATGAGATATAAGAGGATATAATGTGAGTGTGTGTGCTGTCATCACCTGACAGAGCTCGCAGATGCTTCAAACGCGTCAGAACATCCTTCTTTGGGTCCAGAACTTTCTGTGAAGATTTCTTGACGTCTCCATAACCTCTTCTAGTGAACATTCCGCTGTAAAACCAGATGTTTGTAGCCGTTTTTACCTTCTTATCACCATTCAGACCCGTGTGTGTGTGTCTGTGTCTGTGTGTGTGTGTCTGTAAGTGTGTGCGTGTGTGTGTGTGTGTGTGTGTGACAGCAGCTGACCGGCCGGGGCGCCAGATCCTCACAAAGAATCCCCGCAGTCTTCAGAGGCAACACGAATAATGTTATGTTAATAATTCTACTGTGATTGTGATTATTGTGAGTTAAACACAACTTATAATAATCACATTTACCCTTCAGTTGTTAA